>JACGAQ010000105.1:0-367116 GCA_014119065.1 Orius insidiosus
CGTCCCCCCCATCATTTAGAGCCGTCCCCTAGGTCCCCCCAATAATTCCATCTAAATTTAAATTTTTTTTATGTTATATTACTTAAAATTCTAAAAAAAAAAAAAAAAAAATTCTAAAATTAAAATAAGTTTTTAAAAAAACTTCTAACTAAAATTAAAACTAAAATATATTATGGTAAATTTTGTGCACCCTAAAGGGATATTTGGCTTTATTCTGTTGGTACTGCCTGCTTTGCAATGTGATAAGTCGCTACCGCCAACCTTGCATTGTAACAGTCTCAACGAAAACATAACTTTCATTTTACAAAATATGCTTCACCGTGATTCCGTTTTGTCGGCTAATGTCAAGTTGAACAGTAATTTAGTTAATGTTAAAATAAACCAAATATTTGGATAAACTGACTTCTCTGAATAAATGTAAGTATTTTACGAACTATGAAATATAAAAACATTAAACAGTAGAATATTTTTGACTCCCGATAATGAGTGAGTACGTATTTATAAACTATTATAATTGTACTTATCTATTATTTTGTTTCGATTGATCTTAATGTTATTCTTAGTTGGTAGTTATGTCCAATGAGGTGAGAAGGATCGCTTGGAAGAAAGGTTGAGCACATTAAAATGTAGATATTTTGTAAATTTAAATTAGGAATATTGTATATATTTCTTGTACATAATATGTAGGTGCTATTATTTGAATACTTTTCATTCTTATTAGAAGTATGAGTATCCATTCTAGTCATGACCTTAGTCATATTTCTTTTTTTTTTAACTTGTAAATTGTGATTTTTAAGCAACTTCACACTCCAGATTTTTTACACTGTTGTTTAAATGGGCTTTTACATAGATTTTTTTTACCAAAACGTACTCATAATTCATTTAGTTTGAATTTTTATCAAAATGGAACGTTTTTTGGTTAAATTAAATCCTAACACCACCGAGTCTCAGACTGTGTCGAAAGAAAAAGACAAAGATTTATCTTCTACCGACGAAAATGCTCTAGAAAAAAACGAAAATTTTAAAGTAAATGAATCCCCCAAAGTTGATGAGGCTCTAAAACCACCTCCAACTATCTGTGCCATTAATCCAGATCAATTCCGAAAACTTCCGACAGACTTTCCCGAACAAGTCCTTGGTAAAAGAACGCTGAAATTTCAGATAAAATGGTTTGAAGATTACAAATGGCTTCATTATGAACCTGGAATTAAGGGCATTTTATGTTTTTATTGTATGACGTACCTTCGAAATAACCCTGAAAAAACTTTGTGCACGAAAATGGACGATTCCTTCGCCTCTTCTGGTTTCAAAAATTGGAAAAAAGCTCTTGAAAAATTCAAATCCCATGCTACAAGTAAATCTCATATACATGCGATATCAACATTTTCGAAAAATTTTAAAGATGTTCGGTCACAATTGTGTGCGAAAGCTGCCAACGAAAAAACTGTTGCCAGTAAAAATCTTATTGCAATTGTTGAATCCATAAAATATTTGGCAAGGCAAGGACTCGCATTGCGAGGTCATACGAATGACACGGGAAACTTTTTTGAAATTTTAAAATTAAGATCAATCGATTTGCCTCATTTGAAGAAGTGGATTTCGAAAGGAGTTGAAAAGACTAAGTTTTTGTCCCCTGCTGCTCAAAATGAAATTTTGGAAATAACAGCTCATTTAATTGTTCATAACATTTGTCATCAAATTAAAAACAGCTCTCTTCCAATTTTTTCTTTAATTTGCGATGGAACAAGAGATATTTCAGGAAAAGAGCAACTGAGCATCTGTTTCAGATGGGTTGATGAAGCCCTATTTCCGATTGAGAGTTTCGTTGGCCTTTATGAAGTTAATGTTACCACTGGAGAGGCCATCTCTAATATTTTAAAAGATGTCATGATAAGATTACAGCTTTCTATTTCAAATTTAAGGGGTCAAGCTTATGACGGCGCAGGAAACATGAGTGGGGCCATAAAAGGAGTTCAGGCTTGTATTCAAAAAGATCAGCCCTTAGCCAGATATGTGCATTGTGGTGCACATTGTGTTAATCTGGTGATGAAAGATATTGTAGAAGCTACCGTAACAACCAGAAATTCTTTACAGTGGTGCCATGAGTTGGGTAACATCCTTCATCAGTCTTTAAATTTCAAGACAAAATTTGAAAATGTTCTTCACAAAAATAATCTTCCAAGTTCTAAAGTAATAAAGCCTTTATGCCCAACTAGATGGATTTACAGGGGCAAGCAAATCAGTGAGGTATTAAAAAAATATGCTGAAATTATAGAAACACTCGAAATCGTTTCTGAAAAAGATAAACATATTTTGAATGCGGGAAGCCTTTTGCATTGCGGGAGGCAAGGATCTACTCTTTTGGGCCTTCTAATGCTACAAAACGTTGTGCCTTATCTTGAAAAGCTAAATACGGCCCTACAAGGGAGAAGGCAGACCATATCTGGAATGATAGAAGCCACAGACATCATCAAATTGGAATTACTATCTAAAAGAACTGACGAAGCGTTTACTATTGTATGGAGAGACACAAACACCAAAGTCGAAGAACTAGGGTTGGAGGTGCCTCAATTGCCCCGAAAGAAACGAGTTCCTCAAAGATTTTGTGGACCATGCCCAACTTATCATGCAGAAGAACCGTTCCAATATTATAAATTAATTTACTTTGAATTACTTGACACAGCATTGCAGTCCTTAACTTCAAGATTTGACCAACCAAGCTTGAAATTTTACAAAAACCTCGAATCATGTCTATTAAAGGGTATTATCACCAATGAAGTGAAAGAGTTTCCCGAAATTAATTTTAAAGATTTGGCTATTGAAATTCCGATGTTTCGAAAAACATTAAAGAACTTAGACTGTCTGGATGATGTAATTAACCAATATCGTTTGTTATCCCAGGAAGTCAAAAATATGTTTCCGAATATAGAAAATTTGATAAGAATTCTTCTGGTTTTACCTGCATCTTCATGCGAGGCGGAGAGGAGTTTCAGCTCATTAAGAAGATTAAAAAATTATCTCAGAAATTCCATGGGGCAAGAAAGATTGAACCATGTGGCTATTTGCCATAGCCATCAGGACATTTTAGATAAAATAGATGCAAAAGAAATTTCCAACATTTTTATCAGTAATAATATAAATAGAAGAACCATTTTTGAATTATTTCCATAAATAAAAATTTCCATCATTTTCCATATCGTGTTATATTTCCGTATCATATATTTACATATCGTTTTTTAAGTCAAATTCTTCCAATTTTCACATTTTCCATTTTTTTTTTTTCCGTTCCATTTTGATAAAAACTTATGTTTTGTTGTTATCCTAGTATTTATTGTACTTATATTTTATTGTATATGTATTCCTAAAAATAACATGTATGACCTACCCTACATAGTTTATTAAAAAAAATTATGTAAAAAAAAAAAGTTTGTTATGTATTTTGTAATTTTTCCTTTGGTGAAGTGATAGCTTTACTCGATTATACACACTCTCCCTACAGTTTTTTTTCCATATAGGATTTTAGGAAATTTTTTTTCCTATATTCCAAAATCCAAAATGAAATGAGGGAAGTTTCTTTGAGATTTTTTCCAAGGACGAGGTCCCCCCCAATAATTCGAACGGATTGACGCCCATGCCATAAACCAATAGAAGGCTCTAGAATGATTTAAGCCACTCCCATAAACCAATAGAAGGCTCTAGAATGATTTAAGCCACACCCATAAACCAATAGAAGGCTCTAGAATGATTTAAGCCACACCCATAAACCAATAGAAGGCTCTAGAATGGTTTAATCCACTCCCATAAACCAATAGTAGGCTCTAGAATGGTTTAAGCCACTCCCATAAACCAATAGAAGGCTCTAGAATGGTTTAATCCACTCCCATAAACCAATAGAAGGCTCTAGAATGGCTTGAGCCACTCCTATAAACCAATAGAAGGCTCTAGAATGATTTAAGCCACGCCTATAAACTAATAGAAGGCTCTAGAATTATTTAAGCCACTCCCATAAACCAATAGAAGGCTCTAGAATGGTTTAATCCACTCCCGTAAACCAATAGAAGGATCTAGAATGATTTAAGCCACTCCCATAAACCAATAGAAGGCTCTAGAATGGCTTGAGCCACTCCTATAAACCAATAGAAGGTTCTAGAATGATTTAAGCCACTCCAGTAAACCAATAGAAGGCTCTAGAGTGGTTTAATCCACTCCCATAAACCAATAGAAGGCTCTAGAATGATTTAAGCCACTCCCATAAACCAATAGAAGGCTCAAGAATGATTTAAGCCACTCCCATAAACCAATAGAAGGCTCTAGAATGATTTAAGCCTCTTCCATAAACCAATAGAAGGCGCTAGAATGATTTAAGCCACTCCCAAAGACCAATAAAAGCCTCTAGACCCGTTTTATCCTAGTTGCCGCCGTGTAGGTTGGTCGAGAAAAACTCCTTAATCAGACATCAAAATTCAACCGAGACCCTAATTTAGTTTCCTATTTTTGAGCACTAAAAATCATAGTAAAATTTTTTTTAAAAGCCCTTTCTCTTTATTTTGGGAATATCTGCACGGAGCTGGGAGCAATTTTTCTGAAACAAATTTCATTTGGAAAATATAAAAGTTTTCTTTTGACTAATACATTTTTTTCAAAAAAATCGCTAGTCATTTTATAGGTTTTGAAGAGCTCTTTCTAGAAATATATTGCTTTCAAAAATCCGTAGAATAGTTTCGTAGAAATCCTTTAAGGAAGAAAAAAAGTTAAATTTGTTTTTTCTTTCAGATCCTGACGGGAAACAGTGATACAGCTACGGTAGTGAGCCATCGATTGATGCCTCCAGTTTTTGCGAGCCAAATACGAGTTTTACCTTACAGCGTTCACAGACGAACCGTTTGTCTCAGGATTGAACTTTTAGGCTGCATATCTCCAGGTGAGTTAAATTGAGGCGCTCCGGGTACGAACGGCGAACTCAACATCGAACAAAATTTTTTTTTCATTTTCAGAGATTCTAGACCTTTTGAAGAATACAACCATGTAATTTTTATATTGAGTTTGCCCTTTTTTCCCCATTAAAATACGTAAAATCCGCAAAGCTCTAACTGCGATATCCGAGCGGGTACGAAGGGCGAACTCGTATCCTAGTCCACTACCCCCACTCCTTTTCCGGGAGCCCCACTCCTCTTGGAACAGCTCACCGCCGCGAAATAAAATATATTATACATTTTGTGAATTAATAATCGTAAAAAATATTCGAAAATTTTTAAAAAACCCTTTCCTCTATGATTCTATAAAATCTAAAATCTCGCCACGAAAATTCCAGATTTCTGTCGAGTTCGCCCATAACAGAAAACTTTAAAATGCGAATATCTCGAAACTACGATTTGTCGAGTTCGCCCTTCGTACCCGGAGCGCCTCAATTTTTTATCAATAATTTTTTTTTAACCTTTATTTTTAATCTTAATAAATGTTGGTGCATTTTTTTGTGTGTGGTCCCCTCGAGGGATATACGGAAAAGTCGGGTACAACCTTGAATATCAATGTTCACCTGAGAGTTATACAGAAACCTGACAGGGGATAAATTTCATTTAGACTTTCCGGGGGGGTTTTTGTTCCACCGCAAACAGTCAAGGGATGGGCGTTGGAACACGCGGAATCCAGGGCTAACTTGGACAGAAAGAGAGGGTCAATTTATTGTTCCGCCGAGCGGACAGCCGTAATTCATAACTATCTTTTGGAATATTTCAAAAGATAAACAATTTTTTTATTAAAATCGATAAAAAAAAAACTAACAACTAAAGAATTTTTTTTACGACAAAAAGAATAATCCATTGCATTTAGATAAGTACGATAAGGACATCACGCACTTGCGTACATTATGAAACGCGTCACGAACTAAAACAAATGTTTCCTTTTTTTAAAAAGGACAATTTGAATAAATCAGCCCTTTAATAGCCAAAGGAAAAAGTGTCATAAAACCATATTTACTTTTTATGATAAGTGAGGTAAATGTTATCGGATTTTTTGTGTTTCTCCTTTGTTTTTTGAAGGAAGCATTGGCTGATTTATGCGAGTTTTTGGGAATTAGCCTCATCAGTTCAACATAAAAAATCTGTATACCATAATGCGTTTCGGCATGATGCAATTGAACTTAGAGCTCTCAAAGGTTCAAAAATTTTGAGCATAATTTCAACATGCTTCAATTTGAAGGAAGCATTGGCTGATTTATGCGAGCTTTTGGGAATTAGCCTCATCAGTTCAACATAAAAAATCTGTATACCATAATGCGTTTCGGCATAATGCAATTGAACTTAAAACTCTCAAAAGTTCAAAAATTTTGAGCATAATTGCAACATGCTACAATTTGAAGGAAGCATTGGCTGATTTATGCGAGCTTTTGGGAATTAGCCTCATCAGTTCAACATAAAAAATCTGTATACCATAATGCGTTTCGGCATAATGCAATTGAACTTAGAACTCTCAAAAGTTCAAAAATTTTGAGCATAATTGCAACATGCTACAATTTGAAGGAAGCATTGGCTGATTTATGCGAGCTTTTGGGAATTAGCCTCATCAGTTCAACATAAAATATCTGTATACCATAATGCGTTTCGGCATAATGCAATGGAACATAAACTCTCAAAAGTTCAAAAATCTTAAGCATAATTCGAGGCGCTCCGGGTACGAAGGGCGAACTCAACAAAACGTAGTTTCGAGATATTCGCATTTTAAAGTTTTATGTTACGGGCGAACTCAACAGAAAAGTCATGCCCTGGAATGGGAAATGGAGTGGGGGTTATGGACTCGGATGTGGAGTTCGCCCTTCGTACCCGATGGATATCGCAGATAGAGCTCTGTCGCATATCGCTTTTATGTATTTAAAGGGGAAAAAAGGGCGAACACAACATAAAAATTATATGGGTGTATTCACCAAGAGGTCTTGAAACTGAAAATGAAAAGAAAAAATTGTCCAATGTTGAGTTCGCCCTTCGTACCCGGAGCGCCTCATTTCAACATAAAACGTTTCGCCATAAACGACTTTTTCAATAAATGCAAGTCGATATAAAAAATGTGCAAGTCACCATAATGCTTCTCACCATAAAAGCCTTTTGCTTTTCCTAGTTTATGGTGAAATGCTTTATGTTGAATTGCATGACGGTCGTTTCGCGTTTCGCGTAATCGCGTGAAAGGCTTGCTCTTTGGCTCTCCCTAGTTTATGGTGAGATGTATTATGCCCAAATGACAGAAACAGTTTTATGGCGAAACAACAAGTTTAAAGAGAGGCTTTTATGGTGAGAAGCGTTATGGTGACTTGCACTTTTTCTTATGTCGACTTGCATTTATTGAAAAAGTCGTTTATGGCGAAACTGTTTATGTTGAAATGTATTATTCTCAAAATTTTAGAACTTTAGCTTTATGTTCCATTGCATTGTACCGAAACGCATTGTAGTGAACTATAGATTTCATATTCAACTGTTTTTCGGTAAAATGCGTTATGTTAAACGCTCTTCCATTTAAATTCTAGAAAGGGGGGAAAAAATTGAAACAATAAAATAACGGTCGTTTAGGAGGAAAAGGAGGAAAAAAATACAAGGCTGTGATCAATGAGTCGGCTTAGAATGAACAAATGATTTTATGATTGGTTCAATAAGGAAAGGCTCCCTCCACCTCCTTCCCTTTTCCTAACCGGAGGTATTATAGATGAGTTTATAAATCGTTCTGGGCTCCCACTGGCACCGAATTGGGTCATTGAGGGAAAACCGTAATCCAGAAATTGAACATGTACCTCATTCAACAACGCGATCCATCACCTTTTTTTTTTTTCCATTTTTCTCAAGTCTGGATAAAATAATTAATGGTCATTTTTGGTCAATTTATTTGTCAACTCATTGTTAACGTCATTATAACCTCAAAAACTTGTTTTTACTCTGTCTGTATAGAGAAGGTTACATTGTAGGTTAAATTGTTTATCTTGAGAAAAAAAGGCAGGAAGCACTGATTACTGGTTATTCTGGTAGGTTATTCTTGAGCTGAAAAGTCGTTAGATCGTCCACTAAACAATCGTTAAATCGTAAGCTATCCATCGCCTTTTTTTCAATTTTTCTCAAGTCTGGATAAAATAATTAATGGTCATTTTTTGGTCAATTTATTTCTCGACCCATTGATAACGTCATTATAACCTCAAAAACTTGTATTTGCTCTGTCTGTATAGAGAAGGTTACATTGTAGGTTACATTGTTTATTTTGAGAAAAAAGACTGGCAGCACTGATTCCTGGTTATCCTAGTAGGTTATTCTTGAGCTGAAAAGTCTGGATAAAATAATTAATGGTCATTTTTGGTCAATTTATTTGTCAACCCCATTGTTAACGTCATTATACATCTAATGGAAATTTTTTTTGGTGGATAAACAACCACTCGTAAGTTTAAATTTAATATCAAACAATTAACCAATAACAGAGGAAGAAATGACTGTGATAACGGGTATCTCACGACGCGTTTCGGCTTAATAAGCCTCGTCAGGTGAGCTATTCCCTCTATCACAATCATTTCTATCTTTTCTCTGTGGACCTATCTACGAGAGAATTAGTGGAAACTGCGGGAAGCTGGAGACAAATCGTCCCCCAAAACCTCAACGCCGCCACTTCTCTAAGAGATAGAGCCACTCACCACCTCCTTATTGGTTTTTATGACAGAACTGCTGCCAAGGCATTACTTGTGATAGAAGGAATAGCTCACCTGACGAGGCTTATTAAGCCGAAACGCGTCGTGAGATACCCGTTATCACAGTCATTTCTTCCTCTGTTATTGGTTAATTGTTTGATATTAAAATCAATTTGCGGTTAGCAATCAAAAATAAAAATATGTAAAGTAATGCCTTGGCAGCAGTTCTGTCATAAAAACCAATAAGGAGGTGGTGAGTGGCTCTATCTCTTAGAGAAGTGGCGGCGTTGAGGTTTTGGGGGACGATTTGTCTCCAGCTTCCCGCAGTTTCCACTAATTCTCTCGTAGATAGGTCCACAGAGAAAAGATAGAAATGATTGTGATAGAGGGAATAGCTCACCTGACGAGGCTTATTAAGCCGAAACGCGTCGTGAGATACCCGTTATCACAGTCATTTCTTCCTCTGTTATTGGTTAATTGTTTGATATTAAAATCAATTTGCGGTTAGCAATCAAAAATAAAAAAAAATGTTTAAATTTAATTCAAATTTGAAGGATAAAAACAGGAAGGAAGAAGAGATTACAAAAATTTTTTTGTAACTTCTTCCTTCCTGTTTTTATCCTTCAAATTTGAATTAAATTTAAACGTCATTATAACCTCAAAAACTTGTTTTTATTCTGCCTGTATAGAGAAGGTTACATTGTTTATTTTGAGAAAAAAGACTGGCAGCACTGATTCGTGGTTATCCTGGTAGGTTATTCTTGAGATTAAAAGTCGTTAGATCGTCCACTAAACAATCGTTAAATCGTAAGCTATCCATCGCCTTTTTTTCAATTTTTCTCAAGTCTGGATAAAATAATTAATGGTCATTTTTTTGGTCAATTTATTTCTCGACCCATTGATAACGTCATTATAACCTCAAAAACTTGTTTTTATTCTGCCTGTATAGAGAAGGTTACATTGTAAAAATATCGATATTGGTATCAAAACCAATATCGGAAGGAAATATCGATGGCGATATTATATCTGGCTTGAAATATCGATTTATCGATATTTGTAAAAAAAAATTTATCTTCTACTTCTCTCGTTTTCTTGACTAAAGGCGTGAAGATAAATCCACATCCAGTTTCCAAATATAAAAAAAATTGATAAGAAATGAAACAGTTAGGAGACGGTACTGGTAACCGGCGGGTACCAACTATCGTTATCAATGCTGCCAATACAATTACAGTTTCCAAACAATCCAAACACAAGAGAAAGGATTACGTTCAATTTCATTTACTATCTTTCAATAAAATATCGGAAGGTACGATATCGACGGGGAAATATCGGTTATCGGAAGGAAAATATCGATATTCCGATAATATTGACTATCGATACCCATCCCTATGAGCTAAAAAGCCGTTAGATCGTCCACTAAACAGTCGTTAAATCGCTAGAAAATGGTCGTTATATCTAAAGGAAAAATAATTTAAACTTTTGCTCAATTCTCCCTTATGAATAATATTGTTTTACTATGTTTACAAGAATAGAAATGTTTTTTTTTCTTTTATGCTCGGCAATATAGTACATGTTGTTTCCGCAGACAGGACGCATGGCTTCCGACCCCACACATCCAGCCCCCCAATAGGAAAAGAAAAAAAACAATAATAGTATATGAATAATTTATGAATTTCTATAAGAAAAAGTAAAATTCGGAATTCGATTACTTTGGGGAAACTTATGGGGTTCTATTATAATTAGAAGGATGTGCGGTGGGGGATTTAGGGGTCAGGAGACGGGAGAGTCGCTAACTTTTTAAAAGGGAAGGAGGCACTTTTCAATTTGGAGTGAAGGGCTTTGCCGGAGTTGGAAGGACCGCGGGTCCGAAAAACCGCTCCTAGAAAGAACAAAATAAAAAAAAAGAAGAAGGAAGAACCATTAACCCATTATGTACCTCTCTGGAGAAATCCCTGGTTTGTCGAGAGTGGAAAGGGGAGAATACTTTTTTTTGCTGAGAATTAACGGTAGCCGCTTTCCAAACCGAGATAAATGGTTTTATCCGGGAAATACGGTTAGTCGCTACCCTGCATAGATTAGCCGAATTCAATTTAAAACTGAAAAACGATATTTTCCGAACCCCCGAGACGAAAATTAGAATGAAAATCTCAACGATTACCCTTGTGAAATCAAGATTCTAGGATGAGAAATTGAGTTAAGATGAATTTAAAATAGAAAATGAAAATTTAATGCTTATCGGAGCTTATAGAACAAAAAAAGATCCTTAATCGCTAGGAAAACGCTCGGGCATCATTAGTCCATCAACGTAACCTTCTCCTTTTCTTGGGCTGTCAAATGGCGTCCAATTCGCAAAGTTTTTTACCCGATTTTCAGGGGTTTTTCGTAGCTTTTGGGCCAATGAAACGGAAGTGTATTCGTGTCGACATAAAGCGATTCGCCATAATAGCAGAAATCGCGAGTTACCGTTCTTCATAAAAAATTTCCATCTCAACATAAAGAAAATAGTAGAAAACGTTTATGAACATAATACATCTCAACATGAACTGATTTAACATTTGTCGTTTAGACGTAAAATTTGTCGTTTCAACATAACGCAGATAAACATAAAGGAAAATTTCATTTTAAAAAAATTTTCGTTTTGCCATAAGACTTTCTGTCTTTTGGGCATAATACATCTCACCATAAACTAGGGAAAGCCGAAGGGCAAGCCTATTTTGGCCATTTAAAACGCGAGTATGGCGAAACAACGAAAACCTTAAAACTTGACAGTTCACCATAATGCAATTCGCACATCCTCGCGAAAGAAAAAAATCAACCCCATTGTGTCATAAAACGAGCTGATCCCATTGGCTGCCTGCTTGCTTTTTCTAGTTTATGGTGAAATGCTTTATGTTGAATTACATTACGATGAACAATTTAGTTTTTTGTCGTTTCGCCATAATCGCGTGAAAGTAGGCTTGCTCTTTGGCTCTCCCTAGTTTATGGTGAGATGTATTATGCCCAGACGACAGAAACAGTTTTATGGCGAAACAAGTTCTTAAATATGACGAGGGCGATTTTTGAATTTCGAAAAAATGGCGGAGATATGTCTGTTTGAAATTTTAAAAAATTCGCTGCGGCCGAACCGTTAATCCGATTTTCACCAAATTTCACCAATTACTCCTTATATTTTTTAAGAATTTTTGGTGCAAAAAAATTGCCACTTTTTAATCATTAATTTTTTTTTAATAGGGAGAAATTTCGTACTTCTACGCTTTACGAGAGGCACATCCCTAGGCCAAAGAGCCCATTATTTCTACCTTGTGACTTAAAAAATTTTTCGAAAAAAGAACTTGGAAAATTTTTCGAAAAAAAAAAGAAGAAGAAAGAAAAAGAAAGAAAAACCCGGAAAATTTTTCGAAAAAAAAAATTTTTTTTTGACAAAAAAACTTAGAAAATTTTTCGAAAAAAAAAAAAAAAAAAAAAAAAAAACCCGGAAAATTTTTCGAAAAAAAAAAAAAAAAAAAAAAAAAAGGAAAACCCGGAAAATTTTTCAAAAAAAAAAAAAAAAAAAAAAAAAAAAAAAAAAAAAAAAAAAAAAAGGAAAACCCGGAAAATTTTTCGGAAAAAAAAGGAAAACCCGGAAAATTTTTCGAAAAAAAAAAAAAGGAAAACCCGGAAAATTTTTCGAAAAAAACTTTGAAAATTTTTTGAAAAAAAATTTTTTTTTGGACAAAAAAACTTAGAAAATTTTTCGAAAAAAAAAAAACCCGGAAAATTTTTCGCAAAACAAACTTGCAAAATTGTCCTTTATACTTTCCCTCCCTACTAAATCCCCTTCCTTTATACTTCCCCCTCCATTATACTTCCCCCTCTGTTATACTTCCTACTCCGTTATACTTTCCCCTCCGTTATACTTCCCCCTCCGTTATACTTCCCCTCCCATATACTTCCCCTCCCACATACTTCCCACTACGTTTTACGTCCCCTCCGTTATACTTCCCCCTCCTATATAGATACTTCTCTTTAAGGAAGTTTTCGTTGGAAGCTCTTCAAACCAGTACTTTTTTTCCTTTTTCAAGAGGTTGTTTTTCCTCTCGAACGTAATTTAAAGGGGGGGAGGCGTGATTGTAACTACACGTTTGATAAATCGATCCTTGAAGATAAAAAACAAAAAAAAAATCTTAACGTAAAAAGAAATTTAAATATTTTTAATAGGAAAAGACGAAAGGGGAGTCGAAAGTCGATCCGGATTATAACCCTCTTCAACCTTCCGAATACACACAGATTAATTCCGGGCAATAAATAAAGCAAACATCCCATCTTTAATTCCAACCCCTCCTTGAAAAAAAAAAAATCTCGATACTTATAAATCCTGTCTTCTCTTCCGGTGAGGAATTCAGGTTCATTTCACTCCCTTATAATGATTTTAAAAAAAGAAAGAAAGAAAAAAAATTTTTTTTGAAAATAAAAAATATCTAGATAAAAAGATATATTTTTTTGCGAAATAAAATGTTGAGTGATTTATGGGTCCGGATCACGTAAAAGTGATATTACGTGATAACAGACCAAAAAGGATTTATATGCGACCCCTTCCTCCCAACAAAGTCCTTTGTACGTTCAAATTATAAATATATATTTTTTTCCCACTGATAAGTTTATCCAAACAAAAAAATATACATAAATAAACAAAGTGAAATGTGAAACCAGAAAAAAAGTTAATACGCTTCGTTTCTTATTTTAATTTTGATTGCTAATCGCAAATTGATTTTAATATCAAACAATTAACCAATAATAGAGGAAGAAATGACTGTGATAACGGGTATCTCACGACGCGTTTCGGCTCACAAAGCCTCGTCAGGTGAGCTATTCCCTCTATCACAATCATTTCTATCTTTTCACTGTGGACCTATCTACGAGAGATCATAAAAACCAATAAGGAGGTGGTGAGTGGCTCTATCTCTTAGAGAAGTGGCGGCGTTGAGGTTTTTGGGGGACGATTTGTCTCCAGCTTCCCGCAGTTTCCACTAATTCTCTCGTAGATAGGTCCACAGTGAAAAGAAAGAAATGATTGTGATAGAGGGAATAGCTCACCTGACGAGGCTTTGTGAGCCGAAACGCGTCGTGAGATAACGCTTCGTTTCTTTCATTACTGATAGTTTAAAAAATCCATTTTTGTAAGCAATTTTATGGAAACGTTTATATGGAAACGTGCTGATCCCATTTTTGTAAGCAATGGCTTATTTTGTACAACCGCTTGACGTCATAGCAGTCCTACCAACTGAATCCTTTTTTATTTTTTTCAAGCAAACGTAAAAATTTCATACTTTCACCTGCTGAGTTACTTCGCCAAAAAAACTGTGGAAAATGGCCACAAAACAGGAAAAAAGGGTGTTTCTTTGCCAAAAAGTGTGGAAAATGGCCACATATCAGGGAAAAAAAGGGTGTTACTTCGCCAAAAAAAACTGTGGAAAATGCCCACGTTTCAGGAAAAACGGGTGTTTTTTCGCCAAAAACAGTGGAAAATGGCCACATATCAGGGAAAAAAAAGGGTGTTACTTCGCCAAAAAAACTGTGGAAAATGGCCACAAAACAGGAAAAAAGGGTGTTTCTATGCCAAAAAGTGTGGAAAATGGCCACATATCAGGGAAAAAAAGGGTGTTACTTCGCCAAAAAAAACTGTTGAAAATGGCCACAAAAGAGGAAAAAAGGGTGTTTCTTTGCCAAAAAGTGTGGAAAATGGCCACATATAAGGGAAAAAAAGGGTGTTACTTCGCCAAAAAAAACTGTGGAAAATGGCCACAAAACGGGAAAAAAGGGTGTTTCTTTGCCAAAAAGTGTGGAAAATGGCCACATATAAGGGAAAAAAAAGGGTGTTACTTCGCCAAAAAAAACTGTGGAAAATGGCCACAAAACAGGAAAAAAGGGTGTTTCTTTGCCAAAAAGTGTGGAAAATGGCCACATATAAGGGAAAAAAAAGGGTGTTACTTCGCCAAAAAAAAACTGTGGAAAATGGCCACAAAACGGGAAAAAAGGGTGTTTCTTTGCCAAAAAGTGTGGAAAATGGCCACATATAAGGGAAAAAAAGGGTGTTACTTCGCCAAAAAAACTGTGGAAAATGGCCACAAAACAGGAAAAAAGGGTGTTTCTTTGCCTAAAAGTGTGGAAAATGGCCACATATAAGGGAAAAAAAGGGTGTTACTTCGCCAAAAAAACTGTGGAAAATGGCCACAAAACAGGAAAAAAGGGTGTTTCTTTGCCAAAAAATGTGGAAAATGGCCACATATCAGGAAAAACGGGTGTTTTTTCGCCAAAAACTGTGGAAAATGGCCACATATCAGGAAAAAAAGGTGTTTCTTAGCCCAAAAAACTGTGGAAAATTGCCAAAAATCAGGAAAAAAAGGTGTTTTTGGCCAAAAAAAACTTTGGAAAATGGACACATAACAGGAAAAAAGTATATTTCTTTGCCAAAAAAAAAACTGTGGAAAATGGCCACATTTCAGGAAAAAAGGGTGTTTTTAACTGTGGAAAATGGCCTCATTGTTTCCTGGCCAAAAAACTGTGGAAAATGGCCACATATCGGGAATTTTCCTCCTTTATACTTCCAACTCCCTTACACTTCCCCTCCCTCATACTTCCCCCTCCGTTAACTTCCCCCTCTCTTATACTTCCCCCTCCGTTAACTTCCGCCTCTCTTATACTTCCCCCTCCGTTATACTTCCCCTCCGTTATACTTCCCCCCCCCCCATTATACTTTCCCTTCAATATTTCTTAGCTATTCTTTCAACATCGCACTTGAGGAAAAAAACGCCATTAAAAATGTCAAAAATCACCTAATTTCTTCCAATAAAATTTTAAAATCAAATCGATTGCACCCCGAAATCTATCTACTCTAAATCTTTCTCATCATCCTGGCAACATGCCGAGGAAAAACCTTAAAAATCCGACTTTTTAAGTCCAAATTATTGTATTAGACCAAATCTATTGCATCCAGCTGATCCGATTGTTCCTTTATCGGGCTCCTCATCTCATTACTTCCGTTATTTATTTAAAATATTGGACTAAATGAAGTTTAAAAAATTATTTAAAGATCACAATTTAGACAGGGCTTCAAATCTATTATGAAGATCTAAATAAAAATTAAATACGGTGATAAACGATATTTTTCCCTATATAACACCATGAGCTCTTTTTAATGAATTTTTGAGGACGAAAAAAAAAGAGATTAAAAACTGAAGTTGATTTTATAATTAGCCTGTTCTACCCGGTGATATTGATTCAAATGATTAGCTCCCATTCCGACTCCGACCCCGGACTCAAATCGATTTGTACGAAACTCCTCCCTTATTTTTTTCTAAAAATATTTATTAAAATGTTTTCTCTTTTTTTTCCCCTTTTTAGATAAAAGGGTCTAAATAAAAAGTCGAATTTTTCGACCCACTAAGTTTTAAGACCTGTTGTATATTCAACGATCCCCTTTTTGCCACTCCATTCGTTTTCTCGAGAAAAAGGATGTCAAAATTGTTTAATTAAAAAGGTTTTTTTTTTAAAGACAAGGAGTTAAAAGGGGAATTTAAGCAGTAAAACTTGTGCACTTGCCCTCTTGGGTTATTGTTCTTAATAGGTACTAAGAGCTTCAAGAAAAGAGGTGGGGTTCCCGAGGTTTTATTGTGTTCTCCGCTGTAATTACAGTCTTGGGGGTGGGAGGCTTACTGGATTTAGTGGCCGAGGCTGACAGGGGCACGTGGTCCAGGACACAAACTACCAACTTATATAATAAAATCCCTTACTTCCTTTTATTACATGAAAAATAAATGTAAGGATTTTTTTTTTTTTTTTTTTGTAGATGGCGTGATAAGCTATAGTATACCGAAAGACGAAAGCTGGGAGCCGGGGCAGGATTTGAGCGACGTCTCTTTCGACGGCGAAGAAGAAGGTGCGATTCTGGTCAACGGTCTTGGCCGACTCGTCGATGGCACTTACGGAGGCGACAATTTTAAAATGGACGTCGGTCTCGGAAAAGGTAAAATTCATTAGTTTTCTTCTATTTTTCCCAATTTTCTGGCCTAAGAAAACCCCCGTTTTTGTGCGTTATGTAGAGAGAACACCGTTCAACATAACGCTTTTCACCCCAAAGTTGCACATAAAAAAATCTGCATTTCGACATAAAAAATCTTTAGTTTGGGCTTTGGGCTAATGTAATTGAAAATAAAGCTCTCAACGTTTCAAAAATTTTGAGCATAACGCATTCCAGCAACAAGCGTTTCGCCATAATCGACTTTTTCAATAAATGGAAATCGACATAAAAAAAAGCGCAAGTCACCATAACACTAAATAATGATGCTAATAATAAAACTTGTAGGAAATTTAATTCTCTATAAATTTGCACTTAATTATTTTTTTCTAGGATGCACCATTTTCGGAAAATAATTTTTTTTTAAATTTTATCTTGAAAACAGTGCGTCCTAGAGAAAAAATGAATAAAATAAATATTAAAGAAAATTAAATTTCCAACAGATTTTATTTAGTTCATTTTTTCAATATCTGTAACGGTTTACGATTTACAAGCCTTTAAAAATTAACCTTCTTAATGTTTATACTTCAATAACCTTCTTACACGGAGAAGGTCAACTTTTGATGGACTTTAACTCCTAAAATGTTAAAAATTTTGAAAAGATGAACTACTAAGTGTACAAAATTGTAGGAAATTTAATTCTCTATAAATTTGCGCTTAATTATTTTTTTCTAGGATGCACCATTTTCGGAAAATAATTTTTTTTTAAATAAATTTATCTTGAAAACAGTGCGTCCTAGAGAAAAAATGAATAGAGTGAAAATTAAAGAGAATTGAATTTCCAACAGATTTTATTTAGTGCATTTTTTCAATATCTGTAACGGTTTACGATTTACAAGCCTTTAAAAATTAACCTTCTTAATGGTTATACTTCAATAACCTTCTTACACGGAGAAGGTCAACTTTTGATGGACTTTAACGCCTAAAATGTTTAAAATTTTGAAAAAATGCACTAAATAAAATCTGTTGGAAATTTAATTCTCTATAAATTTGTACTTAATTATTTTTTCTAGGATGCACCATTTTCGGAAAATAATTTTTTTTTTAAATAAATTTATCTTGAAAACAGAGCGTCCTAGAGAAAAAATGAATAGAATAAAAATTAAAGAGAATTGAATTTCCAATAGATTTTAGTTAGTGAATTCTTTCAATATCTGTAACGGTTTACGATTTACTAGTCTTTAAACATTCAAATTCTTAATGGTTATACTTCAATAACTTTCTTACACGGAGAAGGTCAACTTTTGATGGACTTTAACGCCTAAAATGTTTAAAATTTTGAAAAAACTAGGTGTACAAAATGAAACTCGGGTAAAATCTGCAAAATTCAAATTTACCCTGTGGCTGAGTTTCATTTTGTACACCTAATAACTAAAAATTGTAGGAAATTTAATTCTCTATAAATTTGTACTTAATTATTTTTTTCTAGGATGCACCATTTTCGGAAAATAATTTTTTTTTAAATAAATTTATCTCGAAAACAGTGCGTCCTAGAGAAAAAATGAATAGAGTGAAAATTAAAGAGAATTGAATTTCCAACAGATTTTATTTAGTTTATTTTTTCAATATCTGTAACGGTTTACGATTTACAAGCCTTTAAAAATTAACCTTCTTAATGGTTATACTTCAATAACCTTCTTACACGGAGAAGGTCAACTTTTGATGGACTTTAACGCCTAAAATGTTTAAAATTTTGAAAAAATGAACTACTATGTGTACAAAATCTGTATACCATAATGCGTTTCGGCATAAATTGAGCATAAAGCTCTCAAAAGTTCACAAATTATGAGCATAATTTCAACATAAAGAGTTTCGCCATAAACGACATTTGCAATAAATGCAAGTCGACATAAAAAATGTGCAAGTCACCATAACGCTTCTCACCATAAAAGCCTCTCTTTAAACTTGTTGTTTCGCCATAAAACTGTTTCTGTCGTTTGGACATAATACATCACACCATAAACTAGGGACAGCGAAAAAGCAAGCCTACTTTCGCCGTTTAAAACGACGAAAACCTGAAAACTTGACAGTTCACCATAATGCAATTCAACATAAAGCATCTCACCATAAACTAGGAAAATCAAGCAGGCTACCAATGGGATCAGCTCGTTTTATGGCACAAAATTTTTTTCTCGCCATTTTTCCTAGAACCCTGTCCGTCCGATTGCTGCGTCAATTTGACGCCTTTAAAATGACCTTTACAATGAGTGGGTTTTTGAAACTGTAAATTTTTGCACTTTTTATTTACGGCACGCGATTTTGATCATCTCGGCCAAGGTCTTGTTTTTACGTTCCGCCATTATTTTCCACGGAACGGCTCCACATTATTTAACCCTCGACCGAAAAATGTAAATTCACACAAAATGATAAACTCGAAAAGCACATTTTCCTCCAGATACATCTGCATTCGAGAATTAATAGGGCGCGTGAGTCGTAAATAATTCGCTTTATCAAAGAAAAGCTCCCGCGACGAACGTGCCCGGGTGAAATATTTAAAGGAAAAGTATCATTAAGATAAAGAAGATTTCAATTTATGAACTTTAATCGAACTTTAATTACCGTCGTGAAAACGGTGTGGGGTAGATCGATCAATTTGTTGGCTTTACGAAACTGTCAAATCTCCCGGGGAAAGTGTATTATTCGGACAATGGTTCATTCCACACACAAGGCAAACGTATCAACGCGATTTATCATTCGCGGATGAGGGCTGCGGCTTTCGCGTTCGCTCCCACGATTTATTGCAATTGGCGTTGATTGATCGTATCGATGTTTATTGGCCTCAAACTGGGTTAATGGATAACGATGGTTTAAAATCTAGCGTCGCTTCTTTTTCTCCCTTAATGGGAAACGTTTTGCCCTCGGTAACGAGATGCGAAGTTTCAATTTCGCTAAAACACTCAAAATGAGGTCATTTTTTACCCTATTTTCTATGTGAATTTTTACAAGATTGCTCCCTCAGTCACTTCAAACGGACGACGTGAGAACTAATTTTTAACTTCCAGCAAAAATGTTGGACATTCGGGAATGCAATTTTGCAATTTTGGTCAAAAATGCCTTAAAAATGCCTTTAAAAAAAGGGCAATTTTTGGTCAAAAATGCCATAAATCTGTTGTTTTCAGACAAAAACTGTGAAAAATGCTTTTAATAAAAGGCAATTTTGGTCGAAAATGCCTTAAAAAGGTAATTTGGTCAAAAATGCCTTAAAATAGGTAATTTTGGTCAAAAATGCCTTAAAATAGGTAATTTTGGTCAAAAATGCCTTAAAATAGGTAATTTTGGTCAAAAATGCCTTAAAAATAGGTAATTTTGGTCAAAAATGCCTTAAATAGGTAATTTTGGTCAAAAATGCCTTAAAATAGGTAATTTTGGTCAAAAATGCCTTAAAATAGGTAATTTTGGTCAAAAATGCCTTAAAATAGGTAATTTCGGTCAAAAATGCCTTAAAAAAAGGCAATTTTGCCTTTCTTAAATGCCTTTTTTTAAGGCATTTTTGACCAAAAATGCCATAAATCTGTTGTTTTTCAGACAAAAACTGTGAAAAATGCTTTTAATGAAAGGCAATTTTGGTCGAAAATGCCTTAAAAAAGGTAATTTTGGTCAAAATGCCTTAAAATAGGTAATTTTGGTCAAAAATGCCTTAAAATAGGTAATTTTGGTCAAAAATGCCTTAAAATAGGTAATTTTGGTCAAAAATGCCTTAAAATAGGTAATTTTGGTCAAAAATGCCTTAAAAATAGGTAATTTTGGTCAAAAATGCCTTAAAATAGGTAATTTTGGTCAAAAATGCCTTAAAATAGGTAATTTTGGTCAAAAATGCCTTAAAATAGGTAATTTTGGTCAAAAATGCCTTAAAATAGGTAATTTTGGTCAAAAATGCCTTAAAAAAAGGCAATTTTGCCTTTCTTAAATGCCTTTTTTTAAGGCATTTTTGACCAAAAATGCCATAAATCTGTTGTTTTTCAGACAAAAACTGTGAAAAATGCTTTTAATGAAAGGCAATTTTGGTCGAAAATGCCTTAAAAAAGGTAATTTTGGTCAAAAATGCCTTAAAATAGGTAATTTTGGTCAAAAATGCCTTAAAATAGGTAATTTTGGTCAAAAATGCCTTAAAAAAAGGCAATTTTTGGTCAAAAATGCCATAAATCTGTTGTTTTTCAGACAAAAACTGTGAAAAATGCTTTTAATGAAAGGCAATTTTGGTCGAAAATGCCTTAAAAAAGGTAATTTTGGTCAAAACTGCCTTAAAATAGGTAATTTTGGTCAAAAATGCCTTAAAAAAAGGCAATTTTTGGTCAAAAATGCCATAAATCTGTTGTTTTTCAGACAAAAACTGTGAAAAATGCTTTTAATGAAATGCAATTTTGGTCGAAAATGCCTTAAAAAAGGTAATTTTGGTCAAAAATGCCTTAAAATAGGTAATTTTGGTCGAAAATGCCTTAAAAAAAGGCAATTTTTGGTCAAAAATGCCATAAATCTGTTGTTTTTCAGACAAAAACTGTGAAAAATGCTTTTAATGAAAGGCAATTTTGGTCGAAAATGCCTTAAAAAAGGTAATTTTGGTCAAAAATGCCTTAAAATAGGTAATTTTGGTCAAAAATGCCTTAAAATAGGTAATTTTGGTCAAAAATGCCTTAAAATAGGTAATTTTGGTCAAAAATGCCTTAAAATAGGTAATTTTGGTCAAAAATGCCTTAAAATAGGAAATTTGGTCACAAATGCCTTTTTTTTTTTTTTTTTTTTTTTTTTTTTTTCCCATCCAGTAACCCTGGAGAGAAAATGTTTATTTAAATTCCTTTGTTTATCATCTGCTCCCTCTATAAGACTGCAGATGGCTACATTATTGACAATTTTTTTTTTTTTTTACAATTTTTACAATTTACAATTTTTTTTACAATTTTTACAATTTACAATTTACATTTACATTTTTTTTTTTTTTTTTTTTTTTTACAATTTTTGATATATAACTAGGACAAAGGTAACTTTATGGAGTTTATGAAATAAATAAATAAATTTTGGTACGTTGTGACTAGTAGATTTTCTTGGCAAGGCCAAGCGTTGCCTTGCAGAACAATTCTCTGTTGCATTGCAGAGCGATGGCGATCTAGTAGTCTGCATCTATACACCAAGTGGTGCCAGGTTTGGGATTCTTCTCCACACTCACAGACTCCATTTGTGATAATTTTGAAACGATGCAGGTATGCCTTGCATTCACCGTGTTCGGTGAGCACCATCGTTGTTCTGGCTGTATGTCGTAAGTTGGTCTTCCTTCTTGATGTTGTTGAAGGGAAAAATCTTTTTGCTGCGCCTTTGCTGGAGTTGGCCCATTCTAGTTCCCAGCTTTTAAGCGAGGTTGCTCTTAATTCTTTTTTAATATGCGAGAGAGGCACCACGAAAAATGATATAGTCTTATCTGCATCCAACGCTGCCTTCTTCGCATGCCCATCTGCTAATTCGTTGCCATAATTGCCAATATGAGCTTTCACCCAATTTAGCGTAACCTTCACCTTCAATTTCTGTTGGATGTTTCTCAATGTCTGACATATTGTAGCCGCCTCCCTATTATGGATTGCTGGGCTTTCCAACATATGTAGGCATACTTCACTGTCCGTAAAAATATCAATTGTTTCCATATTTTGGCTCTCTCTTTCATCAACATTGACCTCAATCCATTTCACAGCTTGAAGCAGGGCCCACATTTCCGCCTGGTTATTACTACACCATTCTGCTAATTTGAAACCCTCTTTATAGTGTTCGATTCCATCTTTTAGAACGACAAATGCGCACCCGACGTTTGTAGGAGGAATTTTACTTCCATCCGTATATATTTGCATTCTCGCTGCTACGTCCAGTGTGTTGACTGGTATTTCGATAGCATCAGTTGGGTGTGGCCAGTCCTGAACTTCAAGTAGTCGCTCGACTTTGTATTCTGGCAAGGTGGTGACAGCTGGATTGCGCACTAGATAAAGTTCTGCGACCTCACAAATTTGCAGGTCGATCGGGATCATCATAGCGAGGAGTATGCTAGCTTCATATGATGTTGTTCTGTGTGCTTTAATTATTTTAATGGCCATTTGTCGTTGTACGCTCCTTAGTTTTCTCTTATTTTCTTTTATTTTGAGTGCACTGGACCAGACGGGGGCGGCATATGTCAAAATCGGTACAAGGGCTCCTTTATAAATGATGGTTAAGGCTTCATGACCAATGCCCCAATATAATTTTGCTGATCGTGATAGCATGTGTATCAGTTGAGCTGATTTCTCACAAATGTAATTTATGTGCGGTTTCCATGACAGGCGCTTGTCGATCCAAACACCTAAAACCTTCATTTTGTCAACCTGAGATAGTTTTCTCCCGGCAAAGAAGATGTTTACTGGTTTTATTTTGTATTTACTCGTTACATGAAGCACTTGAGATTTTTCTGGATTGAAGTAAATTTGGTTTTTTCTAGACCACCTCCTTATGACATCCATTGCTTCATTACCTAGAGCCTCCATTTCCTCTTCAGTCTTAGCTTTAATCATGAGTATCAAATCATCGGCAAATGCTAAAGTCTCAATGTTATCAGAAAATCTAGTTTTAAGAAGAGAATTATACATAATGTTCCAGAAGAGAGGGCCACAGCAGGACCCTTGGGGGCAGCCTTTTTCCATTTTTCTGGTGAATTTAGCGGTATTAGTAAAGAAAAATACCTGTCTGTTATCAAAGTAGTTTCTTGATAAATCATATAGATTTTTTGGGCATTGGTTTTCCACTAGTTGGATTAGGATTGAGTCCCAGCAAGCAGAGTCAAATGCTCCCGCGACATCCATGGATATTAACAGCGTCTGGTATCCTTTTATTGACATATTTTCCTCAATTTTACGCCTGATGTAGAATAGTTCGTCTGTGGTGTTCCTTTGTGGAGTGAATCCGAACTGGTTAGGTGACATGAAATTCTTCCTAGACATCCAGTGGCGCAATCTGTTGGTGAGAAGTTTTTCTAAGAGTTTCCCATTTAAAGGCAGCAGACTAATTGGTCGATACTTAGAGGCATCCTCCGATTTTTCCTTGCCTGGTTTTGTAAGCAAGATCATTTTTGAAATTTTCCATCGTTCTGGAAATTTCCCTTTTAGGAGACATAAGTTATATAGAGCTGTAAATGCGAGTGGAAGGTGTTCAAGGGTCGCTTCTAAGATGCTTCGAGTGATGCCATCCATTCCAGGGGTCTTGTTTTCGTTAAAGTCGGCTAGAGCATTTTTAATTTCTAATGTAGTAAATAGTTTATCATTTATATCCGAATTGTATTGTAGGATTACATCTTTTACGGAGGGCTGGGAATCTTGCAAGGAGTTCTTCGGAACAAATTTATTTAATATTAGTTCTATTGTGTCATCCATGCCTTTAGTAAATTCTCCATTAGTATTCTTAAGAGTGGTCAGAATTGTAGCTTTTTGTAATTTCCCTGCAGCTGCTTTGTAGACAGCATTCCATGGGTTAGATCGGTCAGTGGCGGAACAGTAAGCTTTCCAAGATTCCTTTTTAGCAATTTTAATTGCTGCAGTGTACTCATATTTTTTGGCAAAGTAAAGGTTTTTTCTCTCTTCTCTTAACTTTTCATTATTTAAAGTAGTTTGATATTTTCGTCTAAGTTTGCATACCTCCTTTCTTTTATCTGTAAGTTCTGGTGTCCACCAGGGGTTCGAGCGATTCCGATGAGCATTACCCTTCTTGTATTGAGGAATAGCTCCTGCACATGACTTGTTAATTATATTCATGAATGTATTTGCAACTTTATCAACATCCATGGATTTTAAGAATTCTTCACTAAGCTTCGCATCATATAAGGAGCTGAACATTTCAGGGTTTCCATTCATCTTGTAATGCAATTTCTTTGATACTTCTCTGTACAGAATTTCCTTGTATTTGTTCCAGTCAGCAGCTTTAGTAACATATCGGTTGCTTTTTTCTTTCATGCTTAACTCAGGCTGTATATTGATGATAGTTATTTTAAATGATAGTATTTCATGGTCCGAGGCGCTCTCATTTCGTCCATTTTCCCAGTTCGTGATATGTCTAAGCATAGAAGAAGAACATAAGGTTAGATCAATGTTGCTCTCACCTCTGCTAGATTTAAATGTGGGTTTATTGTCATCTTGATTCAATATAAACAGTGAACGGGAACTGATAAATTCTTGCAAAGCTTTACCTCTGTTATTGGTAAGTCTGTCGTACCAGATTGTAGATCTTGCATTTGTGTCAATACCAAACACCATATCATATTTCTTGTTGCGAATGTTGTTGTCCATCACTGTTTCCATAATCTGGAGACTACTTTCTATATTTTCCGAGTCTGGGAAATATGCACTAATGAGTGAAATATTTTTTGCTGTGTTTATTTGTAGTTCAACAACCACAAAGTCTTTAGTTGATAGACAGGTAAGCATTACCGCATCAATTTGAGGATTTTTCACAACAATCGTTGCTCGTGGCTTGGTTGTAAGTAAATCGCCCATATGGAAAACTCTCCAGTGCTTAGGGAATGTACAAACAGTATTTACTCGACAGTAAGGTTCTTGAATTAAAGCGATGTCAATTTTTTCTTCTTCCATAATCTTGCATATGTTGTTTGTTGCCGTTCTTGAGTGGTGAAGATTGATCTGAATAATATTGAGAACATAAATTTTATCATTCGTATGGTTAGCTATCATATTTCATAATCAATTGAGTCTTGCAATCTTCGTCTTAGGCCCTGATAGCATGGGCATGATGTATCTAACGCTGTGTGGTTTGTGTCGATCAGTGGTTGCTTAATTTTGTTAGCTTTTATTTGATTGTTCCTAATTGTACAGTTAACACACTTATATTGAGAGCGGTTGGCTTGGCATTCTTTAAGAGTATGTTCTGCTGAAGCGCAGATTGGACATGCTTTTTCTCTAGTGCAGTTTGATTGTTTACCGGCTTGATTCTGAGAACTGTGAAATTGCGAGCAGTGAAAACAGCGTCTTATATGGAGATTATCATTCACTCTACATACCGTATATTTTATTTTGAGTTTTCCTTCAAGCATTTTTTTTCTTAATGACGGGTCGACCTCAACCACAGCGTGGCGTGCTTTTGTTTTCCTGCTTGTGACTATGGTCTTCAAATTGAAGATAGAATTCAGGGTAAATAGGGAATCGTTCTGTTTCCTTACGATTCCACACAGATTTTCGTGGTCGACTTCGTTGGGAATATCATAAATCATAATTCGAGGCAACGCTTTCGTTTTGGTTTCCGCTTTTAATAATTCGGGATGTTTATTGTTTACCTCTGTTATAACCTTTTGTGAGTCTTCTTTTGTTAAGGTCTCTAAGATTAGATTTCCGTTGATTGACGTCATTCTGGTTATTCCAATTCCTAGCTCTACTGGGTCGACTTTTTCTTTGAACAGTTTCTTAGTGTCCTGATCAGGAGCTGTAGGTTTAATTATTACCTTGTAAGACGGTTTTGGGGGTCTGGATTCACTCGTCGGTTTTGAAGCTTTGACTATCCGGGAATAAGAGCCTGAGCATGTGTCGGCAGTTGTTGGACGCCGGAGGCTCGTGATTTCGTCGTTCAGATTCTTGAAAATAGTTCTGAAGTTTGAAATAGCATCCCTGAGTATAGTTTTAAACTCTGTTTTTAAGTTACCGGAATTTGTTAACACTTTATTAATATTACCAATCGAGGCTTCAAAAAGAACGTCTGTATCGGACGCCATCTTGAAACCAAATGCCACAAATGTCACAAATGCCTTAAAAAAAGGCAATTTTTGGTCAAAAATGCCATAAATCTGTTGTTTTTCAGACAAAAACTGTGAAAAATGCTTTTAATGAAATGCAATTTTGGTCGAAAATGCCTTAAAAAAGGTAATTTTGGTCAAAAATGCCTTAAAATAGGTAATTTTGGTCAAAAATGCCTTAAAAAAAGGCAATTTTTGGTCAAAAATGCCATAAATCTGTTGTTTTTCAGACAAAAACTGTGAAAAATGCTTTTAATGAAAGGCAATTTTGGTCGAAAATGCCTTAAAAAAGGTAATTTTGGTCAAAAATGCCTTAAAATAGGTAATTTTGGTCAAAAATGCCTTAAAAAAAGGTAATTTTGGTCAAAAATGCCTTAAAATAGGTAATTTTGGTCAAAAATGCCTTAAAAAAAGGCAATTTTTGGTCAAAAATGCCATAATCTGTTGTTTTTTAGACAAAAACTGTGAAAAATGCTTTTAATGAAAGGCAATTTTGGTCGAAAATGCCTTAAAAATGCCTTAAAAAAAGGCAATTTTGGTCAAAAATGCCATAAATCTGTTGTTTTTCAGACAAAAACTGTGAAAAATGCTTTTAATGAAAGGCAATTTTGGTCGAAAATGCCTTAAAAAAGGTAATTTTGGTCAAAAATGCCTTAAAATAGGTAATTTTGGTCAAAAATGCCTTAAAAAAAGGTAATTTTGGTCAAAAATGCCTTAAAATAGGTAATTTTGGTCAAAAATGCCTTAAAAAAAGGCAATTTTTGGTCAAAAATGCCATAAATCTGTTGTTTTTTAGACAAAAACTGTGAAAAATGCTTTTAATGAAATGCAATTTTGGTCGAAAATGCCTTAAAAAAAGGCAATTTTTGGTCAAAAATGCCATAAATCTGTTGTTTTTCAGACAAAAACTGTGAAAAATGCTTTTAATGAAAGGCAATTTTGGTCGAAAATGCCTTAAAAAAGGTAATTTTGGTCAAAAATGCCTTAAAATAGGTAATTTTGGTCAAAAATGCCTTTAAAAAAAGGCAATTTTTGGTCAAAAATGCCATAAATCTGTTGTTTTTCAGACAAAAACTTTGAAAAATGCTTTTAATGAAAGGCAATTTTGGTCGAAAATGCCTTAAAAAGGTAATTTTGGTCAAAAATGCCTTAAAATAGGTAATTTTGGTCAAAAATGCCTTAAAATAGGTAATTTTGGTCAAAAATGCCTTAAAAAAAGGCAATTTTTGGTCAAAAATGCCATAAATCTGTTGTTTTTCAGACAAAAACTGTGAAAAATGCTTTAAATGAAATGCAATTTTGGTCGAAAATGCCTTAAAAATGCCTTAAAAAAAGGCAATTTTTGGTCAAAAATGCCATAAATCTGTTGTTTTTCAGACAAAAACTGTGAAAAATGCTTTTAATGAAAGGCAATTTTGGCCGAAAATGCCTTAAAAATGCAATTTTGGTCAAAAATGCCTTAAAAAAAGGCATGGCCGTGTGCCCGACAAGTGGGATGCAGGTTTCATTTAACTCAAGCTTGGTGGCGTGCAATTCAGAGGTTCGGGTTGACAGTCGATTATAAAAACGATACAACTGTAGGATCAATAAAATATGAAGTAAATTTTTAATTTTGATTTTTTTATTGTTATCCTACTACAAAATCGAAGGTATTAATTTTGGCCGACTTGGGCACCAGTTTTGGCCGAATTAGTAACTATGGCTTTCGAGTGGTTGGCCGAGTTGGGCACGATAGTTGTCAAGTCGTTGGCCCAGTTAGATATATTTTGGGTCGTTGATGAAAATATTTGGCCCGGTTGGTTACCAGCCGGACATTCACCCCCAAGGGTAATCGGAAAACAGTCAACTTGTCATTTGTTTTATTTATTAAACTTTCCGCAGGACCGTTGAGGGCCTACTCTCCCATTTGAAAATAAACTTTCAACTTTCAAAGTTGCGTTTCATGCACCATTTGTCATCCCGCCGTGCATAAAATCGTACTTTTTCCACCCCAATAATTTTTTTTTTTTTAATTTTTACTGTGCTTCTTTTGCAGGAAACGGTTGGGTCGGATGGAAAAACAGTTCGTTCCCGAAAAATTATTTTGAGCTCGTTTTCGAATTCGATACCGTCCGAAATTTCAGCCTTGTCAACATCTTTACTAACAACTGCTTCTCGAAAGAAGTTCAAGTGAGTACATTTCAAATCTATTGCATCAGCTGATCTATATCTTGTCTCAATATTCCTTAGCTATCATTGAAAAATCGCATGAAAAAACCTTATAAAATGTCAAAAATCACTTAATTTCTTCCGATAACATCCCAATATCATGATATCATGACCACATCTATTGCACCCAGCTGATCTAAAGCCGCGTTCACATTGCGCCTAACGAACAATCGGAGGTTCGACCGCGAACAGCCCATGGATGGGAGCAATCAATGGGGTACGAACCTCCTACGAGACTCCGAACCTCCAAATCGGAGTGGGAAGTATATGGGAGGGGAATTATAACGGAGTGGGAAGTATATGGGAGGGGAATTATAACGGAGTGGGAAGTATATGGGAGGGGAAGTATACGGAGGGGGAAGTATAAGTGAGGGGAAGTATGGGAGGGGGAAGTTTAAGTGAGGGGTAGTATAACAGAGGGTGAAGTATAACGGAGGGGGAAGTATAAGGGAACGAAAGTATAACGGAAGGGGATGTACAAGGGAGGGAAAGTATAAAGGAGAATTTTCCAAGTTTGTTTTTTCAAAGTTTTTTTTTCGAAAAAATTTCCTTTTTTTTTCTTTTTTTTTTTGACAAATTTTCTAAGTTCTTTTTTCGAAAAAAATTTTTTTTAAGTGACAAGGTAGAAATAATGGGCTCTTTGGCCTAGGGATGTGCCTCTCGTAAAGGGTAGAAGTACGAAATTTCTCCCTACTAAAAAAATTAATAATTAAAAAGTGGCAATTTTTTTACACCAAAAATTCCCAAAACAATATAAGGAGTAATTGGTGAAAATTTGGTGAAAATCGGACCAACGGTTCGGCCGCAGCGAATTTTTTAAAATTTCAAACAGACATATCTCCGCCATTTTTTCGAAATTCAAAAATCCCCTCGTTACATTCTTCTTCACCGGCTAAAGAAATTTTGGTGAAAATTTGGTGAAAATCGGATGAAAACTGTGGCCGTAAAGTGATCCGGAAAAAAATGCTACGGACGGCCGGCCGGCAACACAGACAAGATTGAGATCGGTAAAATATTCGAATTGACCCTCCGGGGTCTGGAAGACCCTTCCCCAAAAACCCGACGTCGAGGGTATCACAATAACTTCTTTAAGGAAGTTAAAAATGATCAAAATCCCTGACAAGTCCCCCCAAACGACCATTGGTTTTTGCTATTGTAAAATCCGACGAACAAAAGTCACATTATTATAAATTCGAAGGTCCTAAAATCACCGTCGAGACTTCCCAAGAGGTTAAACCGTTAATGGGTACACTTATGCAAATTGGAGAGGTCTCAAGGGGCGATTCGAAGTAGTTGCCGAGTTCAATCCGGATATTTTAGCCCACCCAAAAAAAAAAGAAGGTTTGAAAATTTTTCATTTTTAAGGCCCATCATTTTGTTTCTAAAACAAGATCGCAGCACTTTCGCCCCTAAAATTACTTTCCAATATTTGAGCACTAAAAATGGTCGGAAAATTTTTTACAAAAGCTCGTTCTCCTTATTTGGAAATGCCCATACGGTCTTGGGAGCAGTTTTCCGAAAAATTTTTCCTTTGGAAAATATAAATTTTATTTTTCGACTACAACATTTTTTCAAAAAAAACCGTCAGCCATTTGTAGGGTTTGACGAGCTCTTTCCAAAAATGTATTACATATATAAGAAAATCTGATGAATAGTTTCGTCGTAATCCTTTTAGAAAGATTCGGCGGAAAATGCCGGGAGGAGTAAAGAAAGGGAGCTACAATGTTTGTTTTGATTTTTTAGAGGTCGTCAAACCCTACAAAATGGCTGATGACTTTTTTTGAAAAAATGTTTTAGTCGAAAAATAAAATTTATATTTTCCAAAGGAAAACTTTTCGGAAAAACTGCTCCCAAGACCGTTTGGGCATTTCCAAAATAAGGAGAACGAGCTTTTGTAAAAAATTTTCCGACGATTTTTAGTGCTCAAATATTGGAAAGTAATTTTAGGGGCGAAAGTGCTGCTATCTCTTGTTTTAGAAACAAAATGCTCGGGCGGTATGATCCGCCTTAAAAAATCCATTTTTGTAAGAAATTTTGAATGGCTTATTTTGTACAACCGCTTGACGTCATAGCAGTCCTACCAACTGAATCCTTTTTTCCTTTTTTTTCAAGTAACAGTAAAAATTGCATACTTTCACCTGTTAAGAGAGGGACCTCCCTTGGTCAAAAATCCTATTATTTCTACCTTGATACAGTACTTGGAAAAATTTCCAAAAAAAAATTAGACAATTTAAGAAAAAAAATTTCCCCTCCGTTATACTTTTCCTCCCTCATACTTCCCTCTCTTATACTTCCCCCTCTCTTATACGTCCCCTCCATTAACTTCCCTCTCTCTCATACTTCCCCCTCCGTTAACTTCCCCCTCTTATACTTCCCCCTCCGTTAACTTCCCCCTCTCTTACACTTCCCCCTCCGTTAACTTCCCTCTCTCTCATACTTCCCCCTCCGTTAACTTCCCCCTCTCTTATACTTCCCCCTCCGTTAGCTTCCCCCTCCCTCATACTTCCCCCTCCGTTAACTTCCCCCTCCCTCATACTTCCCCCTCCGTTACTTCCCCCTCCCTCATACTTCCCCCTCCGTTACTTCCCCTCCCTCATACTTCCCCCTCCGTTACTTCCCCCTCCCTCATACTTCCCCCTCCGTTACTTCCCCCTCTTATACTTCCCCTCCGTTAACTTCCCCTCCGTTAACTTCCCCCTCCGTTAACTTCCCCCTCACTCATACTTCCCCCCTTTAACTTCCCCTATCTTATACTTCCCCATCCGTTAACTTCCCCCTCTCTTATACTTCCCCCTCCGTTAACTTCCATCTCCCTCATACTTCCCCCTCCTCATACTTCCCCCTCTGTTAAGTCCCCCTCCCTCATTCTTCCCCTCCGTTAACTTCCCCTCCGTTAACTTCCCCTCCGTTAACTTCCCCCTCCGTTAACTTCCCCCTCCGTTAACTTCCCCCTCCGTTAACTTCCCCCTCTCTTATACTTCCCTTCCGTTAACTTCCCCTCCCTAATACTTCCCCCTCCGTTAACTTCCCCCTCCCTCATACTTCCCCCTCCGTTAACTTCCCCTTCTCTATACTTCCCCTCCGTTAACTTCCCCCTCCCTTATACTTCCCCCTCCGTTAACTTCCCCTCACTCATACTTCCCCCTCCTTTAACTTCCCCCTCTCTTATACTTCCCCCGTTAACTTCCCCCTCTCTTTTACTTCCCCCCGTTAACTTCCATCTCCTCATACTACCCCCTCCGTTAAGTCCCCCCCCTCATACTTCCCCCTCCGTTAAGTCCCCCCTCCCTCATTCTTCCCCTCCGTTAACTTCCCCCTCCGTTAACTTCCCCTCTCTTATACTTCCCTTCCGTTAACTTCCCCCTCTCTTATACGTCCCCCTTCGTTAACTTCCCTCTCTCTCATACTTCCCCCTCCGTTAACTTCCCCCTCTCTTATACTTCCCCCTCCGTTAACTTCCCCCTCTCTTGTACTTCCCCCTCCGTTAACTTCCATCTCTATCTAACACTTGGTTGAATTTTGTGGTCTGATCCGCCTTAACAAATAGTTATTTAATTTCTATGATTTGAAAATGATGCAGAGTAATATACACGTTTGAAATAGGATATCGGTTGAAATCAATAATTGAGCGTACACGGTTATATTGTTGGTATGCATGACACTTGAACAGAGTTAGCTCAGTCTCTACGTCCCCCCGGGCCATAATGCGACCCCCTTTTCCATCAGCATGCATAGTGGCATTCATTTCAGCATTTAGCCAATTGAACATTTATATCCCGGGATTTGTCAACGATCAGTATTGTCCAAAGGTGACATATATCAAATATTTCAGTTTATTATTTATAAAAGGGGTGCTTCTACGTGATTTCGCAATACATCAAAGTTTTCCCAAGCACCTGACTGCGTATGGAAAAGGGGGGAGGAGGGAATCTTGGATTTATAACGTTCCCTTATTTCATGTTCTCATATCCAGAGGATTAGGAAGCAGGGGATGAGTAGACCCACGAGGGGTAGACATAAATCTGTCCTCAGAAACCCCCTTGCTTCCCAAACGAGAAAAATTTGACACAAATTAATACCCTGTAAATTCATTTATGTTTAAAAAAAATATCAGTAAATCTGTCAGCTTGTCAAAAGGACAAAAATGGCTTTAAAAAGAAAATAAAATTAATCCTATGGCGGGAGAAACGACACGAATCACAATTCTCTACGTGATTCATTACTTATGCGGCACTTGGAGAGTTTTTTTTATCGTGAATCTCAGCTATTTCCCACATCTAATTATTAAAAATAATTTTTTTTAAAATAAATTTATCTTGAAAACAGTGCGTCCTAGAGAAAAAATGAATAGAATAAAAATTAAAGAGAATTGAATTTCCAACTGATTTTATTTAGTGCATTTTTTCAATATCTGTAACGGTTTACGATTTACAAGCCTTTAAAAATTAACCTTCTTAATGGTTATACTTCAATAACCTTCTTACACGGAGAAGGTCAACTTTTGATGGACTTTAACGCCTAAAATGTTCAAAATTTTGAAAAAATGAAATAAATAAAACATGTAGGAAATTTAATTCTCTATAAATTTGTACTTAATTATTTTTTTCTAGGATGCACCATTTTCGGAAAATAATATTTTTTTTAAATAAATTTATCTTGAAAACAGTGCGTCCTAGAGAAAAAATGAATAGAATAAAAATTAAAGAGAATTAAATTTCCAACAGATTTATTTAGTGCATTTTCAATATCTGTAACGGTTTACGATTTACAAGCCTTTAAAAATTATCCTTCTTAAAGGTTGTACTTCAATAACCTTCTTACACGGAGAAGGTCAACTTTTGATGGACTTTAACGCCTAAAATGTTTAAAATTATGAAAAATGAACTAAATAAAAGTTGTAGGAAATTTAATTCTCTATAAATTTGTACTTAATTGTTTTTTTCTAGGATGCACCATTTTCGGAAAATAATTTTTTTAAAAAATAAATTTATCTTGAAAACAGTGCGTCCTAGAGAAAAAATGAATAGAATAAAAATTAAAGAGAATTGAATTTCCAACTGATTTTATAAAGTGCATTTTTTCAATATCTGTAACGGTTTACGATTTACAAGCCTTTAAAAATTAACCTTCTTAATGGTTATACTTCAATAACCTTACACGGAGAAGGTCAACTTTTGATGGACTTTAACGCCTAAAATGTTCAAAATTTTGAAAAAATGAACTACTAGGTGTACAAAATGAAACTCAGCTAAAATCTACAAAATTCAAATTTACCCTTGGCTGAGTTTCATTTGTACACCTAATAAATAAAAATTGTTGAAAATTTAATTCTCTTTAAATTTGTACTTAATTATTTTTTCTAGGATGCACCATTTTCGGAAAATAATTTTTTTTTTTTTTTTTAAATAAATTTATCTTGAAAACAGTGCGTCCTAGAGAAAAAATGAATAGAATAAAAATTAAAGTGAATTAAATTTCCAACAGATTTTATTTAGTGCATTTTTTCAATATCTGTAACGGTTTACGATTTACAAGCCTTTTAAAATTAACCTTCTTAAAGGTTATACTTCAATAACCTTCTTACACGGAGAAGGTCAACTTTTGATGAACTTTAACGCCTAAAATGTTCAAAATTTTGAAAAAATGAACTACTAGGTGTACAAAATGAAACTCGGCTAAAATCTACAAATTCAAATTTACCCTGTGGCTGAGTTTCACTTTGTACACCTAATAACCTCTTTTGTTGGCACCACTGTTCTGATGACGTCTTTGTTTCAGGTTTTTTCAAAGGCGAGAATCATGTTTAGCATCGGTGGCTCCGTTATAGCGGCCGGTCTGTCACTTACACCTACATGCCTGACAAAGTCCTTGAAAACGCTCGAAACGTCACCATACATCTACACCATCATATCGCGAAATTTATCAAGCTTCAGTTATATTTTGCCTCTAAATGGGTTATGATTAGTGAAGTCACTTTTGAATCAGGTATGTAAAAATTGAGTGTTTTCAATTGAGGCGCTTTGGGTACGAAGGGCGAACTCAACAAAACGTAGTTTCGAGATATTCGCATTTTGAAGTTTTATGTTACGGGCGAACTCAACAGAAAAGTCATGCCCTGGAATGGGAAAAGGAGTGGGGGTTGTGGACTAGGATGTGGAGTTCGCCCTTCGTACCCGCTCGGATATTGCAGTTAGAGCTTTGCCACATATCGGTTTTTACGTATTTAAAGGGGAAAAAAGGGCGAAATCAACATAAAAATTATATGGGTGTATTCACTAAGAGGTCTAGAATCTGAAAATGAAAAAAAAAAAATTTGTCCGATGTTGAGTTCGCCCTTCGTATACGGAGCGCCTCAATTTTATTTTGTTATATTTTGTAGAGCCCATTGATGCCAATATAACGGAAGAGATTGGGGCAAGTTTGGCTGAAGAAGAAATCATTATTAAGTCTGGTGGTATTCATGATTCAATGTGGGATAGCTATGAGACAAGTAAGTTATGAATTGTTGGTATGCGGAATTTAATAGAATTTTAGTTGCTGCACCGACTGAAGAAAATGGATATGTTGAAGTTGTGATTGGTGTATTGACAGCAGTGATGCTTCTCCTTCTGGGTGTCTTCGTAATTATTCTTGTTCTGAGCAGAAGGCAAAAACTTCAAGGATCACCGACGACGATATTGAGGAACCCTTTTGGCGTCACGATCAATATGAAGGATCTTTTGCTCAATCTGTCGCCGATGAATACAGGCATAGTGCATGTGAGCGCTCAGCCGACGCCGGCTAGTCAGGACCCGCCTAGCGATCAGTCATCGATGTTTTTGAACAACAGCATTACCATACGCCGCTCGTAAACCCATATTATGCCAGTACAACATATGCTTCTATGAGAACAGAATCACCGATCCGAAGAGGTATTTTGAATACTATGATCTTTTTTTTTAAACTTTATTTTTAGAAGAGTCAATGCATTCTGATGTATCGCACAAAGAAGCAGATGACATAAGTGATAATAGCAGCGTCACTGGGAGTATGACTGGGAAGCCATATCAGAGTTATTCGACGCTGCAGTTTAGGACTCTTGGTAACCCACAGTTGGTTAACGGAAAGCCTAATACTCTATCGGCAACCCCATATGCAGTGACTGGACCAGACTCGCCTGTTAGAAAACGTTATCATACAGCACCACGGGAAAAAAATAGGGTAAGTTTTCTTTTGAATAAAGTGGATCAACTTTTTTTGTAGATGGCACCACCAGCAGTATCATGGAATATCGCTCCGAGTATGGGTCAATCGTACAAATGCCGCGAAGGTGAGCTTGTTCCTATACCGCGATATTGCCTCCGGACAATCCATACGCTTGGAAGATGCCACGTCGGTGAAATCGTCATGTGCGATATGGACGGCGAAGAAGTAGGAAAGGGTCGAGTTTTCGTCAAGACGATGCAGGGCGAATGCGTACGCGAGATAAAACTTCTGTCGAGTCTCAGCGATCAAAACGTCGTTCGAACCTTAGGAGTCTGCACAGCAGACAACCTCCATGGGCAGTCATGGAATTTCCAGCAGAACTCGGAGACCTCGCTCAACTCCTCACATCAACCGAAAACCTCAAGTACAAAACAACCTATCCTCTTCCCAAAAATAAATTATTTTTCAGATATGGCTGCTTAATGTTCATGTCTCTCCAAATAGCTTCGGGAATGAAATATTTAGAATCTAAAAATCTTGTACATAAAGATTTAGCTGCCAGGTAACCAATAAAATAATAAAAAACTCAAACTAAATTTTCTTTCAGAAACTGCCTTGTCGGGAGAGGCTATACTAAAAATCGCTGATATCGCCATGTGCAATCCCATATATGAAAAACACTACAGCGCCATTGGTGGAAGGCCACCAGCACCTATACGGTGGCTAGCTTGGGAAAGCATTTTACTTGTAATTTTCTCATTTTTTTTTCCTCATTTCTTAATTATTTTTAAGGATCGACATACCTGTGCGAGCAGTGTGTGGTCGTTTGCGGTTACCCTATGGGAAATCTTCTATCGCTGCAATGACATCCCATTTTCAAACTTGACAAATGACGAAGTAGTTCAAAATGCCGAGCAGATGTACTACGGAGGAGAACTGCCTGTAAATTTTTTATTAGTTTAAAATTTTTAATAAATTTTTTTCTTCAGGTTCTATTGCCTAAGCCATCTATTTGTACAAACGACGTCTACGAAATGATGGCAAAATGCTGGAAAAGAGATCAATCTTTAAGGCCGACTTTTCGAGAAATTTATCTCTTTTTAAAACGGAAGCATATGGGCGAGACGATGTCGAGTCATCCGAAAAAAAATCGAAGTTTAAAAACCGAAAATCAGTATTCATTATGCCAAAAATTTGGGTTGACAATAAAGTACATCAGATGATGTCTTTTAGGGATTTTGTGATAGGACCCGATTGTATATAACCATGTACATAAATTTTTTTAAGGCCTACGCTATCCCCTTGCTTTTTACCATCAAAAACCTTTAGATCATTATTTTATAATTAGAATATTGATCTAAATGTTGTTTCTGACCAAATTTTTATCAGGGTTTTCAACCGCTAAATCTCACCCTGTTTTTTCAGGCTACCTCAAAACAGGCACAAAATAATATTTTATATGTTTTAATTTTTATTATAAAAAAAGACTCCTTTTTGCGATTAGTTTTAATTAAATCTCTCTTCTACTAGTCTTTCAAGAGGTGAGAATGAAGTGTTTTACACTAAAAAGTCCAGAAAATGTTTCTAAATGGAGAGTTGTCAATAACAGAACCTTTTCTCGGGTTATAATCAAGTTCAAGTAAAAAAACAACAGAGTGCAGGACAGTAGCAGTTTTTGAGAATCTCCAGAGAACTCTTTGGATAAAAGTTTTTTTAAAATATGCGTGTGGACAATGTAAAATATATAAAAATAATGGGACCTAAAAATTTAGAAAGCTGTTAACCTATTTTTCGTTGTACCATGGGTAAACCTTATTACGCCTAAATTACCCTTGGTTTGTAAATATAAATTTTAAATAGTGGTGATAACACAGACTACACTAGTGATTATTTTATACCTATAAGCACATAGAAAAAAAAGTGATTGGTAAATGTAGTTCACAGCTAAAAATAGACTTCATTTTTTATAAAATGCTTCTTTTTTTTTAATCAATATGTTGGGCTTAAAATAGAACTTTATAATTTCTTTTGTTTTATCAAATCTAAAAAAGACAGAAAAAAAGGCAGTTTTTACTTTTTTTTATGTTAGATGCTTTCTCGTTAGATTATATTGAGGTGCTTCCAAAATTAGAGAAAGGATGAAAGAATGATGGACAAATTATAAATATTATGTAATAAAATAATGTAGCATCATGTTTTGCAATAAATAAATGTTGGTGCAGTGTGTTATAACCTTTTATTCGTTTTTGAGTTATTGAAAAACTTAGGCTGCCTCTGGGGATACTGGTCAAATATCGCCAAAATTTTGAGGTGGGAAGTGGAAGTGGAGCTTGTGATGTGTGGAGTATCAAGGAGGACAATTTTGACGTTTTTGAAGGACTTTTAAAAGAGGTTTCCAAAAAGTGGTAATTTAAGGAAATCAGTCTTGCCATTCCTGAGATATCTCGTATTTATTAGGTGTACAAAATGAAACTCAGCCACAGGGTAAATTTGAATTTTGTAGATTTTAGCCGAGTTTCATTTGTACACCTAGTAGTTCATTTTTTCAAAATTTTGAACATTTTAGGCGTTAAAGTCCATCAAAACTTGACCTTCTCTGTGTAAGAAGGTTATTGAAGTATAACCATTAAGAAGGTTAATTTTTAAAGGCTTGTAAATCGTAAACCGTTACAGATATTGAAAAAATGCACTAAACAAAATCTGTTGGAAATTCAATTCTCTTAATTTTTATTTTATTCATTTTTTCTCTAGGACGCACTGTTTTCAAGATAAATTTATTTAAAAAAAAAATTATTTTCCGAAACTGGTGCATCCTAGAAAAAAATAATTAAGTACAAATTTATAGAGAATTAAATTTCCTACAATTTTATTTATTAGGTGTACAAAATGAAACTCAGCCACAGGGTAAATTTGAATTTTGTAGATTTTAGCCGAGTTTCAGATTTAAGCCATTAAAAATTAACCTTCTTAATGGTTATACTTCAATAACCTTCTTACACGGAGAAGGTCAACGTTTGATGGACTTTAACGCTTAAAATGTTTAAAATTTTGAAAAATGAACTACTAGGTGTACAAAATGAAACTCGGCAAAAATCTACAAAATTCAAATTTACCCTGTGGCTGAGTTTCATTTTGTACACCTAATATAAACGCAAATATCTCGAAAACCATTAGATAAACAGGGTAGACAAATTAAACCTTTTCGAAGGGCCTTTAAAAGAGCTTTCCAAAAACTGGTAATTTATGGAAATCGGTCCAGCCATTCATGAGATATCCGCGTTTTTAGTTTGACTTGGGGGGAATATTCAGATTTTCACTCGGACTCAAATATCTTTTTGACATGTTTAAACGCGAATACAAATGCTTTATGTTAGAAACGATGAAAAAATTAGCCATTGATGGACTCAGTAGGGCGATAAGTCCCCGCTTTGTAGTGTACGTCCTCCTTGAAGGAAATGAAGTAATTTTTGGATAATCGAAACATAAAAATGACATAATTCTGACCAATTTGGGACCAACTGTTTGCATGTCTTTTAACAAATTTTATCTTATCGCACGAGACAGAACGCTATCTGTATAATAATATGGACACCTCGTTGAAATTATGGTTAAGAAATCCGTTCACAGATTGCGCTCGGTGTCCGAATAAGGAAAAGTCGGGTCGACGCCTTTCGCGCATATTCGACCCTCAGGCACTGTGCGGGAGTGCTACGGTTTTACTACCGCAATCACTCCCCGACGTGACTGCGCTTCTCGAACAACCCCCTGGTAAGCGTCTGACAGACGAAATCTATCGATGTTATCACTACTTTCTTCCTACTTCAAACTTCTAGCTGCTCATGCACTTTTCCCTATAACCTATCTTCTCTTAACCTCTTCTATTTTCATAATAAAATTTTTTTAAGTAGATAGACTTTTTTTTTTTTTTACTTCAAAAAATTTAATAAGAGGGCTCCATCTAGATGGTACTTCTTAAGAATACGAAGAAAATTTTGTGGGAAAAAATCTAAAAAAAAGAGGATTTCAAATTTATTAAACAAAAATTTTTAATATTTGAAAAAAAAAATTATACTGTATTGAACCCCGAGGTTAATCTAGAGGAAGTAATCAATTTTACGCCAGAAGGGACCAAATGTTACAAAGCTTTCGAGTTTCTAGACCCCGGGGTTGTAAACTTCCGAAACTTCCCCCTTTCTTCGTAAACGCCGATTAAAAATTTTTTATTATCGCCAAATCTCTTCGTTTAAATAAATGACTTTTCAAATACTAGTCTGGAGCTGGCCCGACGGGAACTTCCTTAAAGAGAAGTATATGGGAGATATGTATAACGGAGTGGGAAGTATGTGGGAGGGGAAGTAAACGTAGGGGGAAGTATAACGGAGTAGGAAGTATAATATGGGAGGGGAAGTATAACGGAGGGAAAGTATAAGGAAGGGGAAAGTATAACAGAGGGTGAAGTATAATGGAGGGGGAAGTATAAGGGAACGAAGTATAAAGGAAGGGGATGTAGTAGGGAGGGAAAGTAAAGGAGAATTTTCCAAGTTAGTTTTTTCGAAAATGTTTCGGGCTTTTTTTTTTTTTTTTTTTTTTTTTCGAAAAATTTTCTAAGTTCTTTTTTTTGAAAAATGTTCTAAGTTTTTTTTGTCCGACAAAATTTTTTTTTTTTTTCAAAAATTTTCAAAGTTTTTTTCGAAAAATTTTCCGGGTTTTTTTTCTTTTTCTTTTTTTCTTTTTCTTTATTTTTTTTGAAAATTTTTAAGTTCTTTTTTTCGAAAAATTTTTTAAGTGTCGAGGTAGAAATAATGGGCTCTTTGGCCTAGGGATGTGCCTCTCGTAAAGGGTAGAAGTACGAAATTTCTCCTACTAATAAAAATAGTAATTAAAAAGTGGCAATTTTTTTGCACCAAAATTCTTAAAAAATATAAGCAGTAATTGGTGAAAATTTGTGTGAAAACGGATAACGGTTCGGCCGCAGCGAATTTTTAAAATTTCAAACAGACATATCTCCGCCATTTTTCGAAATTCAAAAAATCCCCTCGTCATATTTTCTTCACCGGCTAAAGAAATTTTGGTGAAAATTTGGTGAAAATCGGATGAAAATTGTGGCGTAAAGTGTTCCGGAAAAAAATGCTACGGACGGCCGGCACCACAGACAAAGTTGAGATCGGTAAAGATCAATATTCGATTGACCCTCCGGGGTGGAAGACCCTTCCCCAAAAACCCGACGTCGAGGGTATCGCAAAAAACTTCTTTAAGGAAGTTAAAAAGGAACTTATTTAATTTGGTCTATTTTCAACCGAAAAATAGGCAAGCTCCTTGAATATTTACCCACGTAAATTTACATTTGGAAAACAAGGTAAAAATTAATTTATGCTCTGCCATCTCGAGATAGCGATTGTTATGAGTTCCCACTACAAAATTTCAAAAGTTAGATTAATAAAAGTTTGTTTTAATTTTTTTCAATTTCTGGAAGCTATTTTTAATTACTGACGTTGATTTTATGGAATGTTTCCGCGAGTATGCGTTACCCGTGTTAGCGATATTATTTTTGTAGTAATTAGTCGAGTTACTCTTTTCTTCCGGAATATAGAGACTGTTAAAGTTGAAAGAGTTTTGGGTCCACTTTTAATTTCGTTAAAGGTCGAAAATTTTTTTTGCGTTTTTGCCCGAAAACACTTCTAGGACGTAGGAAAAACCCCCAAAAACGCCGTTTTGCCCTCAAAAAACCCCCGAGACGCACAAAATAAGCGAGAAAAACGGGTTTAAAGGTCGAAAATTTTTTTGCGTTTTTTGCCCCGAAAACACTTCTGGGACGTAGAAAAACCCCCAAAAACGCGTTTTTGCCCTCAAAAACCCCCGAGACGCACAAATAAGCGAGAAAAAACGGGTTTAAAGGTCGAAAATTTTTTTTGAGTTTTTTGCCCCGAAAACACTTCTGGGACGTAGAAAAACCCCCAAAAACGCGTTTTTGCCCTCAAAAACCCCCGAGACGCACAAATAAGCGAGAAAAAACGGGTTTAAAGGTCGAAAATTTTTTTTGAGTTTTTTAAAGGTCGAAAATTTTTTTTGCGTTTTTTGCCCCGAAAACACTTCTGGGACGTAGAAAAACCCCCAAAAACGCCGTTTTGCCCTCAAAAACCCCGAGACGCACAAATAAGCGAGAAAAAAGGTTTAAAAGTCATTGTATTAACCTCCATGTTCAGACGCAACTGATAAGTTTCGCCGATGAGGTCTATGACGCCTTCAGTTGCATTCCTCTGGAATAACCCTGTGGAAAGTAGCTTTGTTCCAACCGCAGTTCCTGGAGCATGCGCAGAAGGATTCGCACGTCAAAATTGACGTGAGATTTCAGATTTGACGGGCAATTGGAACGATGTCACATTTGACGTCCATATCCTTCTGTGCATCAAAATTGACGTGAGATGATTTCAGATTTGACGGGCAATTGGAACGATGTCACATTTGACGTCCATATCCTTCTGTGCATGCCCAGTTTCAAACCAGTTATTAGGTGTACAAAATGAAACTCGGCTAAAATCTACAAATTCAAATTTACCCTGTGGCTGAGTTTCATTTTGTGCACCTAATAAATAAAAATTGTAGGAAATTTAATTTTCTATAAATTGCACTTAATTATTTTTTTTTTAGGATGCACCATTTTCGGAAAATAATTTTTTTTAAATAATTTATCTTGAAAACAGTGCGTCCTAGAAAAAATGAATAGAATAAAAATTAAAGAGAATTGAATTTCCAACAGATTTTATTTAGTGCATTTTTTCAATATCTGTAACGGTTTACGATTTACAAGCCTTTAAAAATTAACTTTAAAATTAACCTTCTTAATGGTTATACTTCAATAACCTTCTTACACGGAGAAGATGCACCATTTTCAGAAATAATATTTTTTTTAAATAAATTTATCTTGAAAACAGTGCGTTCTAGAGAAAAAATGAATAAAATAAAAATTAAAGAGAATTAAATTGCCAACAGATTTTATTTCGTGCATTTTTTCATTATCTGTAACGGTTTACAACTTTTAAAAAATAACCTTCTTAATGGTTATACTTCAATAACCTTCTTACACGGAGAAGGTCAACTTTTAATGGACTTTAACGCCTAAAATGTTTAAAATTTTGAAAAAATGAACTATTAGGTGCACAAAATGAAACTCGGCTAAAATCTACAAAATTTAAATTTACCCTGTGGCTGAGTTTCATTTTGTACACCTAAATTTATCTTGAAAACAGTGCGTCCTAGAGAAAAAATGAATAGAATAAAAATTAAAGAGAATTGAATTTACAACTGATTTTATTAAGTGCATTTTTTCAATATCTGTAACGGTTTCGATTTACAAGCCTTTAAAAATTAACCTTCTTAATGGTTATACTTCAATATCCTTCTTACACGGAGAAGGTCAACTTTTGATGGACTTTAACGCCTAAAATGTTTAAAATTTTGAAAAAATGAACTACTAGGTGAACAAAATGAAACTCGGCTAAAATCTACAAAATTTACCCTGTGGATGAGTTTCATTTTGTACACCTAATAAACTACGGTTGGAGCAAAGCTAATATTTTTTGGGCTTGGGAGTTTTGAGACCTTAGGGGAGCTAGAGAGCGAGCCCTCTCAAGTAAAAGACATGGTCACTGTGAGAAAGCCCTCCTCTTGCGTGAAAAGCCAAGTAAGCATCCTTCGTTTGATGCTTGAAGCGAGATATCTTAAGTTTGTACCACTACTTAGACCACCGCCTTTTTTTCTTTTGCTTGTTTTTCCGCTTCCAGTTGAGGCAGGAAGCCAAAATGTTGGTTGGTGGAGTGAGGAGTCTCAGGGAAGTCTCTTCGATCCCTTTTTATCACTCGCGCGGGTTTGAGATCAGCCTTATTTATCACTCTGGAAATGTTTTTTCTCCTTCGCCCTTCTATAGATTTTCCGAAAAACAGATCTTCGCGAAGGTAAACAGAAAAATAAATTCATAAATCAACTTTCTCAATTTAAGCCGTTTACCCTTTTTTTCGTATTCCCGACGGGCTTTTCGATTTAGCCGGCACTCGTGTCTTCAGGTTTACGTATTTCATTCATTTCGGAGTCAATTCCCGATCTATTCAATCCCTCACATCCACCCCACGATTCAATCCAAACACCCACCATTTGACCCCCCATGTCACAACGGGATCAAAACCTTTTATGAAACTGACAAGCAGTCATATTCAATTTAAACATGAAACCCCTTTAAAAAAAATAAATTCATATAAAAAATAGGAAAATACATTTGAGGCGCTCCGGGTACGAAGGGCGAACTCAACAAAACGTAGTTTCGAGATATTCGCATTTTAAAGTTTTATGTTACGGGCGAACTCAACAGAAAAGTCATGCCCTGGAATGGGAAAAGGAGTGGGGGGGTTGTGGACTAGGATGTGGAGTTCGCCCTTCGTACCCGCTCGGATATCGCAGTTAGAGCTTTGCCGCATATCGGTTTTTACGTATTTAAAGGGGAAAAAAGGGCGAACTCAACAGAAAAATTAAATGGGTGTATTCACCAAGAGGTCTAGTATCTGAAAATGAAAAAAAAATTTTGTCCGATGTTGAGTTCGCCCTTCGTACCCGGAGCGCCTCATTTTTAGGGGTAGAATATTAAAAAATGTTATGCCCTGAGGAATAGAGAAGGGACATTAAAAAAAAGGTTAAAAAATCTCTGGAGTGCTTCTCAAAAAATAATTGGGTTATTAAACAAGCTGGTTTCTGTTTTAACAGTAATGATGGAGGGGGCTCCTAAACTGAAGTTTTTTTCACTGCAAGTAATCAGGCCTTGTCATCGTTTTTTTGTGCCCATTGTCAGTCACGGAAAGATGAGCATTTTGGCTTCAATAGTTCCTCCCCGGAACTCATTTTGACTTTTGTGAAAGAGGTTATGTAACTGAAGGCATGTTTAGACTTGCCTCTTGGAGATTATTGTCCAATAACGGTTAGCTATAACAGTACGGAAGGTAATAAAAGTACATCTATTCCCAGTTCGGGACACTTCAGTCAACAGTAAACGTTTCGACATCGACACTTTTCAAACGAAAAGACGCTTTTACGAAAATCCTACTTTAAACCTTCCTAAATCGACGGTGACATTAGATTCTGTCTTCTGTCAAATATTCGAAAAAACGCATTTTACCAAAGTCAACAGTTTAACATTTTGAACTTTTTGTTTAAGATCATATTAGGTGTACAAAATGAAACTCAGCACAGGGTAAATTCGAATTTTGTGGATTTTAGCCGAGTTTTGTACACCTAGTAGTTCATTTTTTCAAAATTTTGAACATTTTAGGCGTTAAAGTCCATCAAAAGTTGACCTTCTCCGTGTAAGGTTATTGAAGTATAACCATTAAGAAGGTTAATTTTTAAAGGCTTGTAAATCGTAAACCGTTACAGATATTGAAAAAATGCACTAAATAAAATCTGTTGGAAATTTAATTCTCTTTAATTTTTATTTTATTCATTTTTTCTCTAGGACGCACTGTTTTCAAGATAAATTTATTTTTAAAAATTATTTTCCGAAAATGGTACATCCTAGAAAAAAATAATTAAGTACAATTTATAGAGAATTAAATTTCCTACATGTTTTATTTCGTGCATTTTTTCAAAATTTTAAACATTTTAGGCGTTAAAGTCCATCAAAAGTTGACCTTCTCCGTGTAAGAAGGTTATTGAAGGATAGCCATTAAGAAGGTTAATTTTTAAAGGCTTGTAAATCGTAAACCATTACAGATATTGAAAAATGCACTAAATAAAATCTGTTGGAAATTTAATTCTCTTTAATTTTTAGTTTATTCATTTTTTCTCTACGACGCACTGTTTTCAAGATAAATTTATTTTAAAAAAAAAATTATTTTCCGAAAATGGTGCATCCTAGAAAAAAATAATTAAGTGCAAAATAGAGAATTAAATTTCCTACAAGTTTTGTTTATTAGGTGTACAAAATGAAACTCAGCCACAGGGTAAATTTGAATTTTGTAGATTTTAGCCGAGTTTTGTACACCTAATATTTGAAGCAATTTTATGTATGAAATGACTCAGCGCTTTCCTCAATAATTTTGGCGTTTATTCAAAAGTTTTATTTAAGAAATTGTCCTATTTTGAGTAATCGAGATTTGAATTAAACCCCTGACGCTGTAAATTCAAACGATATGATTTATGACGCTTCATGGAGTGGACATAACCTTAGCTCAAGGGGTTTGTTTAGGTCCAATGTTTGTAACCTCATTGATTTACTGGCGGACAATCGATGTACTAAGATGTCGTCATTTAGTCAGGATTTGGCCACGTTTTCTACTAATTAGCGATCATTCTCTAATTGATTTATGAGCGCTTAAAATGCCTGTTCAATGTGGAGGACGTTTTCTTTGGAGATCTTCCAAAGCGTTTTATTCGTTACGCACGAGTTATTAGCTTATGCATAAATCTTTTTGTACCCCTGCTTGATAAAAACGTCATATCAGGTCTACCAACATTCTTTTTCTGTAAAGAACTAAGTACGTAGTTTATTTATGAATTCAAGTCATGTAAAGGGAAGACGTTTTTGTCGAATTTCTTGGAGCAAAAACTTTAAGTCATAAATTCTCCCGACGGGTTTCATCCGACCTCGCCCCGATTCATGATATTCGAGTCAAAAAGTGGAGAAACTTGTTGAAATTACTAACAGTTTATCTCGATTTCCATTTTTTTTTTTCTAAAGTTTAGCTTTCTAATCAATTTTTATAACTTGTTTTGACTTTATTTGAACAGAATGTGACGGAAAACCGGTAAAAAAGGCTTTTAGCAACCAAAAATGAGTTAAAACGCCCAGTTTTGTCAAAATGGTGTTTCTAGTTCGAAAAAGATGTTCAAGGTGTCCTTATATTATTTTTTGAAATAAATTTATCTTGAAAACAGTGCGTCCTAGAGAAAAAATGAATAGAATTAAATTTAAAGAGAATTAAATTTCCAACAGATTTTATTTAGTGCATTTTTTCAATATCTGTAACGGTTTACGATTTACAAGCCTTTAAAAATTAACCTTCTTAATGGTTATACTTCAATAACCTTCTTACACGGAGAAGGTCAACTTTTGATGGACTTGAACGCCTAAAATGTTTAAAATTTTGAAAAATGAACTATTAGGTGTACAAAATGAAACTCGGCTAAAATCTAAAAAATTCAAATTTACCCTGTGGCTGAGTTTCATTTAGTACACCTCATTTTCGGAAAATAATTTTTTTAAAAATTAATTTATCTTGAAAACAGTGCGTCCTAGAGAAATAATGAATAGAATAAAAATTAAAGAAAATTGAATGTCCAACTGATTTTATTTTGTGCGTTTTTTCAATATCTGTAACGGTTTACGATTTACAAGCCTTTAAAAATTAACCTTCTTAATGGTTATACTTCAATAACCTTCTTACACGGAGAAGGTCAACTTTTGATGGACTTCAACGCCTGAAATGTTCAAAATTTTAAAAAAATGAACTACTAGGTGTACAAAATGAAACTCGGCTAAAATCTACAAAATTCTTTACCCTGTGGCTGAGTTTCATTTTGTACACCTAATAAATAAAAATTGTAGGAAATTTAATTCTCTATAAATTTGTACTTAGTAATTATTTTTTTAGGATGCACCATTTTCGGAAAATAATTTTTTTTTTAACAAATTTATCTTGAAAACAGTGCGTCCTAGAGAAAAAATGAATTGAATAAAAATTAAAGAGAATTAAATTTCCAACAGATTTTATTAAGTGCATTTTTTCAATATCTGTAACGGTTTAAGATTTACAAGCCTTTAAAAATTAACCTTCTTAATGGTTATACTTCAATAACCTTCTTACACGGAGGTCAACTTTTGATGGACTTTAACGCCTAAAATGTTTAAAATTTTGAAAAAATGAACTACTAGGTGTGTACAAAATGAAACTCGGCTGAAATCTACAAATTCAAATTTACCCTGTGGCTGAGTTTCATTTTGTACACCTAATATTCCTAATATACCGAACGTGCACCATCCTTAAAACGAAGAATTCGTTTTCACTTTGCAAAACGCCCTTGTTTTTGTGGAAAATGGTGAAAAAAGGGGGAAGACAGATAGAAAAGTAAATCTGAATTTCGACCCCGTGTGTAAAAGAAGAGTGAAAAATGATACCCGAACCTGCAAAGCCATCCGTATTTTTCTGCAAAGCGATTTATTTCCCCAGGAAAAAAATTGATGGAATTTTTTTGGGGCTTCTTCGACGGAATTGAGTTCATGTAACAAATAGCCCGAAAAACCTAAATCTTGAGATTTTAAAAAAAAGTTTTTGGTTTTCTATAAATTCTTTTTTCAATTAAATCGAAATGGGGCCGAATCTCTCGTGAGGGATCGATCGAATCAGGCGAAGAGCAATTAAACGGAAGAGATGGGAAACAATGCGTTATTCGGATCCCCCAGAAGTCCTATTATTTAGACAATGAAAGCGCAAACAAAGAAAACAAAAAATTTTTCGCCTACTAAAAGTAAACGGAGGCGTTCGAAAATCGTTTTTACAACTGGCCGCGGGCTAAACCTTCCTGATAAACCGATTTTTTTGACGGTCGCGAAAGACAAAAATGCCTTTTTATATATCTCAGGGCTGTAAATAGATTCACCGAAAAAGTATAATTGATGACCCCTTGTAGAGGAGAAAAACATTAATAGCTCGGAGCCAAAAGAACGGAGGCAACTTGCCAAATATTCATCAAAAAGGTATCACCGTGAACTTTTAAAAATGACCAACAGACAAAACGTAGACAACAGAAGTCTCGAAAAAAAAAATCTGATTTTTTTTTTAAGTTGAATCCCATTTTTTGGGAAGATTTGGGGTCCTGACAATAAAAATGTGGTTGGCAAAATACAAAAAAAGATACCTACTTTTTTTTCAAAAACTTAAAATTTTCTCAAAAAAAACGAAGAAAAAAATAGGTTTTTTTGATTTTGCAGCAAAACGAATCGGATTTTTATTTATCAGGTGTACAAAATGAAACTCGGCTAAAATCTACAAAATTCAAATTTACCCTGTGGCTGAGTTTCATTTTGTACACCTAATAAATGAAAATTGTAGGAAATTTATTTCTCTATAAATTTGTACTTAATTATTTTTTTCTAGGATGCACCATTTTCGGAAAATAATTTTTTTTAAATAAATTTATCTTGAAAACAGTGCGTCCTAGAGAAAAAATGAATAGAATAAAAATTAAAGAGAATTAAATTTCCAACAGATTTTATTTAGTGCATTTTTTCAATATCTGTAACGGTTTACGATTTACAAGCCTTTAAAAATTAACCTTCTTAATGGTTATACTTCAATAACCTTCTTACACCGAGAAGGTCAACTTTTGATGGACTTTAATGCCTAAAATGTTCAAAATTTTGAATAAATGCACAAAATAAAATCTGTTGGAAATTTAATTCTCTATAAATTTGTACTAAATTATTTTTTTCTAGGATGCACCAGTTTCGGAAAATAATTTTTTTAAAATAAATTTATCTTGAAAACTGTGCGTCCTAGAGAAAAAATGAATAGAATAAAAATTAAAGAGAATTAAATTTCCAACAGATTTTATTTAGTGCATTTTTTCAATATCTGTAACGGTTTACGATTTACAAGCCTTTAAAAATTAACCTTCTTAATGGTTATACTTCAATAACCTTCTTACACGGAGAAGGTCAACTTTTGATGGACTTTAACGCCCAAAATGTTTAAAATTTTGAAAAAATGAACTAAATAAAACATGTAGGAAATTTAATTCTCTATAAATTTGTACTTAATTATTTTTTTCTAGGATGCACCATTTTCGGAAAATAATTCTTTTTTTTTTTTTTAAATAAATTTATCATGAAAACAGTGCGTCCTAGAGAAAAAATGAATAAAATAAAAATTCAAGAGAATTAAATTTCAAACACACTTTATTTAGTGCATTTTTTCAATATCTGTAACGGTTTACGATTTACAAGCCTTTAAAAATTAACCTTCTTAATGGTTATACTTCAATAACCTTCTTACACGGAGAAGGTCAACTTTTGATGGACTTAAACGCCTAAAATGTTTAAAATTTTGAAAAAATGAACTACTAGGTGTACAAAATGAAACTCGACTAAAATCTACAAAATTCAAATTTACCCTGTGGCTGAGTTTCATTTTGTACACCTAATATTTTAAATCACAAATAAATATGATTATAATCGTAATCATTATCAAAAACAATATGATTAATTATTATGCACTACTCAGACCCCGGGGTCCCGAGTATCTGTATTTTTTGTCGGTTTTTGTTTTCTTAATTTGCCCGAAATAATAATTAACTTATTTTTATCTGTCTAGCCATCACGTGTTTTCCACATAAAAAGTAAGAATAAATGGAAATAAAATGCAGATTTTAAAAAATGATTATCTGTTTATTCATGAAGAAAGGGAAACGTGGCCGTGTTGCCCTACATTGTTTAAAGTAGCCCGCGGTGAAAGTGAACTTCCTACTTTCTTTACAGAAAATAAAAAATGTATAAAAGTCCGTTTTAAAAGGGTTTAGGTCAATTTTTAAACTTTCGGCTCGGCTTCCCCTTTCGCCCGTCATCCCCCAAGATAGTTGCACAAAAGATAACATAAAACCTCCCTTCGATCGATCGCCCGCGGAAAGTTTGCGTGTTCTGTGGCGCCAGGGAAGCCGCCAGTCGCATTGCCAACGTTTCGCCTTTGAGAGCCACAAGGGAGAAGGGGTGGGAAAACCACCCGCTGCATTTTAACTCGTGGAATTTTCTTCCTCACAAAGCATTTCAAATATTCTCTTTTATTAGGTGTGCAAAATGAAACTCAGCCACAGGGTAAATTTGAATTTTGTAGATTTTAGCCGAGTTTCATTTTGTACACCTAGTAGTTCATTTTTTCAAAATTTTAAACATTTTAGGCGTTAAGTCCGTCAAAAGTTGACCTTCTCCGTGTAAGAAGGTTATTGAAGTATAACCATTAAGAAGGTTAATTTTTAAAGGCTTGTAAATCGTAAACCGTTACAGATATTGAAAAAATGCACTAAATAAAATCTGTTGGAAATTTAATTCTCTTTAATTTTTATTCTATTCATTTTTTTCTCTAGGACGCACAGTTTTCAAGATAAATTAATTTAAAAAAAATTTATTTTCCGAAAATGGTGCATCGTCTCCGTGTAAGGTTATTGAAGTATATCCATTAAGAAGGTTAATTTTTAAAGGCTTGTAAATCGTAAACCGTTACAGATATTGAAAAAATGCACTAAATAAAATCTGTTGGAAATTTAATTCTCTTTAATTTTATTCTATACATTTTTTCTCTAGGACGCACTGTTTTCAAGATAAATTTATTTTTTTAAAAAAAAGAATTATTTTCCGAAAATGGTGCATCCTAGAAAAAATAATTACGTACAAATTTATAGAGAATTAAATTTCCTACAATTTTTATTTATTAGGTGTACAAAATGTAACTCAGCCACAGGGTGAATTTGAATTTTGTAGATTTTAGCCGAGTTTCATTTTGTACACCTAATACTTTTTTCGAATTTTCCGTTAAAAAAGACTGCGACAAATAAACCTTCAGAGATGAGGAATTTGAACACGCGAGTACGAAATCAGTGAACCTTTAAGGTCATGAGATTCTTTGACGTTTGCCCTGAATATTCGATAATTTCTCCTCTCGAGAACTTTCACATTTTCCTCTTGGAAGCCCTTTTGATTTTATAACGAGCGAATAAAACAAGAAAGAAAATAATTGCAAGTCTGAATATACAAGTAGGTTGCGTGCATGTTACAAAAGCTTAACCTTTCTTATCACGATTTCTTAACCTGTCAAATAATTTTTAGAATTAATTAAAATAATTTTTGGTTGTGCTCACATATTAGGATTATCTCTAGCTTAGAGAAACCATTTTGTGGGGATGACGTCAGAGATATCAGGAAGTTTCCTCAATTTGTTCCGACAGGATATAGTTTTCTCCTCACATTTTAGAACCCAAGATCCATTTTTTTCGATTTTTTGATTAAGAAAAGTCCTTGGAAGTCTCTGTTTTTGACGTTTTTCTTTAAAGAAACCCGCCCTTTAAAAAAAATTAAAAAAATTCTTGGTTTATAAACCATTTTATGGACCATATTTTAATGCGGATCAGACCACAAAATTCTTTAAGGCTTTCTTTTGTTTCTTTTGTTTTGGCTGTACATTTCTCCTAGCGTTGAAGGTACCCTTTTACAGACAAGATGTCCCTTGAGGAACGTCTGAATAATCCTAGGAAGGCATAAAACACCTGGTTTCTTTTTTATTCTAATTTAAAAATAAACTCCTTCCCCTACCCTTCAGCGTTGCCAAATTACAAATCTGCGGTCGTTATAAAAATGACTTGTGTCTTTATAAAGTACGACTGTTTTTATAATATTTTTTGGCCCTTGTCTCTAATTTGTATAAAAACCTCTACTCTAAAAATATAAAAAAAAAACATTCTTGTTAATAAATGCAGTTTGACGTTTATTTTGATGAAAAACGACTTTTTAAGTGATAAAATTATATTTTGTTAGAAAGTTACTCGGGCCTCTCAATTACGGCTAATGGAAGCACCTGTAAGGTTAGATTAAATTCCGTGCGGAAACCATTAGAAACCTTCAAAGTAGTAAAAAGGTTCTAACACGGTTATATTTTAACCTAAAAATTTTTTTTATAAAAAAATACGTTTATTGGAAGGCGACTGGCAAAAACAGGCCGCAAGTCAAGCCGCAGAACGTGAATGTTTTTAGGTCGATTTATGGTTTATCGAGTTTTCTTCGTCCTAATAAATATTTAAACAAAAAGGGACAATAATGATTGAAAGGAGGGTGATTCAATTGGCTCAATTAATCCCGGGTCGAAAGATGTCCTTTCCAATTTGAGTTTAAACGGGGTTCTAGTTGTTAAAATAATATGAACGTCAACAGACCTAATTTCCTCCTGGAGACTGGATTTAATATTCAACCCTCGGAGTCCCCTCAATAAACGTGCTTCCGATTTAGGCGAAAGGGTCCGAGTGAAAGGTCCGATTCTTTTGTGTAATAAACTTCAATTTAAAAAATTGTCTTGAAGGTCAATCGTGCCGAAAATGATGCGGGGAAGTAACCTAGATGGCAATCTGTTCTGATTATTAAGGGGTCTCGCTCTTAGGAAAATGGGACTGTACAAAAAGCTAGTTTCCCTACGCCAAATACTGCAGACGGAAAACGACGTAAATCTAGAAAATTGGGTGTTCCTGTACCGCAAGATGGAAGAACACCATTCAACATTACGTATTTCACCCTAAATCAGTTGAACGGAACGCCCACAAATCTGCTACAATTGTAGCAATTGTGTCCAAAATTTATGACACTTGGTTGAATTTTGTGGTCTGATCCGCCTTGAAATTGCCGAAGAATCGAGGGAATTGTGTAAAATCGGTTATTTTGGCCATAAAACATAATAAAGCGGGGAGAGCACCGTTCAACATAACGCATTTCGAGATAAAAATCTGTAGTTCACCATAATTAAGCTGAACATAAAGCGCTCAACAGCTCAAAAATTTTGAGCATAATGCATTTCAACATAAAGCGTTTCGCCATAAACTACTTTTTCAATAAATGGAAGTCGACATAAAAAAAAGTGCAAGTCACCATAACGTTTCTCACCATAAAAGCCTCTCTTTAAACTTGTTGTTTTAAATGGCGAAAGTAGGCTTGCTCTTTCGCTATGGCTAATGGTGAGATGTGTTATGCCCAAACGACAGAAACAGTTTTATGGCGAAATAAACGTTCATCTGCGTTATGTTGAAACAGCAAATTTTATGTCGAAACGACAAGTGTTAAATCTCTTCTTTATGGTGAGATGTATTAGGATCAAATGCATTATGGTGAACTATTTTCTTTATGTTGGGTGGCATATTTTTTATGGTGAACGGTAACTCGCTATATCTGCTCAAATGCATTATGACGAACCGCATTATGTCGACATGTATACATTCGTAAAGCGTCCTAAAACCTTGATATTTTGTGAAAGTTAAACAGAAACCAGCTGTTTAAAAAGAGTAGACTTAGATCAGCTGGATGTAACTGATTTGGGTCAGAAAGCGATAAAACCCATTGAAAAGAGTCAAAATAATGAATCAGGCTTGCCAACCTCTTTTAGATTTAATTTCCTCCTGATTCTAATGGGTTTTCTCCGTCAAAACAAAATGAGGAAAACTTTTAAAAATTCTTTTGGCCAAAATGTCAAGGATATTTACCATTATTTTGGCCAAAAACATAGAAAAACGCCCCTAAAATCTATTTCGAAAGTTAAACAGAAAGCAGGTGTTTCCCGAGGATTCCTTCATCCTGGATTATTCACGAAGAACGTGATAAACGCTACTTTTAAGACCTTTTTAAAATTTTCATCGAACTCATGAATTATTTACCCTCTCAAGATTAAATGTGAGTTTTAGCGATTAAACACGAATTCGGTTTTTTTTTGGGTGAAAACCCTTCTTTTTTTTCTTTTCGAAAAGAAGTAAAACCACCCCATTTCGCGTTGAGTGGTAATAAAAGACGCGTTCGAATCCCCCTTTTTGAGGCACTTGCGCTGGAGAAACGGCCGGGAAAAGCTCTATGAAAAGACGTTCTAAAATAGAGGCCGAAGGCTTTTACCAACTACAATATAATGTTTAAAAAAAGGCTGAAATTTTTCAATATTCCGACGGCGTTCATCATTCTAAACCAACGTTAATCCTCCGGTCATCAATCTAATCCAAGTATGGAGACAAAATTGGTTTGAAAACAGCCTTTCTCTCCCCCTTCTGCAATTTCTCACTTGTCGACTAAGTAATCCGAAACTTTCTAGTTTCCCCGCGAAGTAACCAGAAACCTGGAGACCAGTTTTACGAGTATTTTAAGTTTAAACATTTTTAATTGAACAATAAAAACTTTTTTTTCCCCCGTAGTTCACATCTTTTTGCAATCTCGTTGTCTAACAGGTTGAGTAAAACCTCTAATTTTTTTTTTCTTACATTTTATTTTATTTCGAAATGTTTCACAATTTTTAAAAGGGATCAGTGACCACCTTTTTTTATGTTTGGACGTGTGGGAAGAAAAATCGCCTACATCCTTTACCATTTTTGTCCATTTTGTTTACTTTGTGGGGATTTTTTTTTTCTTCTTATTCTTTGGTTCAGGGACCTTCGAAAAGCGAGTGGGTGATCCCGATTATGACTCACTTAAAATTGCAGTCCGAGTGGGATTTAGGAAAGTGTTTTGTAGATTTTTTTTCCCCCCTTTAAACTGCAAAAGTCTACCAAGTACATCTAACTTTCAAATTTATGGCTTTAACAGAGGGAAATGAGGAAAACCTAATAAAATGGGATTTCCTGGCGAAAAACCCTGAAAAATAGTTAAATTTTTAGCTGAAAAATCCATTGAGAAAATTGTTTTACGGTGAATCAGGAGGAAAACTCTCAAAATCGGGTCAATAGGGTAAATTTTGTCCTTAAAAAAAAAGTTGAATATTGAAAATTGAAAAATCCTCATTTTTTTACTCGATGTTGCCGATGGCTTGAAAGGAAAGTAGATCAGCTCGATGCAACAGTTTTGAAAATTGGTTCATTTTTAAATTTTTCAATCATCTTTGATTTTAAATTTTTAGGTACTAAGTACACCTAACGTTCAAATTTATGGCTTAAACTGAGGGAAATGAGGAAAATCTAATAAAATGGGATTTCCTGGCGAAAAACCCCGAAAAATAGTTAAATTTTTAGGAGAAAAATCTATTGAGAAAATTTTTTTTCGGTGAATCAGGAGGAAAACTCTCAAAAATCTCGTCAATAGGGTAAATTAAGGCCAGAATAATATTAGGTGTACAAAATGAAACTCAGCCACAGGGTAAACTTGAATTTTGTAGATTTTAGCCGAGTTTCATTTTGTACACCTAGTAGTTCATTTTTTCAAAATTTTGAACATTTTAGGCGTTAAAGTCCATCAAAAGTTGACCTTCTCCGTGTAAGAAGGTTATTGAAGTATAACCATTAAGAAGGTTAATTTCTAAAGGCTTGTAAATCGTAAACCGTTACAGATATTGAAAAAATGCGCTAAATAAAATATGTTGGAAATTTAATTCTCTTTAATTTTTATTCTATTCATTTTTTCTCTAGGACGCTCTGTTTTCAAGATAAATTTATTTTAAAAAAAATTATTTTCCGAAAATGGTGCATCCTAGAAAAAAATAATTAAGTACACATTTATAGAGAATTAAATTTCCAACAGATTTTATTTAGTGCATTTTTTCAAAATTTTAAACATTTTAGGCGTTAAAGTCCATCAAAAGTTGACCTTCTCCGTGTAAGAAGGTTATTGAAGTATAACCATTAAGAAGGTTAAATTTTAAAGGCTTGTAAATCGTAAACCGTTACAGATATTGAAAAAATGCACTAAATAAAATCTGTTGGAAATTTAATTCTCTTTCATTTTTATTCTATTCATTTTTTCTCTAGGACGCACTGTTTTCAAGATAAATTTATTTTTAAAAAAATTATTTTCCGAAAATGGTGCATCCTAGAAAAAAATAATTAAGTACAAATTTATAGAGAATTAAATTTCCTACAATTTTTATTTATTAGGTGTACAAAGTGAAACTCAGTCACAAAGTAAATCTGAATTTTGTAGATTTTAGCCGAGTTTCATTTTGTACACCTAATAGTTAAAAAAAAATAAAAAAAAAATAAAAAAAAAAGTTTTTATTGAAAAATCCTTATTTTTGACTCTATGTCGCCGATGGCTTAAAAAGAGAACAGATCAGCTGGATGCAACAGTTTTGAAAAATTGGTTCATTTTTAAATTTTTCAATCATCATTGATTTTAAATTTTACGAAGGAAAATATAATCGTTTAAACGCGTTTATAGTATGTTCGCTTGCTTAATGGGGCGACAAAATGTCACTGGTGACATTAATTTTAGTCGAATGAAGAAAACAGGTTCAAAAACAAGTAAATAATGACATAATCTTATTAAAAAACCGCTTATATTGTTCAAAATCGTTCAAAAATTGCTACTAAATCCTCGAAAATCGAGTATTGTAAAAGTAGGAAAAAATCAAAAGCGTTGAAAATGAACTTGGCCAAAAGGTAGAAAGGAAACGACGTAAATGGTAAGGTCGAAGGCGTTTTTTTCACCCACATCGTCATTTGCATGATCAATTCGCACTTCTGACTCAAATCTCGTAATATCGATTTTTTTCTAGTTTTCTATTAGTCACGGTAATAGTAAAAATAATAAATGAACATCGAATCCGTTAAAAATTGACAAAAGGAGAAAGCTTTTATGTAAAGAAAAAAAAAGGTTAAAAAAACCGTTTTCTGGTTTTTACCCATTGACGATCAAACGAGAGCGCGACTTTCCAATCAACCGCGAAAAACTCAAAATCCCCTTCCGAATTTGCAAACAGAGCAGAAACATCGATCCGTTTAAATGAGAGAGGATATAACGCCTAAAAAGGAAATATTTTGTCATCCTTTTTCTTTAAACTAAGAGCCTCGAAAAAAACAATAATGAAGTTTCTCTAAAACATTCAAAAGTTGTCATTTATTTTCTTTTGTTTCTTAGCAGATTAGGCAGTGAGGGGAAAAAAAGGACAATCTGATTGGTTTCAGTCTGTGTAACTTTCCTCCTTTTACTTATTTATTCCGGTTAAGTCCAGAAAAGGTCGAATGAAAAAAGAAGTAAAAAAACTTCCTTTACCCTACGGACACGGATCACAGAGTAAAAAAAAAAAAAGCATTTTTACTCTGGAAGGTAAAATTGAATTCTTTTTAAAAGGGCCATAACGAGAATAAAAACATTTTTTTTATATGTCCCCCGCCTCAAGTTTTCAAATTATAACTTAAAATTAAAAGCATAAATAAACTTTTTTTTCATTATTTACTCGGTCTATATCCGGGGGATATTTTTATGAAGGAATTTTATATCTCTGGGGACCATATTACACGGATTATTACAACATCGGGTCACGGTATGAAAGGCCCAAAGATACCCGACGAGATAAAGCCGAAAATAAACCGAAAGATTTTAAATTTTCCGTCTTTTATATAATCTATTTCATAAGTAGCCAAAAAAAATCGATAAACGAGCTTCAGTTTGGAAGGTCCCGAATCCCTGGCTCTTTTTATTTTAAAAGTCGCATAAAAATTATTAATACTTAAATTCCCATTCCTGAAATTATATATAATCTTTATTTATTTACGATTAAAATATAAACAAAATTAAATTTTAAGTTTGAAGGCGTGAAATTATAATTAAAGGGAGAATAACGGAAGTTTAATTGAGTCACAGGATGTAATTAGTCCTTTTGAATTTAAAGGGAGGGTTGAAAATTTTCAATTGCCACCTCGATCGTAGAGGTTTACTTGGGGAAGTACAGGGGAAAAAACTTTAAAAAACCACAACTACATTATTGCTATCAGGAAAAATTAAGCCGTTTTCCCGTTGAACACCGTTCAACATAATGCATTTCACCGTAAAGCAGTTGAGCATGAAAAAATATGTAGTTCACCATAATCGGTATAAGGCAATTGAACATGAAGCTCTCAAAAGTTCAAAAATTTTGAGCATAAAGCGTTTCGCCTTTAACGCTTTTCAGTATATGCAAGTCGACATAAAAAAAGAGCAAGTCACCATAACGCTTCTAACCATAAAAGCCTCTCTTTAAACTTGTTGTTTTAAATGGCGTTAAATGGCGTTATGTTGTTTTAATTGCCTATTTTTCCCGATTTTCTGGCCTAAGAAAACCCCGTTTTTGTGCGATATGTAGGGAGAACACCGTTCAACATAACGCTTTTCACCCCAAAGCAGTTGAACATAAAAAATCTTTAGTTCACCATAATGCGTTTGAGCTTTGTGCATAATGCAATTGAAAATAAAGCTCACAACATTTCAAAAATTTTGAGCATAACGCATAATCGACTTTTTCAATAAATAGAAATCGACATAAAAAAGGTGCAAGTCACCATAACGCTTATATAAGACACCATAATAGCCTCTCTTTAAACTTGTAGTTTCGCCTTAAAACTGTTTATGTCGTTTGGGAATAATACATCTCACCATAAACTAGGGACAGCCAAAGAGCAAGCCTACTTGTCTTATATTTTCAATTTAACATCGCAATTCAACGTAAATCATCTCACCATAAACTAGGAAAAGCAAGCAGGCAGCCAATGGGATCAGCTCGCTTTATAACACAAGGGGGTTAATTTTTTTTCTCTCGCGAGGATCAGCTCGTTTTATGATACTTTGTCATGAAATAATAATGAATTATAAGTCCAAAATGTGATAAAATGGGATTTCTGTGCCAGAAAACCGAGAAAAACGTTCGGGGAGGGGGGGGAGAGTTTTTTGGACAAAAAAACCGGGAAAAACCAGAATATAAAAGGAGTTTTTTTTGCTAAATTGCTAAAAATTCCTTCTTTCCTTTTTTCCTTTTTTCCTAAAAAACGGTTTCCTTTTTTAGGGAAAAGAAATCTACCCTTTGGACCAGTGTTGGGCGTAATCGTAATCGCAATTACTATTACGATTGTAATCGCAAGTTTTTTAATTACGATTACGATTACGATTAATCGTAATCGTAATTCCGATTACAATTACAATCGTATTTGTATTTTTTTCTGCGATTACGATTGTAATCGCATTTTTTTAACGATTACAATCGTAATCGAATTTTTTTTCCGCGATTACAATCGTAATTGTATTTTTTTTCTGCGATTACCATTATAATCGTATTTTTTTCTGCGATTAAAATCGTAATCGTCTTTTTTTGTATTTTTTTCTGCGATTCGGAATTACGATTACGATTATAATTGTAATCGTAATCTTTATTAAGAAACTTGCGATTACAATCGTAATCGTAATTGCGATTACGATTACGCCCAACACTGCTTTGGACCCTATTTCATGAAAAATGAAAATTCCAATGGGCCGTCTTACATAAGCAGTAGGTAAATCGATATTTTTTTTAAGAATGTGGTTAATGTTTAGGAAAAAAAAATACTGTAAATTAATACCGGGATTTTCTCCCGCAAGGTCAAATTGTTAAAACGTAGATTCAACTTTCACTCAACCGAAAAATTAATAAATAAACAAAAATTAACTTTATGGTTTTGGTTATCATTTTTTTTATAAATCAAAATAGTTAACGAGGTGAATAATGATAAAAATAATTAAGTAGTCAACCTGAGGAGGAGTGTTACGCCGAAACCGGTCATGGAATATCCGTTTTTTGTTTATACTGATCCCTCCTACTTATTTTTATAATAGGCTGGGTAATCAATGATAAATGCGAGCTAAAATGACTCGGATTAGGGCTTAGAAGGATTTTAATACGGAATGATTGAGCTGTTTAACGGGGCCCTATTAGCTGAACGAGTGGGACGTCAATTGAGCGCATTATGGAAATAAAAAAAAAAGTTTAAGGTACTTGAATCACAAAACCCACATAGTTATCGATTTTTAGAAGAGGATTACGTGGATATTACGCAATAAACTTTCGCTTGTTTTCTGAAGTCTTTAAATAGTTTTCAAATTTTCCGACCTTCATTTCTTATATAAAAACCTCATTTTGACTACTGAGGTTTGAAAATGAGGTTTTAACGGTTGGAAAATTTTCCAGGAAAGTGTTAAATCCTTCGGTCCAAGTGCCATTGAGGCCACGCAAAAAAAATCATTTTGTCAACTCATTAAATTTTTGACTTTGATGAGCAAACTATACAAAAAAAATGAGGACGCCATATTTAGGCCAGTGCCACCTGAATTTTTCCAGGTCATTTAATCCCTATTCGCAGCTTGAATTTAAACGAGTGTAAAATATTAGAAAAAAAAATTTTTTACCCAAGAAATTACTATTTCAACCGTGCATTGAGGAAAATAACGCTTTTATTATTGCATACCAAATGCCCTTTTTCCCAATAAAAAATAACAATAATTCGACGGAATAAAAATTGTCACGTTTTCTCTTTACGATTTTTTTTTTGTTTCACCGCGAAAAGGAAGACATGAATTCTAAGTTTTAGTGCCTTTAAAAATACTGAACTGGAAACTCAAAGAAGGGCTTTAAAATTTTTCATTCCCACTACTTTAAGCATGAAGGTAGAAAGTCTTCGCCCAGCCAGACTACACGTAGCAGGGGTAAGCAGCTGAAATTTCTCCCTACTATCGAAAAAAAAGTACAAGTTTGAAGAGCTTCTTACGAAAACTTCCTTAAAGAGAAGTAAAAATATAAAAGGGGAAGTACAAAGGAGGGAAAGTATAACGGAGGGGAAGTATAACGGAGGGGGAAGTATAAAGGAGGGGGAAGTATAAAGGAGGAGAGTATAACGGAGGGGGTAGTATTAGGTGCACAAAATGAAACTCAGCCACGGGTAAATTTGAATTTTGTAGATTTTAGCCGAGTTTCATTTTGTACACCTAGTAGTTCATTTTTTCAAAATTTGAACATTTAAGGCGTTAAAGTCCATCAAAAGTTGACCTTCTCCGTGTAAGAAGGTTATTGAAGTATAACCATTAAGAAGGTTAATTTTTAAAGGCTTGTAAATCGTAAACCGATACAGATATTGAAAAAATTCACTAAATAAAATCTGTTGGAAATTTAATTCTCTTTAATTTTTATTCTATTCATTTTTTCTCTAGGACGCACTGTTTTCAAGATAAATTTATTTAAAAAAAATTATTTTCCGAAAATGGTGCATCCTAGAAAAAAATAATTAAGTACAAATTTATAGAAAATTAAATTTCCTACATTTTTTATTTATTAGGTGTACAAAGGAGAAGTGTAACGGAGGGGGAAGTATAAAGGAGGAGAGTATAACGGAGGGAGAAGTACAAAGGAGGGGAAGTATAAAGGAGGGGAAAGTATAACGAAGGGGGGATTTTTTTTTCAAAAAATTTTCTAGTTTTTTTAGTTTTTGGAGGGTATCACAATAACGTAATTGACGGACGGCACACAAAATGAACACCGGTTTTTTAAAATAATTTTTTTTTTTTTTTTTTTTTTTCGAAAAATCTGCTCCCTAAGCCGTGTAGAGATTGCCAAAATAACGATAATGAGCGTTTGTAAAAAAAAAATTCGATATTTTTTAGTGCTCAAATATGGGAAAGTACTTTTAGGGGCGAAAGTGCTTCTGTCTCTCGGATTTGTAAGAAATTAATGTTTCAGATAATCCGCCTTAAAATCGCTAATCCTCTTCTGTGTCTGAAAGATCCTCTCCCTACGCCTTCAAGGATGCTAAAAATTGCTGAGAGTTCCAATCAATTTTTTTTTAATAAAAACGATGAGAAAACCATATTTTGCTTCAATAATCTAATTGAGAGGGCACTTCGTAAACCATTCAAATTAAGCAGAAAAAGTTAATTATTTCTTTTTCAAACTCAGGCGTAACAAAATTTAATTATAAAACATGAATATTCCTTTTTTAGACCATAGAATCGATAAGTAATTAAAAATTTTAATTTAACGCAATAATTTCTTTTGTCGGATTCAAGGAGTAAAAAAAAGCGAAGGTCGATAAAAGTGAAAAATAAGAGGCCCCTGAGTTTCTTTTTTTAAGAAACAAAAAATTATGAAACATCCAAAAATTAATTATTATTTTGGTAAATTATAATTAAAAGAAGTACCTTCCTCTTTTTTAGGCCTTTTAAACCTATAACTAATAATTACAAAACGTTAATGAAACCCAAGATTTTTTTATAAAAAGCTAGAATTTTCTTTTTAATTTTTTCCTTCGTAATTATCCCAAGGTAGGAAAAAAAGAGGAAAAAATTTCCAAAAGGGTGTTTAACCGTGGCCTCGCTAGTTGGGAAACATGGAGTAAAACTTTTTTTTAAAGCAATTTTTTGTTATGAAAACCTTCAAAATCGGTTTTTTTTTTTTCTTCTTCGGAAAACACAAATAAACTGATCTATTTATTTTTAAAACCTTGAAAACTTGTTTGTTCTCAATTAATTTTTTTTGTTATGTTCAAGGGGGAAAACCTTGGAAAGCAAAGAATATGGATGGTAATTTTTTAAATAGTTTTTTTAATCAAATTTTTACTTAATGAGAATTAAGTAAATAAAAAAAGGAATAAAAAAAGTACTAGTTCGAAGAGCTTCCAGCGAAAACTTCCTTAAAGAGAAGTAAAAATATAGGAGGGCGAAGTATAATAACGGAGGGGGAAGTATAAGGGAAGGAAAAGTATAACGGGGGAAGTATAACGGAGGGGAAGTATACAGAAGGAGAGTATAACGGAGGGGGAAGTACAAAGGAGGGGAATAATAACGGAGGGGAAGTATAAAGTAGGGGGAAGTACAACGAAGGGGGAATTTTTTTTTAAATAATTTTAAAGTTTTTTTTTAGTTTTTGGAGGGTATCACAGTATCGTAATTGACGGACGGCACACATTAAACAAAATGACCACCGGTTTTTTAAAATTTTTTTTTTTTTTTTTCGAAAAATCTGCTCCCTAAGCCATGTGGAGATTGCCAAAATAACGATAATAAGCGTTTGTAAAAAAAAATGTAAAAAACGGAGGGGGAAGTATAAGGGAAGGGAGGTATAACGGAGGGGGAAGTACAAAGGAGGGAGAAGTACAACGAAGGGGGAAGTATAAGGGAGGGGAAAGGTTTTTCGCTCTAACAACGCTTGAAAAAAGTTTTAACTTTTTAAACGTTTAAACATTTTAAACGTTTTAACTTGAAAAAAGGCCGTTAGCGACCACATCTCTTGATGCAGAATGCGAAGATGCTTGAATTTGTGATAGTTGGAAACTTCGTAGAAAAAGAAGTGGAATTTAAACAAAAAATTAGTCTTTTACATCAATTTCAACAGATTTTAGCGCAAAAAAACGCTAAAATTTGACATTTTTTAAGGTTCATTCAGTTCATTCAGGTTATTGAAGTATAACCATTAAGAAGGTTAATTTTTAAAGGCTTGTAAATCGTAAACCGTTACAGATATTGAAAAAATGCACTAAATAAAATCTGTTGGAAATTTAATTCTCTTTAATTTTTATTCTATTTTTTTTTTTTCTCTAGGACGCACTGTTTTCAAGATAAATTTATTTTTTAAAAAAATTTGTCTATCAAGTCTATTTTATCGGATTTTAGCGCTTTAAACGCTAAAATTTGACATTTTTTAAAGTTGCCAAAAATGGGTCTTATGAATAGTCAAATCAACTTGAAATTTTGCGTAGATTACGAATCTGAAATAAAAAATAGGGGTTCTTTATTGAAATAACGAAGTCAGGTTGTGTTGGAGGCACCCTGTATATCTAAACGCTTTTTAAACTACACCATCAAATTCTTTGATTTAAGTTTACATTTAACATTTTTAAACTTCCTTAAATAAGGTTTTTTTTTTTTTTTTTTTTTTTTTTTTTTTTTTTTTTTTTTTTTTTTTTTTTTTTTTTTTTTTTTTTAAACACTTTTTAACGCTCTCCCAGACGTGTATCATAAGTGACAAAGTTGGCAGGAGTGTACCTAAAAATTTAGCTATAACTAAAATACATAATAACGTCAAGGCAGGAATTTCAAGGAAACCTTGAAATAAGGATTCCTTAGGGAAAGTTTATAAATAGGGGCTTTCAAAGGAGAAAATTTTAACAAAAGACCTGCTGCATTTCAATAGCCTTGATATTAAAAACAAGTTTATGAAATGGAAAAAAATATACCCTTCACTGGCATACAAGGTGACAATAACGGTATCTACTTTTTAAAATAGCCAGATCTAATCTGCCCTAACTTTCCGTTTCACGGAGGCGTCGAGGGGCTTAAAATGTCACCCGGTTAGGCCGGGCACAGGTCGGCCTTGTTCCCCACCTTCTTCTTCAACCCTCGATCTCCTTGACTGGTTTTTCGATAAATTAAAGTAAATTTTTAGTCTGTGAAGAGAAAGAAGAATGAAACCATTGATGAGGTATTTCAATAACGTTAACCTTTTTTCCGAGTTCAACTTAATTGAATATAATCGGTTTATTCTGTTTATTAAACCTTATTGTATTCAAAGCGACCTTTTTAAATCCTTCCTGCACGAAAAAATCCAATATTTTTTTACCTCCTGACGTTTCTATTCGTAAAAGAGAGTGATTTATACTTGAAAAGACCGTAAATCTCCTCGTTTTTCTGATCGAAAAAATTGTTTAACATTAAAAAATGAATGAAAACACAAATTGTAACATCCTGTGCATGAATTGTAACAAAAATCTGGTAAAAACGGTATTTTGGGGGCGGAAAACCGAGAAAAAGTACTAGTCTGGAGCTGGCCCCGACGGGAACTTCCTTAAAGAGAAGTAACAATATAGGAGGGGGAAGTATATGGGAGGGGAAGTATAACGAAGTGGGAAGTATGTGGGAGGGGAAGTATAACGGAGGGGAAGTATAACGGAGTATGAAGTATATGGGAGGGAAGTATAACGAACGGGGAAGTATAACGAACGGGGAAGTACTAAGTTTTTTTTGTAAAAAAAAAATTTTGATTCGGGAAATTTTCCGGTTTTTTCGTTCTTTTTCTTTTTTTTTTTTTTTTTTTTTTTTTTTTTTGTTTGAAAAATTTTTAAGTTCTTTTTTCGAAAAATTTTCTAAGTGTCAAGGTAGAAATAATGGGCTCTTTGGCCTAGGGATGTGCCTCTCGTAAAGAGTAGAAGTACGAAATTTCTCGGTACTAAAAAAAAAAACTTTTTAACTTTTTTTTTTTCGAAAAATTTTCAAAGTTTTTTTCGAAAAATTTTCCGGGTTTTCCTTTTTTTTTTTTTTCGAAAAATTTTCTAAGTTCTTTTTTTCGAAACATTTTCTAAGTTTTTTTTGTAAAAAAAAAAAATTTTTTTCGAAAATTTTCTGGGTTTTTCTTTCTTTTTCTTTTTTTTTGAAAAATTTTCTAAGTTCTTTTTTTCGAAAAATTTTTTAAGTGTCAAGGTAGAAATAATGGGCTCTTTGGCCTAGGGATGTGCCTCTCGTAAAGGGTAGAAGTACGACATTTCTCCCTACTAATAAAAATAGTAATTTAAAAAGTGGCAATTTTTTTGCACCAAAATTCTTAAAAAATATAAGGAGTAATTGGTGAAAATTTGGTGAAAATCGGATTAACGGTTCGGCCGCAGCGAATTTTTTAAAATTTCAAACAGACATATCTCCGCCATTTTTTCGAAATTCAAAAATCCCCCTCGTTACATTCTTCTTCACCGGCTAAAGAAATTTTGGTGAAAATTTGGTGAAAATCGGATGAAAATTGTGGCCGTAAAGTGTTCCGGAAAAAAATGCTACGGCCGTCCGGCCGGCACCACAGACAAAGTTGAGATCGGTAAAGATCAATATTCGATTTGACCCTCCGGGGTCTGGAAGACCCTTCCCCAAAAACCCGACGTCGAGGGTATCGCAATAACTTCTTTAAGGAAGTTAAAAGTTGGATATTTATTTTCTTCAAAAACCAAAAATCTTGTATCTGGAGAAGAAAACCAAAAAGGGGGATTTTTTTGTCCAAAAATCTGGTATAATTGGGTTTTTGGGCCGGAAAACCTAGAAAAAAAAGTTGGAACAAAAGGTGAATTGTGGGTTTTGGGGGCAAAAAACCGTGAAAAACGTTTAAGCCCCGAAGAAAGGGATTTTTTTAAACAAAAATCTGGTAAAATTTGGGATTACTGAGCAGAAAACCGAGAAAAACGTTCTAAAAACGGGCGGTTTCTAAAAACTGAGAATAAAGGTTTAAGCCCCTTTTTTTAAACGAAAATCTGGTAAAATGGGAATTTTGGGGCGGAAAACCGAGAAAAAATCCAATATTTTTTTACCTCCTGACGTTTCTATTCGTAAAAGAGAGTGATTTATACTTGAAAAGACCGTAAATCTTCTCGTTTTTCTGATCGAAAAAATTGTTTAACATTAAAAAAAATGAATGAAAACACAAATTGTAACATCCTGTGCATGAATTGTTCCCCTTTTTTTTTTTGACTTGAATTGAATAACGACCCGACATTAACTTATTGCCTGTTTCCTCGAGTCGCATGAAAAAATTTTTTATTTCGTCTATAAAACGTGTTTGTACTAAAGCCAAAGTGATTTCGACCTTTTTATGAAACTTTGTTGCTAACTTTCATTTTTACGAAATAGTCGACCTCAAAACTACCAATAAAAAATAACCGGAACATATGGGAGCAACCGATTGATAAATGAAACTAGATTTACGATTGCTATTTCGATATCAACTAGGAATAAGCGGAAATTTGGTAAAACGAGGGTTTCTTCGCCAGAAAAATGAGAAAAAAAAATTTAAAAAATGGGTGATTTCTTAAAAATTAGACAAACGGTTAAAACCACGAAAAAGGGGATTTTTTGTCCGAAAATTTGGTATAATGGGGATTTTTGGGGCGAAAAAGTTGGAAAAAAAGATTGTTTCTTCGATAAATAAAAATTCAGAAAACGCCCCAAAAAGGAGATCGTTCTAACAAAACCGAAAAATTGGTGAATTGTGGGTTTTGAGGGCCAAAAAGCCGAGAAAAACGTACAAAAAAGGGGCAGTTTTTAAAAACTGAGAATAAAGGTTTAAGCCCCAAAAAAAAGGGGATTTTTTTGCCGAAAATCTGGTAAAATGGGTTTTTTGGGGAGGAAAACCGAGAAAAAAGTTGGATATTTATTTTCTTCAAAAACCAAAAATCTTTTTTCTGGAGAAGAAAACCAAAAAGGGGGATTTTTTGTCCAAAATCTGGTATAATTGGGTTTTTGGGCCGGAAAACCTAGAAAAAAAGTTGGAACAAAAGGTGAATTGTGGGTTTTGGGGGCAAAAAACCGTGAAAAACGTTTAAGCCCCGAAAAAAGGGATTTTTTTAAAAAATCTGGTAAAATTTGGGATTACTGAGCAGAAAACCGAGAAAAACGTTCTAAAAAGGGGCGGTTTCTAAAAACTGAGAATAAAGGTTTAAGCCCCCCCCCCCCCCCAAAAAAAAAAGGGATTTTTTTAAAACGAAAATCCGGTAAAATGGGTTTTTTTGGGGCGGAAAACCGAGAAAAACGTTGGATATTTATTTTCTTAAAAAACCAAAAATCTTGTTTCTGGAGAAGAAAACCAAAAAAGGGGGATTTTTTGTCCAAAAATCTGGTATGATTGGGATTTTTGGGGCGGAAAACCGAGAAAAAAGTTGGATGTTTATTTTCTTCAAAAACCAAAAATCTTGTTTCTGGAGAAGAAAACCAAAAAAGGGGATTTTTTTCGTCCAAAAATCTGGTATAATTGGGATTTTTGGGGCGGAAAACCGAAAAAAAAGTTGGATATTTATTTTCTACAAAAACCAAAATCTTGTTTCTGGAGAAGAAAACCAAAAAAGGGGATTTTTTTGTCCAAAAATCTGGTATAATTGGGATTTTTGGGGCGGAAAACCGAGAAAAAAGTTGGATATTTATTTTCTACAAAAACCAAAAATCTTGTTTCTGGAGATGAAAACCAAAAAAGGGGATTTTTTTCGTCCAAAAATCTGGTATAATTGGGATTTTTGGGGCGGAAAACCGAAAAAAAAGTTGGATATTTATTTTCTACAAAAACCAAAAATCTTGTTTCTGGAGAAGAAAACCAAAAAAGGGGATTTTTTTGTCCAAAAATCTGGTATAATTGGGATTTTTGGGGCGGAAAACCGAGAAAAAAGTTGGATATTTATTTTCTACAAAAACCAAAAATCTTGTTTCTGGAGATGAAAACCAAAAAAGGGGATTTTTTTCGTCCAAAAATCTGGTATAATTGGGATTTTTGGGGCGGAAAACCGAAAAAAAAGTTGGATATTTATTTTCTACAAAAACCAAAAATCTTGTTTCTGGAGAAGAAAACCAAAAAAGGGGATTTTTTTGTCCAAAAATCTGGTATAATTGGGATTTTTGGGGCGGAAAACCGAGAAAAAAGTTGGATATTTATTTTCTACAAAAACCAAAAATCTTGTTTCTGGAGATGAAAACCAAAAAAGGGGATTTTTTTCGTCCAAAAATCTGGTATAATTGGGATTTTTGGGGCGGAAAAACGAAAAAAAAAGTTGGATATTTATTTTCTACAAAAACCAAAAATCTTGTTTCTGGAGAAGAAAACCAAAAAAGGGGATTTTTTTCGTCCAAAAATCTGGTATAATTGGGATTTTTGGGGCGGAAAACCGAAAAAAAGTTGGATATTTATTTTCTACAAAAACCAAAAATCTTGTTTCTGGAGATGAAAACCAAAAAAGGGGATTTTTTTGTCCAAAAATCTGGTATAATTGGGATTTTTGAGGCGGAAAACCGAGAAAAAAGTTGGATATTTATTTTCTACAAAAACCAAAAATCTTGTTTCTGGAGATGAAAACCAAAAAAGGGGATTTTTTTCGTCCAAAAATCTGTTATAATTGGGATTTTTGGGGCGGAAAACCGAAAAAAAAAGTTGGATATTTATTTCCTTCAAAAACCAAAAATCTTGTTTCTGGAGAAGAAAACCAAAAAAGGGGATTTTTTGTCCAAAAATCTGGTATAATTGGGATTTTGGGGAGGAAAACCTAGAAAAAAGTTGGAAAAAAGGTGAATTGTGGGTTTTAGGGGCAAAAAATTCTGAAAAACGTTTAAGCCCCGAAAAAAGGGATTTTTTTTAAAACGAAAATCTGGTAAAATGGGTTTTTTGGGGCGGAAAACCGAGAAAAAAGTTGGATATTTATTTTCTTCAAAAATCAAAAATCTTGTTTCTGGAGAAGAAAACCAAAAATGGGATTTTTTGTCCAAAAATCTGGTATAATTGGGATTTTCGGGGCGGAAAACCTAGAAAAAAGTTGGAACAAAAGATGAATTGTGGGTTTCGGGGGCAAAAAACCGTGAAAAACGTTTAAGCCCCGAAAAAAGGGATTTTTTTTAAACAAAAAATCTGGTAAAATGGGTTTTTTGGGGCGAAAAACCGAGAAAAAAGTTGGATATTTATTTCCTTCAGAGACCAAAAATCTTATATCTGGAGAAGAAAACCAAAAAAGGGGATTTTTTTGTCCAAAAATCTGGTAAGATTGGGATTTTGGGGCGGAAAACCGTGAAAAACGTTTAAGCCCCGAAAAAAGGGATTTAAAAAAAAAAAGTCTGGTAAAATTGGGGATTACGTAGCAGAAAACCGAGAAAAACGTTCTAAAAAGGGGCGGTTTCTAAAAACTGAGAATAAAGGTTTAAGCCCAAAAAAAAGGGATTTTTTTTAAACGAAAATCTGGTAAAATGGGTTTTTTTGGGGCGGAAAACCGAGAAAAAGTTGGATATTTATTTTCTTCAAAAACCAAAAATCTTATATCTGGAGAAGAAAACCAAAAAAGGGGACTTTTTGTCCAAAAATCTGGTATAATTGAGATTTTGGGGCGGAAAACCTAGAAAAAAGTTGGAAAAAAGGTGAATTGTGGGTTTTAGGGGCAAAAAATTCTGAAAAACGTTAAAGCCCCGAAAAAAGGGTTTTTTTTTTAAAGAAAATCTGGTAAATGGGTTTTTTGGGGCGGAAAACCGAGAAAAAAGTTGGATATTTATTTTCTTCAAAAACCAAAAATCGTACCTATATCTGGAGAAGAAAACCAAAAAAGGGGATTTTTTATCCAAAAATCTGGTATAATTGGGATTTTGGGGCGGAAAACCTAGAAAAAAGTTGGAACAAAAGGTGAATTGTGGGTTTTGGGGGCAAAAAAACCGAGAAAAACGTACTAAAAAGGGGCAGTTTTTAAAAACTGAGAATAAAGGTTTAAGCCCCAAAAAAAGGGGATTTTTTTATCGAAAATCTGGTAAAATGGGTTTTTTGGGGCGGAAAACCGAGAAAAAAGTTGGATATTTATTTTCTTCAAAAACCAAAAATCTTGTTTCTAGAGAAGAAAACCAAAAAAGGGGATTTTTTGTCCAAAAATCTGGTATAATTGGGATTTTTGGGGCGGAAAACCTAGAAAAAAGTTGAATTGTGGGTTTTAGGGGCAAAAAATTCTGAAAAACGTTTAAGCCCCGAAAAAAGGATTTTTTTAAAAACAAAAATCTGGTAAAATTGGGACTTACGGAGCAGAAAACAGAGAGAAACGTTCAACACACCCATAAATAATCTAAAAAATGGGTTTTTCTTCCATAAAAAGCTAGGAAAATCCAAAAAAATCGAGTTACAAGTTTTGCTTTTCGTGAAAGAAAGAGAGAACAAAAAGATTAAATTATTGCACTAACTTTTTTCGGCCCAGTGGCGGAAAAAAAGTTCCGGAAAAAGTGGCGACGGACGGCCGGACGGCCGGACGGCCGGCACCACAGACAAAGTCAGGATCGGCAAAGATCACTTATCAGATTTATCCTACGGGGTCTGGAAGACCCTTTTCTAGTAACAGGGGGTCGGAGGGTATCACAGTAACTTCTTGAGGAAGTTAAAACGTTTTTTTGATTTATTGGAATTATGTCGCTGAGTAAATCGTTTATTATAGATTTCAAGTCCGGTGATTTAATTATTGATTGCACTCTCGCGTGGGATGGAGCATTTACCTTCAGATAATTATTCCAGAAGTGCTCTCGACATAACACGAGGCTCAATATATCAGAGGAACCTTCCACAACTTCCTTTACATGCAACTTTCTTTTCGCTTCCGTTTTCTTCCAGACACAACGAAAAAAAAAACTTCCCCGATTTTTTGATGCTCATTGTGCATAAGTGGGGAATCGGTCACCTGTGACGTCACGGGCGGTTAACCCGTCATTTTTCGCAACCGGAATACGTCGCTGGAAAAAATTAGTTTTGAGTAATTTTTTTAATTTTCGCGAAATATATTTCCGCGTTGCTTCATGTACTGGGAATGTGAACTTTCCCATGGAGTGATGCAAAAATAGGTGATTCGGGGTTTCCAAAATTAGACTTTAAAAGGGCAAAAAGGCAGCAACAGAAAAGGCATCTTGCTATGTCCGCCGCGGGAGAAAACTGTTCAACATAACGCATTTCACCCGAAAGCAGTTGAACATAAAAATCTGAATTTCTACTTAAAAAATCTATAGCTCAACATAATGCGTTTCGGCATAATTCAATTGAGGCGCTCCGGGTACGAAGGGCGAACTCGACAAAACGTAGTTTCGAGATATTCGCATTTTAAAGTTTCGGTTTTTACGTATTTAAAGGGGAAAAAATGGCGAACTCAACATAAAAATTATATGGGTGTATTCACCAAGAGGTCTAGAATCTGAAAATGGAAAAAAAAACTGGAGGACCCTTCCCCAAAAACCCGACGTCAAGGGTATCACAATAACTTCTTTAAGGAAGTTAAAAAAATTTGTCCGATGTCGAGTTCGCCCTTCGTACCCGGAGCGCCTCAATTGAACATGAAGCTCTCAAAAGCTCAAAAATTTTGAGCATTTCAACATAAAGCGTTTCACCATAAACGACTTTTTCAATAAATGCAAGTCACCATATTCTTTCAAATGAAATTTTCCATTATGTTCAGCTGCGTTAAATTGAAACGACAAATTTTAAGTCGAAACGACAAGAGTTAAATCTCTTCTTTATGTTGAGTTGCAGATTTTTTATGGTGAACGGTAACTCGCAGTATTTGCCATTTTATGGTCAAATGCATTATGGCGAACCGCAGTATGCCGACACGTATACCTACACTCGTTCGCCGCCTTCGCTAATTTGAAGGAATTGTTTATTAACCAAAAAGTAGGTCCTTTTTTTTGTATTCTCCCAGAAAAAACAAACCAAGGGTAAAAACAATGCCGTGACCGTCGACACCGTTTAAATAGAGTAGTGGGAGTGTCACTCTCGATTTTGCGGCTTCTATCATTTCTCTCCCTCCAACGGCCCTCTGGTGGGAGAAACGTGGAGAAAGAGTGAGGAAAAAACAAGCGGGGAACCAAAAGAACTTTTATCAGTGGTTGTCTAGTCACTATAGGATACAGAAGCCACCTTAACAGGTAAAAAACCGCTTACGACTTCAAAATGTGAACATTTTGGACTTAAAATTATTATTTGTAAGTCGCTTTTTTCTTATTTTGCGCACTTTTTTTTTATTTACTTAAAACATACTGCTAATAGCTGACTAATTAAGACTCCTAATCCGTTTAACGTCCTCCCCGCATGTTCCGACCTTCCAATCACCGTTTTAGGTTATACAACCTAATCTTTTAATTAGAACTCTGATTAATGCATGCACGGGTGACATTTTAATTTATGATAACGTAAAAAAACAATCTTTTTCGATAGCTTATCTTTTATTAATTTTTTGATATGGCAACTTATCTTCATATTTCATAAAAACGGAGAAAATAGTTTTAAATTCTGGTGTATTTCAGGAGCTCCTGAAATCACCGAAATTTCCCCTTTCTGTTTATTGATCAATTATTTGTAGTGGCTTTGTTTTATGAGAATGAAGACCCAAATAGATGAAAAAATTTATGTTTTTTGGGGCGGAAAACCGAGAAAAAAGTTGGATATTTATTTTCTTCAAAAACCAAAAATCTTGTTTCTGGAGAAGAAAACCAAAAAGGGGATTTTTTGTCCATAAATCTGGTATAATTGGGATTTTTGGGGCGGAAAACCGAGAAAAAAGTTGGAACAAAAGGTGAATTGTGGGTTTTCGGGGCAAAAAGCCGAGAAAAACGTACTTAAAAGGGGTGGTTTCTAAAAACTGAGAAAAAAGGTTTAAGCCCCAAAAAAAGGTTTTTTTTTTTTTTTTAAACGAAAATCTGGTAAAAAGGGTTTTTTGGGGCGGAATACCGAGAAAAAAGTTGGATATTTATTTTCTTCAAAAACCAAAAATCTTGTTTCTGGAGAAGAAAACCAAAAAAGGGGATTTTTTTGTCCATAAATCTGGTATAATTGGGATTTTTGGGGCGGAAAACCGAGAAAAAAGTTGGAACAAAAGGTGAATTGTGGGTTTTCGGGGCAAAAAACCGAGAAAAACGTACTAAAAAGGGGTGGTTTCTAAAAACTGAGAAAAAAGGTTTAAGCCCCAAAAAAAGGTTTTTTTTTTTTAACGAAAATCTGGTAAAAGGGTTTTTTGGGGCGGAATACCGAGAAAAAAGTTGGATATTTATTTTCTTCAAAAACCAAAAATCTTGTTTCTGGAGAAGAAAACCCAAAAAGGTGATTTTTTGTCCAAAAATCTGGTATAATTGGGATTTTCGGGGCGGAAAACCTAGAAAAAAGTTGGAACAAAAGATGAATTGTGGGTTTTTGGGGGCAAAAAACCGTGGAAAACGTTTAAGCCCCGAAAAAAGGGATTTTTTTTTAAACAAAAATCTGGTAAAATGGGTTTTTTTGGGGCGGAAAACCGAGAAAAAAAGTTGGATATTTATTTTCTTCAAAAACCAAAAATCTTGTTTCTGGAGAAGAAAACCAAAAAAGGGGATTTTTTGTCCAAAAATCTGGTATAATTGGGATTTTCGGGGCGGAAAACCTAGAAAAAAGTTGGAACAACCTTTCACCCCTTTCTGTTTATTGATCAATGAAATATTTGTAGCAGCTTTGTTTTTATGAGAATGAAGACCCAAATAGATGAAAAGATTTATAAGTAGGTAAATAAGTTTTCCCCGGAGGACCATAAGGCTCGTAACTTTCTAAATACGCGAAAGTTGTTTTAAAAGCCTTCTCCTTTCTAGGCGCCCTAAATTTAAGACAAAAAATCTCATTTTAAAAAAACACTTTATTTTCGAAAGTAAAAGTTTACTCGTTACTTCAAACTACTTATTTCTTGTTTGTATTAAGATTATTAACAATGGTGATAAGATAATATTGTTTCTTCCGAATCTCTTGGGCAACAAAAAAAAGGGAAGAATCTTTTAAACCGATGAATATCGATAAATCAACCCTTATCCAAGTGTTTTCAACTTAAAAATGTTATCGTGACATAAAAAAGGAAGTTTTGGCTTCAATATTATTTTGTCTCCTTCATCATTTTTTCGGGAAATCAGCGAACACTTCGTTAAGAGGTGAAAGTGGATCAACTTAACCACCCCTTGAGTGTGACGAATAAATCAATCACCTCCTTTTTTCCCACTTACGGCAACCATTTTCTTTTTATTCGGAAAATCGTTGTTGTAGAAAGTTCTTATGTAGAGATTACTCGGTTTTTCTTCTTTTAGAGTAGCGCTACTAGCGGTCGATTGCTATAATTAAATTAAAAATGGCGCTTATAACCTTTCCTTTTTTTAACCTTAAAACTCCATATTTTGCCTCTCCAGTGGAAAAATGATATTTCTTCAATATTAAAAAAAAACTTTTTGTTTTCTTTGTCAACAGTGAATTCTATTGTATCCATTCTTGACAAGGACCTTTTTTTTTTATGATAAAGTCCTTCTTTTTTAAGTATATCGGGGGAAAAAATGATTATGTAATGTCTGAAATTCAAGGAATCCTTTTTAAAAATCAAGATTTTCTGTGCGGAAGAGATTAAAAGGGGGCGAATTAACTTAAAACCAGGTCGAACTTTTCTGATTCCCAAGTGTTCATTAACGTTTTCCATTGTTCGATGGCTTCCTTGTTAGTTTTAAAAGGAAAAATATTTTTTCCAAAAAATTTAAAAGTTTTATGCTGGATGATTTTTTTTAATTAATTTTCTTTTTAAAAAAATTTTAAATAGAAAGTAGAAAGTTATCTTTGAAGCATTTTAATTAAATTAAATTTTTTCTTATTGGTTTTTTTCCTGATTCCTTTCGAAATTACACAATGTCCATTTGAAAAGTTGGTCAGATTTTTAACGTTGGTAACGAAGGAGGTAGATTTTTTTTTTCACTTTCACCGCAGACCTTGCACTCTCCTGGCCTATATTTCTTGTCTTTCACTTCCCTGCCCTGTTTTTGATTTTTATTTAATGTTTCTATTGTTATTCCGTCCTTGATATTTAAATTGGATAAGTCAAGGATTTTGCGTATTCGCCCTTGGAGGAAAGCCCAGAAATCTCGTATTTAGGGAAACTTAGGAGTACTTAGGGCCTGTAAATGATAAGAAAATTTGGGATTTGATCAGCTGGATGCAATAGTGTTTGGCCATAATTAAAAATGGGGGAAATCACTTGATTTTGAACATTTTTTAAACGTTTTTGGGACTAATCAGGAGGCTTTGTGTAATTTTTAAACAAAAAAAAATTTTTGAAGACTCACCTAATGATACTTCTTGCTCTGAGGAAGGTCATCTTTTGCTGGAAGAGCTGAAAAAGAAAAAATTTTTTTCATTTGAACTAGAAAAGTGTGTTGAAATTTAAGTCGTTGCAAAAGTTGCAAGATCACAGAATGAAATTGATGAATCATTGACCATCTGTGTGACTTTCTATATGTCACAATGTCCTATTTGACCATACAGTGCAGTAAAGATTTTTTTTCGTGTTGCAGAATGCTAAGGGCGTTAGCGCTTCTTGGAGCGCTAGGACTTGCTCTAGGAGCGGACCCAGCTCCCCCGCGTGGTGTCCAAGGTAAACAGAAGCTCGCGACGGCCGCCGACTGCTCCGGAGCGGTCGGTTTCAGCGCGGTCGGTACTCTACGTGTCCACGATTCCGGACTCATCAGCTACAGGAACACGCTCGTCGATCGAGGAGTCGGATTCAGCAGGGAAACCGGGGAATTCACCGTTCACTGCCCAGGGACCTACCATATCACCTTCGCCGCCTACGGAAACACGCCTAAAACTAGGTAAGCTTCAAGATTTGTGTGCTTTTGAAGGATCATACCTCCGATTTCAAATACAACAGACGGCAGCACTTTCGCCCCTAAAATTACCAATTTTTGAGCCCTAAAAAGTATCGGAACCTACAAAATGACCGGATTTTTTTAGAGAAAAAAAATTTTTTTGGAAAAACTGCTCTCAACACCTTGTAGATATTCCCTAAATAATGAGTAAGATCTTTTGGAAAAAAATTTCTGATGATTTTTAGTGCTCAAATATAGGAAACTAATGTTAGGGCATCTTCCCTCTTTGTTGTATTTTGATGTCTGATCCTCCAATTCACTCTCTAAAAGGAACCCTTCACCCAAAAGCTGGTTTGTTCAATACTTTCTCTTCGACAAAACCTGTCCACCCTCATTCGACAACTGGTAATTTTCGGGATTTCACTTCTGGACTGTTGTCCGCGATTTGTGGACTTTCACTATTATTTTTAAACATTTTTCACCCTCAATCGACTTTTTTTTCTTCCTTTCTGGACCGTCTCCAAACGCCACAACTTTTTATTTTATTGGGGACTAAAGTCCTCATTTTCATTTTTGGAACCAAAAGAATACCTAATTTTGGAAGCTACAATAATTATGGCCATTAAAATTTGAAGGATGAATACATCGCTTACGAAGGCCGCGTCTATTGACTAATTTTCTAATGACGTATTTAAGTAGTTTGTTTCAAGAAAAATCGATTAACCATTTTTTTATGAGAGAAAAACGTTTTTTCCACGGCTCTTTTATATTTTTTTTGTGCTACATATTGAATGAGGATAATTGGATTTGCTTTTGATGCAAACAATACACGTGGCGCATTTACCTTGATTTTTGAAACATGATTTTTCAAACCCTGATTTTGTTAGGTTCCTTGGCATTTTACTGGACAACTCATTATCATTCAAGGAACACTGTCTCCATCTAGTCAAAAGACTGTCTAGTGTTGTCTACCTGTTGCATCAATTAAGTGGAGAACTCGAATCTCCCACTCTGCTTATGGTTTTTCACTCGCTCTTCCAAAATTTGATTCGATATGGAATACTTGTCTGGGGTCACTCGTCGCATTTGGAGGAGGTTTTTTCTATCCAAAGAAGAGCTGTTCGGGTCATTTGTAAATTAGGCTACACTGTTAACTGTAGAAATAGCTTTAGGGAGATGAATATATTTACCACTCCAGCACTGTATATATTTGAATGTTTAATCTATGTAAAAATTAATATTAAGTCGTTTTCTGTAAATAAGAATGTGTACAACACCAGGGGTACAGGTACGCTAGTTGTTCCTTTCCATAGACTGAGGAGGAGCGAAAACTTCAGGATCTGGGGGCTACGGTTCTATGGTTGTATCCCTGCGAGAGTGACCAATCTGCCATTGCGTTTGTTTAAAAAGGAGGTGGGGGCATTCTTGAAAGAGAATGCCTTCTACTCTCTGACTGAATTCCTTGAATACAAGTGGCTGTGAATCTGTGTACATAAATCTAGTATTAAATTGTAAAAATTGTAAATTGAGTAATTACTGTAAAAAAAAAAAAAAAAAAAAAAAAAAAAAAAAAAAAAAAAAAAAAAAAAAATTTGACGTATACAATAGGTACATTAGTACCTTCATGTACTTAATTTAAATAAATAAATAAATAAATAAATAGATCCATTTATAGCCGGTTATATAACAAAAAAAGGAAAAATATTAATTAAAATAAAACGGGCGGTAGTAAAATAGGTCGATCCGACATCTTCACTGGAGAGACTCTGGTGGGGAAAATGACAAACGTTGAGGGAAGAAGTGACCAATAAGGTTCCTCGTAGAGATCATGGGAAGGCTAGAAATTTTCTTTTAAGTCAAAGGCTTGCATCTAAATTTTTTCCTTGTTTCAGGATTATTCTGAAGAAGAGGGGAGCGGGTAAGGCGGCGAACTGGGTGGACGTCGCGTCTGCCGGAAGCGACAAAAGCGGCGGTGGCTCGAACCAGGTCCTCCTCGAGCTCGAAATCGGCGACCAAACCGGAATCTGGCTCGCGGACGGTAACATCGCGACGGAAAACGACAAAAGCGCCCCAACCACCACATTCACCGCTTTCCGAATCGCCAAAAAATAACCTTTCCCGTCCAACCCTCAACCTCTTTCTTCTAAATTAATTATTTTCACATTTCCATTCACAGGCATGAATCTCTATCTTTTTACTTTTTAACCTTTTTTTTATCGATAAAGCATGACTTTTATATAAAATTTTCAAGCACGTACGCATGTTAAAGTATATACTTTTGTGTTTTTTCCGTTCAATCATGTAACCACTGCTTTTTGAAGCACTCAGGGGGGGAAATTCTTAAAAATAAGGTGTTATATCGTCCAGCATGGTAGTGTTTTTAAAATTATATCTCTGCATGTTTCAAAAATGATAATACTGTTAAAAAAATTTTGCTTTTTTTTTGTTTTTATGTAATAATGTGGTCATTTTATTTTTAAATCGTTTTTGAGCCATTTCCTTTTTCCTGAATCTTTCATATCGACGAATTTCTTTCTTCTCTCTAATAAGGATAGTCCGAAGCTGTCTCGCGGTTAGAAAATTTTGAAAAACGACTCTTCTTCCGCGTCTTTTTTTCTTTTCTTTTCTTTCTTCTTTCTTTTCTTCTTTTTTTCCGTTTCCGGCTCAAACAACGATTTTTTTATGTACCTGCTTTTTTAACATTATTACATATAAACATCGACTAATATGTCTTTTGTAAATGTCCTTTTTTTCTCCCTTTTATATTTCAATTATGTACAAAATGTATATTGAAACTGGTTTTTTGAAGCTTTTGATGTTGTAAAAGAACACTTTTTTTAAATTTAATCTTTATTAAACTCTATAACACTTTTTTAAATTATCATGCGGTGTTTAATATTGAAGTTTTAATTAATATTGTGTGCACAGCTTATTAAGTAGCAACCTGTATACGTAATATTAACTTCTTTTTATAATTTTTATCTCATCTTTTTTCTCATTTACCTAATTTTTTATTTCCTTTTTTTATACGTACTGTGTGTATTCAATTTCCTTTTTCATTTCTTTTTCCTTTAGGTAAATACTTTTCATGGCTTTTTATTTACTTTTCTTGACTTGATTTATTTTCTACTTTCTATTTTTCTTCACTTAATGTCGCGTTTTTTGATTTTTTTTTTTTCTCTGTACTTTTCAACTTATTCTTCTAGTTTGTTCTTTTGTAGCTTCGTCGTTTTTCTATACTTTTTGTACTTTTCCATTTTCCTTTTTATGTCTTCCTGTCTACTTTTTCTACTCTTTTTTTCTTAATGACTTCTTTTATTTTATGACATTTTTATCTTTATTTTCTCTTTTCTTCTAATTTTTCTCCTATTCTTTTCTTATTTCTTTCTTTTCTCTCTCTCTTTGCTTTCATTTTTTTCGTCAAATTTTTAATTTTCTGTTTCTCTTTTCATTCTCCTCTATTTTTTATTTCTATTCTTTATCTTTTTCTTCCTCTTTTCTACTTTCCCTTTATTTTTCTATATTTTTTCCTCCTCCTTTTTTTTCTATTTCTCTTCTTCTACTCTTCTTTTTCCTCTTTTTTCTGAACTATTTCTATGACTTCTCTAATTTTATGACTTCACTTTTTCTTTTCTTTTTATTTCTTTTGCCTTCATTTTCTTCCTTTTTCAAATTCTTTTCCTTCAAAGATTCTTCTTCAATTTTCTTCTTCCTTCAAATTCTTTTTCTCCAATTTTCATTTTGTACCTTCTTTCGATTTCTTCTCTCTTTTTTTTTTAATTTTCATTTTTATGGCAAACATTTTCTTCTTTTCTTTCTTCCAATTTTCATAATTTTTTCTTCTTCTTTCTTTTGTTTTTAGTTTCTTACACTTAGTTTAGAATTTGTAGTTTGTAGCACACTTTCTTCTTCTCTTACTAATCTTTTTTCGTTTTCTTCTCGATCTAGCATGGACGCATGAAAACTCCCAAAATCCCGCTCCAAAACCCAAAAAATCCCAATTTTAATCAATTTTGTTTTAGGTTTACAAAAAAAATCGACGTTTTAACAGTTTTATCATTCAGAAATATGTTTTAAAAAATGTATTTTTATTTTTATTATCATGTAAAAAAACTTTATCTTCTTATCTTTATTGTCTTCGTCTCTGCTTACTAACTTGCACTATACAACACCTTAATTTATTTTATTTTTTAATAAAAAAGTATATATTTTAACTGCACAATAAAATGTGTATTGTCCAGCATGGTAAGCATGAAAAATAGGTATTCTATATTTTCATTTTTAAAAAACTACCTATTTTCTCGAAATTTCTGTGGATCTAGTCCTTTAGCTGCACTTTAGAAATTTTTCATCATTTTCGCACACTTTTTTTAAATTTTTTTTAGTTTTTCTTTTTATTTTTAAGGTGAAGGGATTTAGAAAAATAGTCTGTGATTAGCATGTTATGTGATTTTATGCTTCTGAAGCACACGACTGACCCAAAAAAATGCTGTAAATAAGTAGTTAAAAGCTAGTTTATTTTTCTTTCTCTGTTTTTACTACTAACATTTCTGTATTTTTTTTACATGATGGTGATAATGTTACTTTTTATAAATTTTTTTGTACTTTGTTAAAGTTTTTTTTTTGTTAATTTTTTTTGTTTGAAATTCAAAAAAAGACTGTCGAAATTTTGTCAATTATAAAAAAAATTTCTTTGTTATTTGTGTTTTTTAATGATTTCCTGGTATAACTGGAAGAAGGGAAAAATGAGTGAAATAAGATATTGAAAATATCTGGGCCCAGCTGGCGGCTTATGCCTTATTGCAGTGTTTTGAAATCTTTTTTGAAGCCTGGACCGGTTAAATTTTTTAACGGGCGGTTAAGTTTTGTCCTTTACATAACGGGCCGGTTAAATATATTAATGGGCGGTTAAAGTTTTGCCCTTTACTTAACGGGACGGTTAACTTTTTAACCATTACATAACGGGCCGGTTAACTTTTTAACGGGCGGTTAAGTTTTTGCCCTTTACTTAACGGGCCGGTTAAATAAAATATTAGGGGGCGGTTAAATTTTTTGCCCTTTACTTAACGGGCCGGTTAAATTTATTAACGGGCGTTTAAGTTTTTGCCCTTTACTAACAAGCGGCGTTAATTATCGCATTAATAAAAATTGAATAAGGACTCACGCCAGAGATGGGCAAAATCTTAATCATGAATATGATTAAGATTTTTAATCATAGGAATATTTTTCTGTGATTAAGAATAAGATTAAAATCTTAATCACAGAGATGATTAAGAATAAAATCTTAATCACAGAGATGATTAAGAATAAAATCTTAATCACAGAGATGATTAAGAATAAAATCTTAATCACAGAGATGATTAAGAATAAAATCTTAATCACAGAGATGATTAAGAATAAAATCTTAATCACAGAGATGATTAAGAATAAAATCTTAATCACAGAGATGATTAAGAATAAAATCTTAATCACAGAGATGATTAAGAATAAAATCTTAATCACAGGAAATCTGTGAATAAACTCTTAATCACAGGAAATCTGTGATTATTCATAGGAAAATAATGATTAATCATTGGAATTTGGGATTAATTAAGGAAAATAATGATTAATCATAGGAATTTGGGATTCATTAAGGAAAATAATGATTAATCATTGGAATTTGGGATTAGTTAAGGAAAATAATGATTAATCATTGGAATTTGGGATAAATTAAGGAAAAAGCTTGATCAATCGTCAGAAAAATTGTGTAATCACAGGAAGAAAGCATTTTTTAGCTTGAATATTAGCAAAAACTAAGAAAAAAAAATTTAATACAAAAAATTTACAGTTTTCAAATTCGATAGAATGGCTAAGAAGATAGAGGAAGAAGAAAAAACCTTCTATCAGACAAATCAGACTTCAATATTACACAGAAAATTCTAAAAATAATATGTATGTAAAAAATTTTGTTTTGCCATTATTTTAAATTTTTGGAGTTGTAAAATTAAAATTTTGGAGTTTTAGAGATTGATAGATTTTGAGTTTTTAGTTATTGAGAGTAAATTGTGATGAGAGGTGACAATATTCACAGATTCCTGTGATTACACAATTTTTCTGATGATTGATCAAGCTTTTTCCTTTAATTAATCCCAAATTCCAATGATTAATCATTATTTTCCTTAATTAATCCCAAATTCCAATGATTAATCATTATTTTCCTTAATTAATCCCAAATTCCAATGATTAATCATTATTTTCCTTAATTAATCCCAAATTCCAATGATTAATCATTATTTTCCTATGATTAATCACAGACTTCCTGTGATTAATCACAGATTTCCTGTGATTAAGAGTTTATTCACAGACTTCCTGTGATTAATCACAGATTTCCTATGATTAAGAGTTTAATCACAGATTTCCTGTGATTAAGAGTTTATTCTTAATCATCTCTGTGATTAAGATTTTATTCATAATCATCTCTGTGATTAAGATTTTATTCTTAATCATCTCTGTGATTAAGATTTTATTCTTAATCATCTCTGTGATTAAGATTTTATTCTTAATCATCTCTGTGATTAAGATTTTATTCTTAATCATCTCTGTGATTAAGATTTTATTCTTAATCATCTCTGTGATTAAGATTTTAATCTTATTCTTAATCACAGAAAAATATTCCTATGATTAAAAATCAATGAGTATGATTAAGATTTTGCCCATCTCTGACTCACGCTAACGCCTCCATGGCTGGCCACTTAGCCATTTCCCCCCTATCACCCAAATTTTGCATAACGCCCCACAGTAACTCCCCCCCCCCCCCCCCCGGTTAAGAATCACTGCCTTCTGATTGGTGCTCTAAAGCCACATTACCAAAAATAGGTATGGAAGAGTAGGGTTAAGCAATTTATCTCTGGATTTTAATCTGTAAATTGAAAATGAATGCAGAATGCAGAATGCATTAGTAAAACTCAAAATTTTTAAGTTTTCAGGCATTGAAGCCTCTAATTCCTCCATTTTTCTAGCTATTGAACTGCTTATTTTTAATAATTCTTCATTTTTTTAAAGAATAAATAAAATTATTGAGACAAGGATTTTAGATAAGGATGATTATGAGGTTTTCCCCATTGAATATTGTTTTTCTGAGCTGTCTAAACATATTTGGGATTAAGTAAATATAGATTAGAAAGGCGTCAGATTTAATAAGAATAAAGATCATCTTTATCTTTATTGATTGTGTCGAGGTCATCTATATTCTATTGGTTATTTTCCCTGTAGGCACAGAAGGCAAAAAAAAATGATCAAAATCTTAGTTTTTCTATTTCTTTTAAGCCAATGTTTGGCTTTTAGAAATCGGCTTCACTTACATCCACCTCATGTCGACCCAACGATTCCTCTTCCACCTGATCTTTGGTTTGAACAGAAACTCGACCATTTTGACCCCACAAATACTAAAACTTGGAAACAGGTAAGCCATCTATTTTTTTTTCTATTTTTACCTTTTTTTTAAAGAGATATCAAGTAAATGAGACGTTGGTACAAGTGAAAAGAAATGCCCCGGTTTTCATTATGATAGGAGGTGAAGGAGAAATAAATGCTGAATGGATGGTGAGAGGAGCATGGCTTGACTATGCTGAAAAATATGGAGCGCTTTGTTTTCAGCTGGAGCATCGCTTCTACGGAAAATCGCATCCGACACCGTAAGTAGCTACAAACTTAAGGTCTCCATGAATAAAAGGTTAGTTCAAGTGATCTCTGGAGTTCTAATTCCCACGAGCCCTTATAGCTTGACTAGCGCTCACTGCCCAACCTTAGGAAATAGCTTATAAAGCCTGCATCAAGGCTAGCAGTCTAGCGCAGAGTAGTCCTACCAAGATACAGGCTGCAACAGAGATGGGAAAAATCTTAATCATGAATATGATTAAGATTTTAAATCATATGAATATTTTTCTGTGATTAAAAATAAGATTAAATTCGTATTCACGTAGTAAAAGTATGATTAAAATCACACTCAGGAGTATGATCAAGAATAAAATCACAGAGATGATTAAGAATCAACTTTTTATCACTGGAAAACTGTGATTAATCCCAGAAAGCTGTGATTAATCACCGGAACGTTGTGATTAATTACAGGAATCTTTAAAATATTGATTTGTCAATATTATAAATAATGATTAAAATTTTGGAGTTTTAGAGATTGATAGATTTTTTGTTTTTAGTTTTTGAGAGTAAATTATGATCAGAGGTGACAATATTCACAGATTCCTGTGATTACACAATGTTTTAATGATTAATCAAGCTTTTCCCTTAATTAATCCCAGATTCCAATGATTAATCATTATTTTCCTACGATTAATCCCAGATTCCAATGATTAATCATTATTTTCCTATGATTAATCACAGATTCCAATGATTAATCATTATTTTCCTATGATTATTCACAGATTCCAATGATTAATCATTATTTTCCTATGATTAATCACAGATTCCAATGTTGATATCATTATTTTCCTACGATTAATCACAGATTCCAATGATTGATCATTATTTTCCTATGATTAATCACAGATTCCAATGTTTAATCATTATTTTCCTACGATTAATCACAGATTCCAATGATTAATCATTATTTTCCTATGATTAATCACAGATTCCAATGATTGATCATTATTTTCTTATGTTTAATGATAATTTTCCTATGATTAATCATTATTTTCCTATGATTAATCACAGATTCCAATGATTGATCATTATTTTCCTATGTTTAATCATAATTTTCCGATGATTAATCATTATTTTCCTATGATTAATCACAGATTCCAATGTTTAATCATTATTTTCCTACGATTAATCACAGATTCCAATGATTGATCATTATTTTCCTATGTTTAATCATAATTTTCCTATGATTAATCATTATTTTCCTATGATTAATCACAGATTCCAATGATTGATCATTATTTTCCTATGTTTAATCATAATTTTCCTATGATTAATCACAGATTCCAATGATTGATCATTATTTTCCTATGTTTAATCGTAATTTTCCTATGATTAATCATTATTTTCCTATGATTAATCACAGATTCCAATGATTGATCATTATTTTCCTATGATTAATCACAGATTCCAATGTTTAATCATTATTTTCCTACGATTAATCACAGATTCCAATGATTAATCATTATTTTCCTATGATTAATCACAGATTCCAATGATTGATCATTATTTTCTTATGTTTAATGATAATTTTCCTATGATTAATCATTATTTTCCTATGATTAATCACAGATTCCAATGATTGATCATTATTTTCCTATGTTTAATCATAATTTTCCGATGATTAATCATTATTTTCCTATGATTAATCACAGATTCCAATGTTTAATCATTATTTTCCTACGATTAATCACAGATTCCAATGATTGATCATTATTTTCCTATGTTTAATCATAATTTTCCTATGATTAATCATTATTTTCCTATGATTAATCACAGATTCCAATGATTGATCATTATTTTCCTATGTTTAATCATAATTTTCCTATGATTAATCACAGATTCCAATGATTGATCATTATTTTCCTATGTTTAATCGTAATTTTCCTATGATTAATCATTATTTTCCTATGATTAATCACAGATTCCAATGATTGATCATTATTTTCCTATGATTAATCACAGATTCCAATGTTTAATCATTATTTTCCTACGATTAATCACAGATTCCAATGATTAATCATTATTTTCCTATGATTAATCACAGATTCCAATGATTGATCATTATTTTCCTATGTTTAATCATAATTTTCCTATGATTAATCATTATTTTCCTATGATTAATCACAGATTCCAATGATTGATCATTATTTTCCTATGTTTAATCATAATTTTCCTATGATTAATCATTATTTTCCTACGATTAATCACAGATTCCAATGATTAATCATTATTTTCCTATGATTAATCACAGATTCCAATGTTTAATCATTATTTTCCTACGATTAATCACAGATTCCAATGATTAATCATTATTTTCCTATGATTAATCACCGATTCCAATGATTGATCATTATTTTCCTATGTTTAATCATAATTTTCCTATGATTAATCATAATTTTCCTATGATTAATCATTATTTTCCTATGATTAATCACAGATTATAATGATTGATCATTATTTTCCTATGTTTAATCATAATTTTCCTATGATTAATCACAGATTCCAATGATTGATCATTATTTTCCTATGTTTAATCGTAATTTTCCTATGATTAATCATTATTTTCCTATGATTAAACACAGATTCCAATGATTGATCATTATTTTCCTATGATTAATCACAGATTCCAATGTTTAATCATTATTTTCCTACGATTAATCACAGATTCCTATGATTAATCATTATTTTCCTATGATTAATCACAGATTCCAATGATTGATCATTATTTTCTTATGTTTAATCATTATTTTCCTATGATTAATCACAGATTCCAATGATTGATCATTATTTTCCTATGTTTAATCATAATTTTCCTATGATTAATCACAGATTCCAATAATTGATCATTATTTTCCTATGTTTAATCATTATTTTCCTATGATTAATCACAGATTCCAATGATCGATCATTATTTTCCTATGTTTAATCATTATTTTCCTATGATTAATCACAGATTACAATGATTGATCATTATTTTCCTATGTTTAATCATAATTTTCCTATGATTAATCATTATTTTCCTATGTTTAATCATAATTTTCCTATGATTAATCATTATTTTCCTATGATTAATCACAGATTCCAATGATTGATCATTATTTTCCTATGTTTAATCAATTTTCCTATGATTAATTCCTATGATTAATCACAGATTCCAATGATTGATCATTATTTTCCTATGATTAATCACAGATTCCAATGATTAATCATTATTTTCCTATGATTAATCACAGATTCCAATGATTGAATCATTATTTTCCTATGATTAATCACAGATTCCAATGATTTAATCATTATTTTCCTTATCACAGATTCCTATGATCATTATTTTCCTATGATTAATCACAGATTCCAATGATTGATCATTATTTTCTTATGTTTAATCATTATTTTCCTATGATTAATCATTCCAATTTTCCTACGTTTAATCATATTTTCCTATGTTTAATCATTATTTTCCTATGTTTAATCATTAGATTCCAATGATTTAATTTATTTTCCTATTTTTAATCATAATTTTCCTATGATTAATCATAATTTTCCTATGATTAATCACAGATTCCAATGATTGATCATTATTTTCCTATGATTAATCACAGATTCCTGTAATTGATCACAACATTCCGGTGATTAATCACAGATTTCTGGGATCAATCACAGATTTCCAGTGATTAAGAGATGATTCTTAATCATCTCTGTGATTAGGATTTTATTCTTAATCATACTCACGAGAGTGATTTTAATCTTATTCATAATCACAGAAAAATATTCCTATGATTTAAAATCTTAATCATATTCATGATTAAGATTTCGCCCATCTCTGGGCTGCAACAATATTCAAGTAATTTAAGTGCTGAGAAGAATAAAAACTCAGCCGAACAGACTACACAACTTCTGCCCAATCACTAATCAGAAGATTTGGGCAGTGAGCGCTAATCGAGCTAGAAAAGCGCAAGTGAAAAGCAAAAAGCGAAAAGCACCAGCGGAATAAACTACACACAACCTCTGTCCAATCTATAATCAGAAGAGTTGGGCAGTGATCGCTAATCAAGCAAGAAAAGCGCTCAATAGACCCAGAGGTCAACATAACTGGCCGCAGAAATAAACTTACAACCTAAATTACTTTCTTTTATAGAGATATGAGCACAAGCAATTTGAGATACTTGAGTAGCGAGCAAGCTTTGGCAGATTTAGCATACTTTATTGAGGGAATGAATAAAAAATATGGTTTGACCGAAGAGAATAAATGGGTAGCATTCGGTGGAAGCTATCCAGGCTCTCTAGCAGCATGGTTGCGCTACAAATACCCTCATTTGGTCCACGCAGCTATTTCCACAAGCGGACCACTTCTCGCAAAAGCAGATTTTAAAGGTGAACTAAACTTTTGGGTTAAAAAATTAACTATCTCAATTTTTAGAATACAACGAAGTCGTACAATCATCGTTGGCAACTTTCAACGATGACTGCGTCGCATCCGTCCGTCTTGCCGCCAAGCACTTTGACAAACTCGTCAAAGAACCTGCAGGCGCCGACTTGCTCAAAACTAAATTCAAGTACATTGTTTTATCTTCTTTTTATAATTTTTCTTTTTTAGCCTCTGTTCAGATTTAAATGTCAAGAATGCGAATGATGTTTCAACTTTGGCAGAGGCATTATCAGGAAATTTCGCAGGCGTCGTCCAATACAATAAAGATAACAGAATGACCAAAGATCCCATGTCTAAAATAACCATTGACGATTTATGCACAATAATGGTGGACCGAGGTATCGGTCAACCGCTCGACAGGTAATGACCGATCTCTTTTCTGCTTAATATCATCTAATTTTAGATACGCTGCTGTCAACGATATGATTTTAAACATAACCAAAAACAAATGTTTAAACTTCACTTATGAACAATCCATAAAAGATCTTCAGGATGTCAGCTGGTCGGAAAGCGAAGGAGCCGGAGGTCGACAGTGGATATACCAAACATGCACCGAATTCGGATTTTATCAAACTTCAAGCTCACCCGCAGAACTTTTCGGATCTAATATGCCACTAAAATATTACACGCAACAATGCAAAGATATTTACGGGCCAGGGTAATGATGAAAGCCACTGCCTTCTAAATTATGACTTTTGTTTTTTAGGATTGATGAAAATGTTTTAAATGAGGGGATTAAAAGGACGAATATTATTTATGGAGATTTACATCTTTTTGTGAAAAGAGTTTTGTTTGTTCACGGAAGTATCGACCCTTGGCATGCTCTAGGCATCACAGTATCGTACAACAAAGCTTCCCCAGCAATTTATATAAATGGTAAAATTTTATGTAAATGGGGGCCCTTCCATCATTTCCTCAGTCGGTACCACTGTTTTGTCGGTCTAAAGTCGTGCGATTAATTTCGCAACAAAACTTTAGACCATTTTTAAAAACTTAAAAACAAAATCTCTCGACATTTTCAAGCTAACTACGATAGAAGATTCTGTAAAACTTTGGTGAAAATAACAAGAAAATTGACGCCATAGAACGTTCCGGAATGAACTGGCGGATGTCGCATTGAGGCGCTCCGGGTATGAAGGGCGAACTCAACATCGGACAAATTTTTTTTTTCATTTTCAGATTCTAGACCTCTTGGTGAATACACCCATATAATTTTTATGTTGAGTTCGCCCTTTTTTCCCCTTTAAATACGTAAAAACCGATATGCGGCAAAGCTCTAACTGCGATATCCGAGCGGGTACGAAGGGCGAACTCCACATCCTAGTCCATAACCCCCACTCCTTTTCCCATTCCAGGGCATGACTTTTCTGTTGAGTTCGCCCTTCCTACCCGGAGCGCCTCAATTTATCTTTAAAAGTTGAAACTCTGAGAAATTTAAATCCTAAATATAAATAGCATTCAGACAACCGAAATAATTACTTCTCCGAAAAAATACGACCACATTATTTCAAAAAATTGTCGAAAAAGAAGATAAGTGAGGGAGAGTCAGGAGGTTGAAAGTTGATCACAATGTTTTAAAATGACCAATGGTCTAAATAGTATAAATTTCTATAAAATCAATTTCATAATTTCATAAAGTGACTATTTAAAGCAATTATTATTAATAATTAATTTAAAAACTCACTTAAATACGCAGGTAGATTTTGAAGAAATGAAATCGCCACAGATCTCGACATGTTCACGCAGGCGTTTTGAGATTTTCCCGCCTTTTCCCCCCCCCTTCCGTAACATTTTATTGAAAAATAAAATAATAATTTTTTATTGTTAAAATAATAAGGGCATTTTTATTTATTTTTAATAACGTATACGTAAAATTGGAGCAAATTTTGTATTTTATGGAAGAAAATCAAAATTGAGAAGGCAGTGGTTTCTTCAAAGGTCGTTTTTATCCCCTCCCCTTTCAAGGAACCCCACTGCCCAGGGAATCGCAAAATTATTAGGTGTACAAAATGAAACTCAGCCACAGGGTTTTGAATTTTGTAGATTTTAGCCGAGTTTCATTTTGTACACCTAGTAGTTCATTTTTTCAAAATTTTAAACATTTTAGGCGTTAAAGTCCATCAAAAGTTGACCTTCTCCGTGTAAGAAGGTTATTGAAGTATAACCATTAAGAAGGTTAATTTTTAAAGGCTGCTAAATCGTAAACCGTTACAGATATTGAAAAAATGCACTAAATAAAATCTGTTGGAAATTTAATTCTCTTTAATTTTTATTCTATTTATTTTTTCTCTAGGACGCACTGTTTTCAAGATAAATTTATTTTAAAAAAAATTATTTTCTGAAAATGGTGCATCCTAGAAAAAATAATTAAGTACAAATTTATAGAGAATTAAATTTCCTACAATTTTTATTTATTAGGTGTACAAAATGAAACTCAGCCACAGGGTAAATTTGAATTTTGTACATTTTAGCCGAGTTTCATTTTGTACACCTAATAGAAGATTTGTGGCCATCAAAATTGTTGTAAAAATTTTGATTTTATTTATTTATATTATTATTATTATTAATATTTTTTTCAGGGACTGCTCATTGTGCTAATATGTATCCAGCAAAGCCTGACGACCCGGTTGAATTGAAAAACGCCAGAGTTAAAATAAGCAACCATATTGGCGCTTGGCTCAGTAGAGAATATGTCTAAAAAATAAAAATAATACGTTATTGTATCAAATTGTGTTTCATTTCAGTGTTACCAACCCCAAAAAAGACAAAATTCATAAATATGAATACATTTAAGATATTCGTCGTATTAAGGAAGTTAAAAAGTGGTATTTAGGTGCAGAATTACACAAAAAAGTATAATTACGAGCGTAATCAAGAGAAAAAAGTATGACAGCAAGCGTAATCATAAAAAAAAGTATGATTATGAGCGTAATTATAAAAAAATTGTGATTACGAATGTAATTATAATTATGATTGTAATTCTAACCATAATCACATATGTAAGGTTTGTAATTACAACTCATAAACACATGATTATAATCATAGTTCGTTAGTTGGGCATAATTAAGATTATGATTATGCCCAACCAATGAAAACTCTCGAAAATCTGCTAAAAATGGGGTTGCTTGTCAAAATCCTGGAGAAGAAAAAAAAACTCCCTTAAATCTAGTAAAAATGGGGTTTCGATTGATTTTTATAGTCTTTGGTCAAAAAACATCAATTTTTTGGAGTTTTCTTGGCATCTTTGGTACAAAAACAAAAGAAAAATGCCATACATAATATTTTATTTTGAACGAAACATAATTAAATAAAAATATATGAGAAATAATATTACTTTTGTTGAATAGTACATTTTATTTTTTTATAACCATAAAAATAAAAAGGTTAATGGAATGATTCAGCCTATCGAACAAAACATTTTGTCCCTAATTTTTTAATTTTTTCGACAAATATACAGAGTATCAGTATGATACACACAAATAAGAGATTACTACAGATTATGTAAATACAACATAAGGCTTAGCCCTTAAAATATTGAAATTAAACAATGATTATATACAATATAATTTTTTTATGTTTTGTTTTTTTATATACAAAATTAGGCGCCACGAAAGTGAAAAGTGTTTTTTTTTTATATCCCAGGGATTTGTGAATGTAAAAAAAAAAAGTTGAATGCCATTAAAAACAATGAAATTTGAGGGGACTGGTTTTTATAAAAAAATTATTTGTTTTCTATTTGTGACCAGGCACCATTCAGACTCACTGGCGTCGAATTTACTACGAAATAAGAGAAATGAAAGAAAAATTGGTTGACTAGAGTCATTCCGCCTGGTCGTCGGGCTGATCTTCGGTCAACGGTGGTTTTTCGTCTTGTTCCGTTTTTTCGGGAGCGGCCTCTTCTTTAGGAGAGTCATCTTCTCGCTGAAAGTCTTCGAAAGTGGGTGCTTCCGGGGTCGTCGGGGTCGCACGAGGCGGCTCAGCCGCTTTCGGCCCACCTTCGCCAGAAACGAGATGGTTCGGGATGTGCGAATGGACTTTACCGCCTTTGTCACCTTTCCGCCACAAAGTTATCTCCTGCTGTTTAAAATAACGCCTTTCTTCTTCGTCCATAAGGACCAAATTAAGAAAATATTTGACGCTGAATTTTTTATTAATATCTTTCATCGTCGGTGTCAGATCGTAGCAACTGAGGAAAAGCCTGATCGGTATACTTTCACCACGAACAGGAGCACCATCCATTATTTCATATTTAACAATTGGGTCGTTTTCCACAAATGTATTCGGTCCTAAAAATTATTTATATTTTAGATTTCTCAAAAATGATATTTTAATTATAAATAATGTATTTAAATAATTTAACCACCCTAAATGTTTGTCATTTATACAATCAGTCTCCCAGAATCTTAAAAGTTTAGGAAAACGCGCAAAATTTAGCAAAAAAGGGTGTTTTTTGCCCGAAAAGCCAAAAAGTTTAGTAAAAAGGGTGTTTTTGAGACCAAAATAATTGAGGTAAATGAAAGAAAATTGAGTGAAAAGTGGTTTTGGGGCCAAATATGGAAGGTGGATAACCAAAAACTTGACTTGACGCCTAAAAAGAGATTTATCTATTTAAAAATCTAGTAAAAAGGGGCGTTAATTGTGCAAAAATGATAGAAAAACTTTTGGAAAAAAAAAGTGTTTATTGGTAAAACGCTAGATATCGCGTGTTTCTTGGTAAAACGCTAGATAACGGGTGTTTCTTGGTAAAACGCTAGACAACGGGTGTTTCTTGGTTAAACGCTAGATAACGGGTGTTTCTTGGTAAAACGCTAGACAACGGGTGTTTCTTGGTTAAACTCTAGATAACGGGTGTTTCTTGGTAAAACGCTAGACAACGGGTGTTTCTTGGTTAAACGCTAGATAACGGGTGTTTCTTGGTAAAACGCTAGACAACGGGTGTTTCTTGGTTAAACGCTAGATAACGGGTGTTTCTTGGTATAACGCTAGACAACGGGTGTTTCTTGGTTAAACGCTAGATAAAGGGTGTTTCTTGGTAAAACGCTAGACAACGGGTGTTTCTTGGTAAAACGCTAGATAACGGGTGTTTCTTGGTAAAACGCTAGATAACGGGTGTTTCTTGGTAAAACGCTAGATAACGGGTGTTTCTTGGTAAAACCCTAGAGAACGGGTGTTTCTTGGGAAACAGCAAGAACAATGTGTTTTGGGCCTGAAGTGGGAGAAAAACTCGCAAAAAGTGGCTTTACCAAACCAGTTTGTAACACCCAAACACATATTATACAGGGTGTTTCAGGGAATCGAAATAGATCTATCGAAACGGAGGGGGAAGTTTTTTTGTTTTTCATTTTCGAAAAATTTTCCGGGTCTTCTTTTTTAAATTTGCGCTTTCTTTTCTGAAAAATTTTTTAAGTTATTTTTTTTAGAAAATTTTTTAAGTGTCAAGGTAGAAATAATGGGCTCTTTGGCCTAGGGATGTGCCTCTCGTAATGGGTAGAAGTATGAAATTTCTCCCTACTAAAAAAAATAATTAATAATTAAAAAGTGGCAATTTTTTTACACCAAAAGTTCTTAAAAAATATAAGGAGTAATTGGTGAAAATTTGGTGATATGCGGACCAACGGTTCGGTCGCAGCGAATTTTTTAAAATTTCAAACAGACATATCTCTGCCATTTTTTCGAAATTCAAGAATCTCCCTCGTTTCATTCTTCTTCACCGGCTAAAGAAATGTGTGAAAATTTGGTTCTGGGAAAAAATGCTACGGCCGGAAGGTACAACAGACAAAGTTGAGATCGGTGTAGATCAATATTCGATTTGACCCGGGAGGGGTCTGGAAGAAAAACCCGATGTGGAGGGTATCACAATAACTTCTTTAAGGAAGTTAAAATGGGACTTAAAAAATGACAAACATCCTTAAAACTAGGTAAACAATCTCACCAGAACCTGTGGTTTCTCTTTTGATAATCGAGATTTCCATGTGCTTCAATTTTATTCGGACTAACAAGAAATATATTTTCCCGACAATCACGTCTTTTAAATGATACCTAAAAACATAAATAAAAACATTTTTGACGGTTTTTTTTTTTTTTTTTTGAAAGACTTACTTGCTCTTATTATATTCAAACTCAATATGAAGGCAATCTTCAATTCCAACTTCCATTTTAATACTATTGTTCATTTCTGGGTAGGATGAGAGTGTATGGACCACTATTTCTTTCTCCCTCGTTATATCGGTTAATCGGCGAACTACTGTTACTCTTAAAAGATACCTGAAAAAACACAAAGTTTAGAGGTTTTTTTGGGAAGAAAACTTCAGAAAAAAAAGATTTTTCTTGGTAATAGGAAGAAAAACACCCAAAAAAGGATACAAGTAGGTTAACACTGGTGTTTTTGTCCTAAAAATTTAGGAAACTCCTAAAAATCGTCAGAAAATTGGAGAAATCGTGCATTTCTTAGTCAAGACTCAAGGATTTGTGGGAGGGGATGGGGGGACAAAAATCGTGAGAAAAACGCTTTTCATTTTAGCTTTTTGGCCAACTCCTAAAACGGATGTTTAAGGCCTAAAGAGAAAGGAAAACATCTAAAAATTAAAGAAACGCCCGAAAAAGCCCACAGAGAACAGCTACGAAAAAGCGATGCAGCTTGGAACGCCTGAACACCAATTATGCAGGGTGTTTCTGGTAAAAATTGGTGTTTTTTGTGCAAAAAAGATCAGAAAACTTCTGAAGAAAGGTGTGTCTACGCTATAACAGGTGTTTAGTGGCACTTCTTGGCCAAAACGCCGGAAAATTATAAAAAACAATTGAAGAAAATGCCAGAAAAAGAGGTTTTATGCCTAAAACGGGAGAAAAACTACAAAAAAGTGGCTTAGCTTAGCCATACTAGCTTGGAACGCCTGAACACCAATTATACAGGGTGTTTCTGGTAAAAATTGGTGTTTTTTGTGCAAAAATGGTCGGAAAACTTCTGAAGAAAGGTGTTTCTACTCTGAAACGGGTGTTTAGTGACACTTATGGCCCAAAAGGCCAGAAAATCATTCAAAATAATTGAAAATGCCAGAAAAAGAGGTTTTATGCCTAAAATGGGAGAAAAACTACAAAAAAGTGGCTAAGCTTAGCCATACTAGCTTGGAACGCCTGAACACCAATTATACAGGGTGTTTCTGGTAAAAATTGGTGTTTTTTGTGCAAAAAGATCAGAAAACTTCTGAAGAAAGGTGTGTCTACGCTATAACAGGTGTTTAGTGGCACTTCTTGGCCAAAACGCCGGAAAATTATAAAAAACAATTGAAGAAAATGCCAGAAAAAGAGGTTTTATGCCTAAAATGGGAGAAAAACTACAAAAAGTGGCTTAGCTTAGCCATACTAGCTTGGAACGCCTGAACACCAATTATACAGAGTGTTTCTGGTAAAAATTGGTGTTTTTTGTGCAAAAATGGTCGGAAAACTTCTGAAAAAAGGTGTTTCTACGCTGAAACGGGTGTTTAGTGACACTTATGGCCCAAAAGGCCAGAAAATCATTCAAAATAATTGAAAATGCCAGAAAAAGAGGTTTTATGCCTAAAATGGGAGAAAAACTACAAAACAGTGGCTAAGCTTAGCCATACTAGCTTGGAACGCCTGAACACCAATTATACAGGGTGTTTCTGGTAAAAATTGGTGTTTTTTGTGCAAAAATGGTCGGAAAACTTCTGAAGAAAGGTGTTTCTACGCTGAAACGGGTGTTTAGTGACACTTATGGCCCAAAATGCCAGAAAATCATTCAAAAAAATTGAAGAATATGTCAGAAAAAAGAGGTTTTAGGCCTAAAATGGGAGAAAAACTACCAAAAAGTGGCTTAACTTAGCCAAACCAGCTTGGAACGCCTGAACACCAATTATACAGAATGTTTCTCGTAAAAATTGGTGTTTTTTGTGCAAAATGGTCGGAAAACTTCTGAAAAAAGGTGTTTCTACGCTGAAACGGGTGTTCAGTGAGACTTATGGCCCAAAGCGCCTGATAATCATTCAAAACAGTCGAAGAAACATATAACAGAGGTTTTAGGCCTAAAATGGTAAAAAAACTACCAAAAAGTGCCTTAAAATCACATAGTTTACCTGAGGCGAACATTCGATCCAGTGTACGATTCGAACGGCTTCTCTACATTGAGGAACTCAAAATTGTACGACGTATTCTGCATAAGTTCGCCCGGTCGGCACAATTCTTTGACCAATGAGGTAAAATCATAATGATTACCACGATCGTAATAAAGCTCTATTTGTCCGATAAATTCAATTTTAATACCCTGATGTTCTAATTTACTCCCAGGCTTCTTCAACCTGATATTGACCTAAAAAACAAAAATTTGTTATTATTTTTAAGATTTTCATTATTAAATTACTTTTCCAGAAACTGTTTCTCCATCATAATAAAGTAAATGCCGCTCCTTTTTTCCATCTTCAGTCTTAATATCAGCCTGGTTCCTAGTATCGGCGCCGTCTAAAATTATTTCCACATCCGCACTTTGCCCGAAACCGAAAAAACTCTAAAAAGAAATTTAAAAAAAAGTTATTTCCAAATTTACTTTTACCATCTTTGAAGAATTTTAAAAAACGATATTCGTGTGGGCGGGTACGTAGATTTGAGACGACGTTATCTTCGAGGACGAAAAAAAATAACTATCACTTCATAGTTGGCTTCCCCAATCAATTTGAACTATCCATTACATCCTGAGGAAGAATGTTAAATTAGAAAAAAAAATTTATTAAAATGCTAACTTCAGTTTAGGTTACGTCACGAATTCTTAACGCCTTCAGGATAAAAAAGATAAACGGTGAAAAAAATTTTTTATTTTACTTTTATCTTCCCCATAATATATTCATTTTTTAAAACATTTTTCCGCCAATTAAATTGTTTTAAATAAACAGAAATAATTATTAAATATCCCGCCTTTTTTTAAATGTAGAAAGAGCTGATCAAAAGGAGCCATCACTTCTGATCCTAAGCGATGGGCGTACCGAGTTCGCGTATTCATTATTAATTTTTGTAATTACAATAGTTTTAACTTCCTTAACGATGTTACTGTGATACCCTCTACGTTGGGTTTTTGGGAATGGGTCTTTGTCAGTAGTGCCAGCCGGCCGTCCGTAGCATTTTTTTCCGGAACAGTTTTCAACCGATTTTCACCGACTTTTCTGTAGTCGTTGAACAAGAAACTAACGAGGGCGATTTTTGAGTACCTTTTTGAGTAATCATGAGAAAAAAGTATGATTACAGGCCTAATCATAAAACAAAAGTATGATTACAAGCGTAGTTATAAAAAAATTGTGATTACGAATGTAATTATAATTAGTATTATATTCATAATCCCGTATTTAAGGATTGTGATTACAATTATAATCATAATTACAACTCATAAACACATGATTATAATCATAATCATAGATATGATTCTGCCCAACACTGTTCTTGGTTTTTTAAAGCCCTATTTTTCTCGCATTTAAGGGAGTTTTTGTTTAACTTTTTTCGGTTTTATGACAAATTTACCCCGTTTTTACAGGATTTAAGGGAGTTTTTTTTTTCTCCTTCAGTATTTTGAATAATTGTATATGTTGGTCACACTGTATGAAAACCTGATTGAGAAACCTAACTCTTAGTGATTGCAGATTGGGATTTGGGAGGTTACTTTTAAGGTTATAAACCCACGAGGATATTAAATATAAATGTTTGACTGATTTTACACTTTGAATATGCCAAAAATAAAAAGTGAAAAGAAAACCGCGATACATAAAGATGTCTGCAAACAAGGTATCCAATTTAACAAAACTTTTGGACAGCACATCCTTAAAAATCCGATGGTCATCAACAGCATGGTTGAAAAATCTGCCCTTTTGCCCACAGACACTATTCTGGAAATAGGGCCAGGGACTGGAAATTTGACGGTGAAATTATTGGAGAAAGGGAAAAGGGTCATCGCCTGCGAGATAGATACTCGACTTGTTGGCGAACTTCAGAAAAGGGTCTGCGGTACACCGTATCAGTCGAAGCTTGAAATTAAAATTGGTGACGTTTTAAAATCAAATTTGCCCTTTTTTAACGTCTGCGTTGCCAACATACCTTATCAAATTTCATCCCCATTAGTTTTTAAATTGCTACTTCATAGGCCTTTTTTCCGCTGTGCTGTACTCATGTTTCAACGAGAATTCGCCTATCGGTTAGTCGCCAAACCGGGCGATAAACTTTACTGTCGATTATCGGTCAACACGCAGTTGCTAGCGAGAGTCGACTTACTGATGAAAGTCGGAAAAAACAACTTCCGCCCGCCACCCAAGGTCGAATCAAACGTAGTGCGAATAGAGCCAAGAAATCCACCACCAGCCATCAACTTCAAAGAATGGGACGGCCTCACCAGAATCGCATTCGTCCGCAAAAACAAAACTCTTTCATCCGCCTTCCATCAATCGACCGTAGTCGCCTTACTGGAGAAAAACTACCGGATACACTGCTCAATCAATAATATTGTAATACCAGACGATTTTGATGTTAAGGTTAAAATCGATGAGGCCTTACAGAAGTGCAATGGATCAGAACTTCGTGCGAGGACTATGGACATCGACGATTTTATCAAAGTTCTCAACACATTTAATGAATGTGGCTTTCATTTTTCCTAGTAAACTATTTTTCATTTAAAATCTATGTTTTTTTTTTTACCTTTCTCCACCAAAAAATGGTGTAAAATTTTGCCACTTTTTTCTAGTTTTTGTGGCCTGGATATCCCAATTTTGGCAGAGATGGGCAAAATCTTAATCATGAGTATTAAAATCTTAATCGTATTCATGATTAAGATTTAAAATCATAGGAATATTTTTCTGTGATTAAGAATAAGATTAAAATCACACTCACGAGTATGATTAAGAATAAAATCCTAATCACAGAGATGATTAAGAATCAACTCTTAATTACAGGAAATCTGTGATTAATCTCAGAAAGCTGTGATTGATCACAGGAAATCCTAATCACAGAGATGATTAAGAATCAACTCTTAATCACAGGAAATCTGTGATTAATCTCAGAAAGCTGTGATTGATCACAGGAAATCTGTGATTAAGAGTTGATCCTTAATCATCTCTGTGATTAGGATTTTATTCTTAATCATACTCGTAAGTGTGATTTTAATCTTATTCTTAATCACAGAAAGATGATTAAGAATCAACTCTTAATTACAGGAAATCTGTGATTAATCTCAGAAAGCTGTGATTGATCACAGGAAATCCTAATCACAGAGATGATTAAGAATCAACTCTTAATCACAGGAAATCTGTGATTAATCTCAGAAAGCTGTGATTAATCTCAGAAAGCTATGATTGATCACAGGAAATCTGTGATTAAGAGTTGATCCTTAATCATCTCTGTGATTAGGATTTTATTCTTAATCATACTCGTAAGTGTGATTTTAATCTTATTCTTAATCACAGAAAGATGATTAAGAATCAACTCTTAATCACAGGAAATCTGTGATTAATCTCAGAAAGCTGTGATTGATCACAGGAAATCCTAATCACAGAGATGATTAAGAATCAACTCTTAATCACAGGAAATCTGTGATTAATCTCAGAAAGCTGTGATTGATCACAGAAAATCTGTGATTAAGAGTTGATCCTTAATCATCTCTGTGATTAGGATTTTATTCTTAATCATACTCGTGAGTGTGATTTTAATTTTATTCTTAATCACAGAAAAATATTCCTATGATTTAAAATCTTAATCATATTCATGATTAATTTGCCCATCTCTGAATTTTGGCTCTTCTTCTTTGTATTTTGTTCTGGAAGCCCCATTTTTTCCTCTTTTTCTTGTTTTTTTTTTGACCTTCAAACCTTAATTTTGCTAAAATTTGGCTCCTCATCCTTCATTTTTTGTCCTGGAAGTCTCAATTTTTCCTCTTTTTCTTTTGCTTTTGTCCTTGGAAAACACAAGTTCCTTAAAGTCCATCAAAAGTTGACCTTCTCCGTGTAAGAAGGTTATTGAAGTATAACCCATTAAGAAGGTTAATTTTTAAAGGCTTGTAAATCGTAAACCGTTACAGATATTGAAAAAATGCACTAAATAAAATCCGTTGGAAATTCAATTCTTTTTAATTTTTATTTTATTCATTTTTTCTCTAGAACGCACTGTTTTCAAGATAAATTTATTTTTAAAAAAATTATTTTCCGAAAATACATAGTGCATCCTAGAAAAAAATAATTAAGTACAAATTTATAGAGAATTAAATTTCCTACAGGTTTAATTAGTTCATTTTTTCAAAATTTTGAACATTTTAGGCGTTAAAGTCCATCAAAAGTAGACCTCTTCCGTGTAAGAAGGTTATTGAAGTATAACCCATTAAGAAGGTTAATTTTTAAAAGCTTGTAAATCATTAACCGTTACAGATATTGAAAAAATGCACTAAATAAAATCTGTTGGAAATTTAATTCTCTTTAATTTTTATTCTATTCATTTTTTCTCTAGGACGCACTGTTTTCAAGATAAATTTATTTTAAAAAAAAATTATTTTCCGAAATTAAGATTTCTAGATAGCAAAACACGGAAGCTAATAAACTTTCTTTGAGAAAGTAAAGATTTAAATTATTTATTAATTATTATACATAATGTACAAAATAATACAAAAAAAATTAATCAGACATTTTTAGTTTGTCGAATATACTTAATTTATTTGTGACTGTTTGGACGGTTTTGATTTTTTTAATTTCGCCACTTTTTAAGTCGTCGCCTTTTCTTTTGATGGGATTTCCGAGGTCTTTAGGGGGCGAAATCGAGGCGAAGACCATCCCTCGACCGCGTGTGTTGGCGATCGGGTTTTCCGACGAAGAAGTCATGTTGGCAAGCTTGGAAAGCATTTTTTCGCTCCTCGTCAAAAACGAGCCTCGGTTTACAGCTTTGAATCTTGGCGATTTTGGCGTGAATTTCGGTTTAAAATTTTTCGATATGTTTACCGCCTCTTCTTCTATAATTAAATTGTCGATTTTTTTCTCTTTTAAAAATTTTTCGCGTTCTACACGTTGCTGCCGCCAAAGTTCTTCATCTTCGGGGACGTCCTCTAAATCGACGTCATCGTCGAAAGGATTTCGCGGGAGATTATTTAATGTCTCATCGTCTTGATTTGTCCAGCGGAAAAGTCGCTGGCGTTTAGGTCCGTCCGAATGAAGTTCGCCGTCTTCCAGGAAGATCTCCTGAAGAAGCTGAACTTCGCGTTTGTCTTCGTTCATGATTTCCCTCATGTGGATCCTTCCTAATTCTTTTTGAAGCTTCCTTTCGCTGATTTTATCGGCGTCTCCTTCTTCCTCCTCAAATCTATCCAAATCTTTTTCGTCTTCATCGTCACTTCCCCATTCCGAACCTGAAAGCTCAGCTTCACCATCCAAAAATCCTCTACTCAATTTCTTAGCTAATTCAGTCTCTTCGTCTTCAACTTCTTCAACTTCTTCATCTTCAGCATCTTCGGCATCTTCTTCAGCATCTCCTTTCTCCTCAGTTTCTTCTTCATCCTCATCTTCATATACCAGTTTTTTGCATCTTTTCTTCGTTAATCCGAAGCCTTCGAAGGAATCGCTGTCTGAATCATCCATCGCAGCTTCTTCGCCTTTTTCCAGACTCAACATGTCAAACGGCTGCGAAGGAAACGTCCCAGAGCAAAGATTCAGCAAATCTTCGTTTTTTTCGTCGTCTGAAAGTTCGAGGTTTAAATCGTCTTTTTCTAAACTACGCATGTCGAAAGTCTGCGAAGGAAATTTTCCTGAGCAGAGAGAAAGTAGGTGGTCTTCTTCGTCGACGGTAGAATCTGGAAAATTTGATTTATTTTCATCTTCGCAGTCTTTGGTTTCTTCTTCAGTTTCTTCGTCTTCTTCAGCTTCATCATCGAAAAGAAGATTTTTCTCTTTTTCTTCTTCTTCATCTTCAGAACTTTCGGAATCTTCCATCTCAAATTCTTCCTCTTCTTCTTCTTTCTCTCCTAAGAATTCGTCTTCGTAGATCTTCATCTCCTCGCGTCGTTTCGCCATAAGTTCCTCTCTTCGTATCGCCATCTGCTGCTGAAGAGTCGCTTTCAATTTGACGAGACTTTCGCCCGGTTTCGGATTCTCCGATTTGACCTTGACCGTCTCCTCTTTGACATTGACGATTTGTCCTTTTTCGTCGACTTCGCTAGAAACGACGCTGAACGTCGTATCTTCTTTCTGCGGCTTCTGCAGCGATGTGTGCTTAATGAATCTTTTAAGAAGACCCATGGCGCCAAATTTAGGCTTTTCGATGTCCAAATCGATGACTTCATCAGGATCTCCTGTCAACTTCGGGATAAATTTAGGCTCCGAAAATTCCTCCGTCAAATGCAAATCTAATTCGGAAAGATTCTGAGTAAAGCCAGAAGGTATTTCTTTTTCTTCAGGCTTTTCAGCGACCTCGACTTCTTCAGGTACCTCAACCTTTTCAGACTCATCTTGGGTTTTTTCCGTTTCTTCATCGCTTGATTTGTAAAAATCTTCAGCTTCTTTTTCCCTTTCTTCGATCTGCTTCCAGACTTTCGACATATGCTCTTTGGGCGTTCTCAGCGAAACTGCTGAAATGCTTTGTCGCCTTTTAAGGAAATCTGCGAGAGTTCTTTGTTTCGGTACATGATATGGGAGAGCGACTCTGGATTCTCTGATTAGACGCTGAGTTTCGCTTCTGATTTCTTCCAAAGCGTTTGTCTTCGACTTTCTTTGTTTTTTGTCGTTTAAAACTTCGGGCTCAACAGGGACATCAGAAAAAAGCTCCCGGCTTAGCTCGTCTTTTAAATTCTCCTCTATTAAGGGTTTCTTATTTTTTAAGACAGAAAAATCTTTCTTTTTTTTCTTCCTCATTTTCTTTTTAAAGGATTCTTCGCTTTTTTGGCTGTCTGAGCTGTCATGGAAGCTTTTCTTTTTGACGTCATCAGATGATACGTCGTCATCGGAACTTTCCAAGAAGCTTTTTTGATGTTTGACATCTTTTTCGTCTTTTATACAGTCATTTTGATCAGCATTTTCGTCTTCGTCCGAACTGTCTAAAATTTGAGTTTTCTTACGTTTTTTCTGTGTGACAACATCTTCTTCATCCTCATTTTGATTTTCTTGAGATTCAAATATTTCACGGAAAAAATTCATATTTCCCGGTTTTTCTGGGACGTTTTCGTCCTCCTCGTTCAAATTTTCAGTCATTACACAATTAACAGGAAAATTATTCTGATGGAAATTGAAAAGAATGTAAAAAAAAGTGATTGTAAAGCAAAATCTTATCACATAGTAGGATGTTGGTTATTCCCGCGCGGAGAATCACTGTTGCCAACTTTCATTTTTAGGACAACACTGGATGTTAAAAAAAATTCAAAAAATGAGCCAAAAATTGGTCAAATTTATTTTATATGTTAAAATAGCGTAAAAAATAAATAAAGATGATAAATTTTTGGATTTTTGAGCGTCTCTTCACGCTCTACTCAGTGAAGGAGAGGCTCATTTTGCTCCGCCCAGAAAGGTCATTTTTAGACTGTGTTTGTGGGTTGAGGGATAGTCCGAGGACACCATGGAACCGACCAAATGCCCGTCCAATTAAATAAATAAAAGTGCCTTTTAAACCATTTTTTAAAATTGAAAGTTTCCTAAAAAACAAAAAATGGAAGATATTTTTCATTGGTGCCGCGAAGGAAACGCGATGCAAGTCCGGGTTTGGCTCGACGACACCGAGCATGACATGAATCAAGGGTAAAAATAAACAAAATTTTTATAAAAACAAAATAATCATTTTAAAAATTTAAAATTTTTAAAAATCTTAACATTTAAAATTATCCATGACGAAATTTTCAATAGAATCGTAGTGGGGCAAAAGGACACGTTCTCTGACCATATTTGGAAATGCTACGAATTTTTCATTGAGGGCAAAAAGTGTAGAAAAATTTTTGCCTTTTCGATTTCTGGAAGTCGTTTCAGAATGGGGTCAAATGACATCTGTCAAAAATTGGCAACATTCTTAGGTTTTTTGGTTCTTATGTAGGTCGTGTAGGTGTGGAATATTTACATTTCCTGTTTACTTAATTTTTAATATCTTTTCTATGGCTAGATAATTATGATAAATTTTGGCATAATATTATCTTTATGGCAGGTGGCATTGTGAGGGCCATAATTTTCTCTATTTTCTGGCATTGGCGGGACTTAGCCCCCCTGGGTCAAGTGTCTCCACTAGATAAAAAAAGGCGTTTTCCTTGGTATTCTGGGATTTTGGGTCGTTTACGTTGATTGTCTGGTGTAAAAACACCTATTTAATCATGTGCCCGCGTGTGATTTTCTGGTGTAAAAACACCTGTTTAATCAGGGGGCGTTTTACTACATCTTTTTTATCGGGTTTTGGGAATTTTTCTTCGATTTTCTGGTATAGAAACACCAGTTTAATTTGGTGTCCGGGTGTTCAACATCTCTATTATCTGGTCTTGGGTCATTTTCCTAGATGTTCTGATGTAGAAACATCCTTTTTATCGGGTGACCAGGCGTTAAACATCTTTTTGATCAGGTTTTAGGTCGTTTTTGTTGATTTTGTGGAGTAGAAACGCTAGTTTAATCTGGTGTCTGGACGTTCAACATCTCTATTATCGGGTCTTGGTTCATTTTCCTCGATGTTCTGATGTAGAAACATCCTTTTTATCGGGTGACCAGGCTTTAAACATCTTTTTTTATTTGGTTTTGGGTCTTTTTTGTTGATTTTCTGGTGTAGAAACACCCGTTTAATCTGGTGTCCGGGCGTTCAACATCTCTATTATCAGGTCTTGGGTCATTTTCCTTGATGTTCTGATGTAGAAACATCCATTTTCTCGGGTGAACAGGCTTTACACATCTTTTTTTATCAGGTTTTGGGTCGTTTTTGTTGATATTGTGGTGTAGAAACACCCGTTTAATCTGGTGTCCTGGCGTTCAACATCTCTATTATCAGGTCTTGGGTCATTTTCCTTGATGTTCTGATGTAGAAACATCCATTTTCTCGGGTGAACAGGCTTTAAACATCTTTTTTTATCAGGTTTTGGGTAGTTTTTGTCGATTTTGTGGTGTAGAAACACCCGTTTAATCTGGTGTCCGGGCGTTTAATATCTCTATTATCGGGTCTTGGGTCATTTTTCTTGATGTTCTGATGTAGAAATACCCGTTTAATGAGGTGACAGCGCGTTAAACATCTTTTTTATCAGGTTTTGGGTCGTTTTTGTTGATTTTGTGGTGGAGAAACACCCGTTTAATCTGGTGTCCGGGCGTTTAATATCTCTATTATCGGGTCTTGGGTCATTTTTCTTGATGTTCTGATGTAGAAATACCCGTTTAATCAGGTGACAGCGCGTTAAACATCTTTTTTATCAGGTTTTGGGTCGTTTTTGTTGATTTTGTGGTGGAGAAACACCCGTTTAATCTGGTGTCCGGGCGTTTAATATCTCTATTATCGGGTCTTGGGTCATTTTTCTTGATGTTCTGATGTAGAAATACCCGTTTAATCAGGTGACAGCGCGTTAAACATCTTTTTTATCAGGTTTTGGGTCGTTTTTGTTGATTTTGTGGTGGAGAAACACCCGTTTAATCTGGTGTCCGGGCGTTCAACATCTCTATTATCGGGTTTTTGGTCATTTTCCTCGATTTTCTGGTGTAGAAACACCCGTCAAATCAGGTGTCAAGGTGTTTAACATCTTTTTTTATCAGGTTTTGGGTCGTTTTTGTTGATTTTGTGGTGGAGAAACACACGTTTAATCTTGTGTCCGGGCGTTCAACATCTTTATTATCGGGTTTTGGGTCATTTTCCTCGATGTTCTGATGTAGAAACACCCGTTTAATCAGGTGACAGGGCGTCAAACATCTTTTTCATCAGGTTTTGGGTCTTTTTTCTTCGATTTTCTGGTGTAGAAACACCCGTTTAATCTGGTGTCCGGGCGTTCAACATCTCTATTATCGGGTCTTGGGTCATTTTTCTTGATGTTCTGATGTAGAAACACCCGTTTAATCAGGTGACCAGGCGTTAAACATCTTTTTCATCAGGTTTTGGGTCTTTTTTCTTCGATTTCTGGTGTAGAAACACCCGTTTAATCTGGTGTCCGGGCGTTCAACATCTCTATTATCGGGTCTTGGGTCATTTTTCTTGATGTTCTGATGTAGAAACACCCGTGTAATCAGGTGACAGGGCGTTAAACATCTTTTTTATCAGGTTTTGGGTCGTTTTTGTTGATTTTGTGGTGTAGAAAAAGTGGTGTGTTTAATCTGGTGTCCGGGCGTTCAATATATCTATTATTGGGTCTTGGGTCATTTTCCTCGATGTTCTGATGTAGAAACATCTATTTTATTGGGTGACCAGGCGTTAAACATCTTTTTGATCAGGTTTTAGGTCGTTTTTGTTGATTTTGTGGAGTAGAAACGCTAGTTTAATCTGGTGTCTGGACGTTCAACATCTCTATTATCCGGTCTTGGTTCATTTTCCTCGATGTTCTGATGTAGAAACATCCATTTTATCGGGTGACCAGGCTTTAAACATCTTTTTTTATTTGGTTTTGGGTCTTTTTTGTTGATTTTATGCTGTAGAAACACCCGTTTAATCTGGTGTCTGGGCGTTCAACATCTCTGTTATCGGGTTTTGGGTCATTTTCCTCGATTTTCTGGATTAGAAACATCCATTTTATCCGGTGACTAGGCTTTTAACATCTTCTTTTACCTGGTTTATGGAAGTTTTTGTCGATTTTCTGGTGTAGAAACACCCGTCAAATCAGGTGTCAAGGCGTTAAACATCTTTTTTTATTAGGTTTTGGGTCGTTTTTGTTGATTTTCTGGTGTAGAAACACCCGTTTAATCTGGTCTCCGGGCGTTCAACATCTCTATTATCGGGTTTTTGGTCATTTTCCTCGATTTTCTGGTGTAGAAACATCCGTCAAATCAGGTGTCAAGGTGTCAAACATCTTTTTTTATCAGATTTTGGGTTGTGTTTGTCGATTTTATGGTGTAGAAACATCCATTTATAGGTGACCCGGCGTTTAACATCTTTTTCACCGGGTCTTGGGTTTTTTTCTTAAATTTTGTGGTGTAGAAACATCCCTGTAATCAGGTGTCCAGGCGTTAAACTTATTTTTTGAATTTTGGGTCGTTTTCGTTGGTTTTCTTGTGTAGAAACACCCGTTTAATCAGGTGTCCAGTTGTTAAACATCTTTTTTATCGGATTTCGGGTCGTTTTTGCTGATTGTCTGGTGTAGAAACACCCGTTTAATCAGGCGACAGGGCGTTAAAAATCTTTTATTGTATTGAATTTTGGGTCGTTTTCGTTGGTTTTCTTGTGTAGAAACACCTGTTTAATGAGGTGTCCAGTCTGTCTGGTGCGGAAACACCCGTTTAATCAGTTGTCCAGTCGTTAAACATCTTTTTTATCGGATTTCGGGTCGTTTTCGTTGATTGTCTGGTGTAGAAACACCCGTTTAATCAGGTGACAGAGCGTTAAACATCTTTTATTTTATTGAATTTTGGGTCGTTTTCGTTGGTTTTCTTGTCTAGAAACACCCGTTTAATCAGGTGACAGGGCGTTAAATATCTTTTATGTTATTGAATTTTGGGTCGTTTTCGTTGGTTTCCTTGTGTAGAAACACCCGTTTAATCAGGTGTCCAGTTGTTAAACATCTTTTTTATCGGATTTCGGGTCGTTTTTGCTGATTGTCTGGTGTAGAAACACCCGTTTAATCAGGTGACAGGACGTTAAATATCTTTTATTTTATTGAATTTTGGGTCATTTTTGTTGGTTTTCTTGTGTAGAAACACCCGTTTAATCAGGTGTCCAGTCGATAAACATCTTTTTTTACCTGGTTTTGGCAAGTTTTTCTCGATTTTCTGGTGTAGAAACACCCTTCAAATGAGGTTTCAAGGCGTTAAACATCTTTTTTATCAGGTTTTGGGTCGTTTTTGTTGATTTTCTGGTGTAGAAACACCCGTTTAATCTGGTGTCCGGGCGTTCAACATCTCTATTATCGGGTTTTTGGTCATTTTCCTCGATTTTCTGGTGTAGAAACATCCGTCAAATCAGGTGTCAAGGTGTCAAACATCTTTTTTTATCAGATTTTGGGTCGTTTTCGTTGGTTTTCTTGTGTAGAAACACCCGTTTAATCAGGTGTCCAGTTGTTAAACATCTTTTTTATCGGATTTCGGGTCGTTTTTGCTGATTGTCTGGTGTAGAAACACCCGTTTAATCAGGCGACAGGGCGTTAAACATCTTTTATTGTATTGAATTTTGGGTCGTTTTCGTTGGTTTTCTTGTGTAGAAACACCCGTTAAGTGAGGTGTCCAGTCGTTAAACATCTTTTATTGTATTGAATTTTGGGTCGTTTTTGTTGGTTTTCTTGTGTAGAAACACCTGTTTAATGAGGTGTCCAGTCTGTCTGGTGCGGAAACACCCGTTTAATCAGTTGTCCAGTCGTTAAACATCTTTTTTATCGGATTTCGGGTCGTTTTCGTTGATTGTCTGGTGTAGAAACACCCGTTTAATCAGGTGACAGGGCGTTAAATATCTTTTATTTTATTGAATTTTGGGTCGTTTTTGTTGGTTTTCTTGTGTAGAAACACCCGTTTAATCAGGTGTCCAGTCATTTAACATCTTTTTTAATGAATTTTGGGTCGTTTTCGTTGGTTTTCTTGTGTAGAAACACCCGTTTAATCAGGTGTACAGTCGTTAAACATCTTTTTTATCAGATTTCGGGTCGTTTTTGTTAATTTTCTGGTGTAGAAACACCCGTTTAATCAGGTGTCCAGGCGTTAAACATTTTTTTTATCAAATTTTGGGTCGTTTTTGTTGATTTTTCTGGTGAAGAAACACCCGTTCAATGAGGTGTCCAGTAGGTAGTTAAACATCTTTTTTAAGGGATTTCGGGTCGTTTTTGTTGATTGTCTGGTGTAGAAACACCCGTTTAATCAGGTGACCAGGCATTAAACTTTTTTTTTGCCAGGTTTTTGGTCCGTTTTCCTCAGCTATGAAATTTGGTCCGAAATAACATTTGGATGTTTAATTTTTAGTGATGACCATGGGTTCAGTCCTTTACATTGGGCGTGTAAAGAAGGTCATACGAAAATCGTCGAGCTTCTCATATCCAGAGGTGCCAGAATCAACGCCACAAACAGAGGAGACGACACTCCACTCCATTTAGCCGCTGCCCACGGCCACAAAGACATCGTACACATCCTTTTATACAACAAAGCCGACGTAAACTTCTCAAATGAACATGGAAATACTCCTTTACACTACGCTAGCTTCTGGGGGTACCAACAACTCGCTGAAGATCTTGTAACTCACGGCGCCCTCATCAGTCTCGCCAACAAAGATGGCGCCACTCCTTTGGACAAAGCAAGAGGCTCTCTCGCCAAAAGACTTCACGAATTGGCCATCGAAACAGGTCAAGACTTGAAAAAAATCACATTCAAAGATCAAAGTTGGCTCGGATTAAAAACAAGAAGCCGTAAGTTCATTTATACAAAATTAAACTTCTTTTAAATAAAATTGTAGGAGATGCTACATTATCTCGACACAAAGGTATTAATATCAACGATATTAAACTTCATACGAAAATGGCTTCATCGCCGAGTGGAGACTCATGGCGAGGGCATTGGCAGAAAAACGAAATCGTCGCTAAAGTTCTCAACGTCGGAGAGGTCACTGCCAGGATATGTCGCGATTTCAACGAAGAGTTCCCCAAACTGAGGTTTGAAGAGCTTCCCACGAAATACACACAATAACTTCAAAATTTTAGAATATTTTCGCACCCGAATGTCCTACCTGTGATCGGATGCTGTATGGCTCCCCTCGTCTTATCGTCATCAATCAGCATATGCCATGGGGGTCGCTTTATACTCTTTTACATCAAGGAGGCGGTTTAGTCGTCGATTCCGCTCAGGCTCTTCGGTTCGCCGCTGACGTCGCTCGCGGAATGGCCTTCCTTCACAGCTTGGAGCGCATCACGCCCCAATATCATCTCAATTCAAGACACATCATGGTAATACAATACTAATCTATACCTTAATTGTTTATCATTTTTTTTAAGATTGACGAGGATTTAAGCGCAAGGATAAATATGGCGGACGCTAAATTCTCATTTCAAGAAAAAGGACGAATTTATTATCCGGCATGGATGTCCCCTGATGGTAAATCAAAATTTTTTTTAACTAAAAACTAATTGTTTTTATTTCTAGCTTTACAAAAGAGGCCCACCGATCGTAACTGGGAAGCTTCCGATATGTGGAGTTTCGCTGTTTTACTTTGGGAATTGGCCACCAGGGAAGTGCCTTTCGCTGATTTATCGCCCATGGAAGTCGGAATGAGGGTATACAAAAACTTTTTTGTTTTCCTGGTTTTTGCCCCCAAAAAACACAATTTAATTAAATTTTTACTTGCTTTTCCTGTTTTTCTTCCTGTACAACCCAATTCAGTTCAATTTTTTCCCCCGAAAAACACAATTTAATCAAATTTTTGCTTGTTTTTCCTGGTTTTCTTCGCGTACAACCCAATTCAGTTCAATTTTTGGCCCCAAAAAACACAATTTAATTCAATTTTTGCTTGTTTTTCCTGGTTTTCTTCCACAACACAATTAATTAAATTTTTACTTGTTTTTCCTGGTTTTCTTCCTGTAAAACACAATTTAATTAAATTTTTGCTTGTTTTCCTAAGTTTTTGCCCCCAAAAAACACAATTTAATTTAATTTTTGCTTGTTTTCCTCAGGTTTTGCCCCCAAAAAACACAATTTAATTAAATTTTTACTTGCTTTTCCTGGTTTTCTTCCTGTACAATCCAATTCAGTTCAATTTTTGCTTCTTTTCCTCGGTTTTTGCCCCCAAAAAACACAATTTAATTATATTTTTGCTTGTTTTCTTCGGTTTTTGCCCCCAAAAACACAATTTAATTCCATTTTTGCTTGTTTTTTCTGGTTTTCTTCCTGTACAACCCAATTCAGTTCAATTTTTGGTTGTTTCCCTCGGTTTTTGCCCCCCAAGAAACACAATTTAATTTAATTTTTGCTTGTTTTTCCTGGTCTTCTTCCTGTACAACCCAATTCAGTTCAAATTTTGCTTGTTTTCCTCGGTTTTTGCCCCCAAAAAACACAATTTAATTAAATTTTTACTTGTTTTAGGGAATTCTAGGAAGTTGCAGTTTTTCTTAATCAATTTAAAAAAAAAATGCTTTTTTAGGTTGCCTTGGAAGGCTTACGGGTCACCATCCCGCCAGGAATTTCTCCCCATTTGGCGAAACTCATCAGAATCTGCATGAACGAAGACGCTGGGAAACGTCCGACTTTCGACATGGTTCTTCCCATTCTCGATAAAATGAATCGATAAACTAAAAAAAATTATTGTCAATTTAACCATAATTGTATATGCTTTTCAGTACCCCCAAAAATCATAACTTCCGGTACATTTAACTCTGTGATAACATCAATTTAAAAAATTTCCAGTACAAAAAAAAAGTTTAAAAAAAATTGAATCTCTTCTTGAGCTTTAGAAGTAGTCTTCCCGATGCATTTTTATGTGTGCCTGTTATGACAATAGATTGTTAATAAATTTTAAAAAAATTTAACATAAAATGTTATTACTAAAAGAAATTTTATTAGTTAAAAAAGGTCTTAACTCCAATTGTTTAGAATTAAAATTTTTGCGAATTTATTATGCGATATGCCTTAAATGTGCCTTCAAATGTTTCGCAAGCGAGTAGTTTGCTTTATAGTGCCAAAATTTATTTAAATTATTTTTTTTAACAATTTAATTTATTGTTGACTAATATTTGTGTTTAAAATGTTATACTTAATTTAATTGTATATTTTAATTGTATTAAATTCTTTTCAATTTATGATCTGTTTTATTGGGGGAAAAGAAGCCTTTTCTTTGTTTTTCTAGAAACATTTGATTTTATTGATTTATTTGTTTAAAAAGGATTATGTGTAAAAATTGCAATTTTCAGGCCAAAATCACAAGGAAGAAGAGCCAAATATAGCAAAATTGGGGTTTCAACTTACAAGGCAAAAAACACGAAGAAAAGAGGAAAAATTTCGTTGAGGGCTTCCTGGACAAAAAATCAAGGAAGAAGAGCCATAGCAAAATTGGTGTTTCCAGGGCAAAAACACAAGGAAAGAGGAAAAATTGGGGCTTCTAGGACAAAAAATCAAGGAAGAAGAGCCAAAATTTAATGCCTAAAATGTTCAAAATTTTGAAAAAATGAACTACTAGGTGTACAAAATGAAACTCGGCTAAAATCTACTAAATTCAAATTTACCCTGTGGCTGAGATTCATTTTGTACACCTAGTAGGAAATTTAATTCTCTATAAATTTGCACTTAATTATTTTTTCTAGGATGCACCATTTTCGGAAAATAATTTTTTAAAAAATAAATTTATCTTGGAAACAGTGCGTCCTAGAGAAAAAATGAATAGAGTAAAAATTAAAGAGAATTAAATTTCCAACAGATTTTATTTAGTGCATTTTTTCAATATCTGTAACGGTTTACGATTTACAAGCCTTTAAAAATTATCCTTCTTAATAGTTATACTTCAATAACCTTCTTTCTAGGATGCACCATTTTCGGAAAATAATTTTTTTTAAATAAATTTATCTTGAAAACCGTGCGTCCTAGAGAAAAAATGAATAGAATAAAAATTAAAGAGAATTGAATTTCCAACTGATTTTATTTAGTGCATTTTTTCAATATCTGTAACGGTTTACGATTTACAAGCCTTTAAAAATTAACCTTCTTACTGGTTATACTTCAATAACCTTCTTACACGGAGAAGGTCAACTTTTGATGGACTTTAACGCCTAAAATGTTTAAAATTTTGAAAAAATGAACTACTAGGTGAACAAAATGAAACTCGGCTAAAATCTACAAAATTCAAATTTACCCTGTGGCTGAGTTTTATTTTGTACACCTAATATTTTAATATTCATAATCATCCCAATATTTTAGGAGTATGAGTTAAGGGGATATGAGGGTTTTAAGTTGGTTGCTTGGTACATATTTCGTTGTGAGCAACGGTTTTCGGTTTTTCCCTTCTATTTTGGAAACCGTCGCTCAAAACGAAAAAATGTCCCAAGTAAAAGTTGTAGCTACGGAAATTTACTACATAAAATATCTTATTAGTTTTTTCCGTCAGAGCAATATTTTAGGAGATATGAAGGTTTTAAGTTTTCAGACAGGCTCTGTAGGATTATTAGTTTTAACCTCATAACTCCTTAAATATTGCTCTTACGCAAATAAAAAATAAAGAAATTTTTGTAGGAAATCTTTGTACCTACAACTTTTACTTAAGACATTTTTTCGTTTTGAGTGACGGTTTCCGAGATAGAAGGGAAAAACCGAAAACCGTTGCTCACAACGAAAAATTTGCAAAGCAACTCACTTAAGAACCCTCATATCTCCTTAAGTATTGCTCTGACAAAAAAACCAATGAGGTCTTTTTGTAGGAAATTTCCGTAGCTACGACTTTTACTTATGACATTTTTTCGTTTTGAGCGACGGTTTCCGAGATAGAAGGGAAAAACCGAAAACCGTTGTTAACAACGAAAAATTTGCAAAGCAACCAACTTAAATACTTCCATATCTCCTAAAGTATTGCTCTGACGGAAAAAACTAATAAGATAATTTATGTAGTAAATTTCAGTACCTACAACTTTTACTTATGACATTTTTCGTTTTGAGCGACGGTTTCCGAGATAGAAGGAAAAAATCGAAAACCGTTGTTAACAACGAAAAATTTGCCAAGCAACTCACTTAAAAACCATCATACCTCCTTAAACAAAATAAAGCGAAATTGGAAAAAAAATTTTTTTTATTTTATTTATAATAAAGGTAATAAATGTATTCAAAGGAACATAATTTGCCATAAATTAATAATTACCGAAATGTCGTAATCTAAAACAAAAAGAAATTAGTTCTAATAAAAATATTGAAGGAGTTTATTACCTGTAAAGAAAGGCGGAAGATTTATTATTTACACAAGCCAAATAGCCACTTGAAGGCGAAAATGCGATCGCTTGAATTCTCGCTAGTTGGGAATTTAAAGTAGGAAAGTTACTGAAGATTGTCGCAGATGGTAGATGAGCCTGAAATGAAAAATTAAATAATTTTTTTATTTTCGAAGTTATTCATACGAGTTTGAAAGCGTTGTCTTTTTCGTCGGAAGCTATCCCTAAAATCTGTGATGTCGAATTGAATTTGATGGAGGAAACCGGGGTAACTAAATTCATAATTGATTTAATTGGCGCTGGGTTCGTTTGGGACAGCGATGATGTTTCGTAGAGGTTAACGACCCCTGAAGATGATCCTGTGGCCAAATATTTGTCGCATGGCGACAACGATATCGCTGTTCCGCTGAGGCATCCTTCATCAAAAAATTTGCCGCACAACGATCTCGTTTGAACATCCCAAACGAAAACTTGACCAAGTTCTAAAAAAAAAAGTTTCAAAAAATTAAAATTTAAAAAAAGCTAACCTCCATGAGAATAAAGTTTAGAGCCATCAGCACTAAAAGAGATTGCTTCAACATTTCCATTCATCGTCAAAACTCCAATCCATTCTTTAGAAAAAGCAGTCAATAAATGAATTTGCCCAAATTTCCCAGCAACAGCAATCAGGCGACCATCTGGAGAAATTTCAAATTTCTAAAAAAAAAAGTTGTAAAATTTTTTTTACATATTTAAACTACCTTCATGTTGGTCATATTCATGTTATGATGCGTTGGAATTTTGATAGTTTCGCCTTGTAACATATCGTAGGCGTAAAAATGAGAATGAACGTTCGATCCGACGATAAACTGATTTCCGTCGGTCGTAAAATGCGCACAACGGATTGGAAATTTGTCAAATTTAACAGAAGCCAGTTTATTATTACCTCGACCATCCACCTAAAAATTAAAAAAAAACAAATGTAGAACTTTTCTTCGCCCCATAAAAAGGACCCAAAAACTGAAAGTAAAAAACGGGGTTTTTAAAACTTGTTTGATAAAAAAAGTACTGGTTTGAAGAGCTTCCAACGAAAACTTCCTTAAAGAGAAGTATCTATATAGGAGGGGGGAAGTATAACGGAGGGGAAGTAAAACGTAGGGGGAAGTTATGGGAGGGGAAGTATAACGGAGGGGGTAGTATAACGAAGTAGGAAGTATATGGGAGGGGAAGTATAAGTGAGGGGAAGTATATGGGAGGGGGAAGTTTAAGTGAGGGGTAGTATAACGGAGGGGGAAGTAGAAGGGAGGGGGAAGTATAAGGGAACGAAAGTATAACAGAAGGGGATGTATAAGGGAGGGAAAGTATAAAGGAGAATTTTCCAAGTTTGTTTTTTCGAAAAATTATCCGGTTTTTTTTTCCGAAAAATTTTTTAAGTTCTTTTTTGAAAAATTTTCTAAGTTTTTTTTGTTAAAAAATTTTTCTTTTTTCAAAAATTTTCCGGGTTTTCCTTTTTTTTTCGAGAAATTTTCCGGGTTTTTCTTTCTTTTTTCTTGAAAAATTTTTTAGTTCTTTTTTTCGAAAATTTTTCTAAGTTTTTTTTGTCAAAAAAATTTTCTTTTATTCAAAAATTTTCCGGGTTTTCCTTTTTTTTCGAGAAGTTTTCCGGGTTTTTCTTTCTTTTTTTTGAAAAATTTTTTAGTTCTTTTTTTTCGAAAAATTTTCTAAGTTTTTTTTGTTAAAAAATTTTTCTTTTTTTCAAAAATTTTCCGGGTTTTCCTTTTTTTTTTTTTCGAGAAATTTTCCGGGTTTTTCTTTCTTTTTTTTGAAAAATTTTTTAGTTCTTTTTTTCAAAAATTTTTCAAATTTTTTTTTTCAAAAATTTTCCGGGTTTTCCTTTTTTTTCGAGAAATTTTCCGGGTTTTTCTTTCTTTTTTTGAAAAATTTTTTAGTTCTTTTTTACGAAAATTTTTCTAAGTTTTTTTTTGTCAAAAAAAATTTTCTTTTATTCAAAAATTTTCCGGGTTTAAATTTTTCTAAGTGTCAAGGTAGAAATAATGGGCTCTTTGGGCTAGGGATGTGCCTCTCGTAATGGGTAGAAGTATAAAATTTCTCCCTACTAAAAAAAATGATAATTAAAAAGTGGCAATTTTTTTACACCAAAAATTCTTAAAAAATATAAGGAATAATTGGTGAAAATTTGGTGAAAATCGGACCAACGGTTCGGCCGCAGCGAATTTTTTAAAATTTCAAACAGACATATCTCCGCCATTTTTTCGAAATTCAAAAATCGCCCTCGTTACATTCTTCTTCACCGGCTAATGAAATTTGTGTGAAAATTTGGTGAAAATCGGATGAAAACTATGGCCGTAAAGTGTTCCGGGAAAAAATGCTACGGACGGCCGGCCGGCGCCACAGACAAAGTTAAGATCGGCGAAGATCAACATTCGATTTGACCCTCCGGGGTCTGGAAGACCCTTCCCCAAAAACCCGACGTCGAGGGTATCGCAATAACTTCTTTAAGGAAGTTAAAATGCCAAGTATTGCCTGGAGACAAAAGCCCACAAATTTCCAATTTTTTGAGAGAAAAAAAACTAACTTGAAATATTGAAGCGATTCCAGAAACACCAGCGACAAGTGCGACATTTGAAGTCGGATGGAATTCAACAGCTTTGATGATCGGACCTTCATTTCTAGTTTCGCTGTTTAAACTAGCGAGACGTTTAACATCCAGCAAATTTTTCGCCAAATACGTCGGTTTCTCAAGCATATTACCACAAATCTAAAAAAATAATTAATTTAAAAAAAAAACCAATTTTAAATAATTACCCTCAATAAAGCCATATCTTCATCGTTTTCTGGAGCGGATTTTATGTCAAGTCGAGCCCATGAAGGTTCACCGAAGGTAGAAATAAATTTTTTTCTGAGCACATTTTGATAGCTTTCGTTCGGGTTGTAACTCGCCAAAGCGTCATTTGAGCCTTGCATTTTAAGGACGTCATTGACGCTAAAAAAGAGAAGAAAAAAAATGGAGTTTAGCTTTGACAATAAATGTAGCCAAGTGGAAAAACTTAAATATCCCACTTCTGATATCTCAAAATTAATGGAGGACCTTCTATCATCCCACTTCTGATATCACAAAATTACCAGAGAACCCTATCCCACTTCTGATATCAATTATTCTGCTAAATTCAGATACAGTCAAATAAATATTGATTTTTTAGTATTTAAGGGGATATGAGGGTTTTAAGTTGGTTGCTTTGTACATATTTCGTTGTGAGCAACGGTTTTCGGTTTTTTCCTTCTATCTTGGAAACCGTCGCTCAAAACGAAAAAATGTCTTAAGTAAAAGTTGTAGCTTCGGAAATTTACTACATAAAATATCTTATTAGTTTTTTCCGTCAGAGCAATACTTTAGGAGATATGGAAGTATTTAAGTTGGTTGCTTAGCAAATTTTTCGTTGTGAGCAACGGTTTTCGGTTTTTCCCTTCTATCTCGGAAACCGTCGCTCAAAACTAAAAAATGTCCTAAGTAAAAGTAGTAGGTACAAAGATTTCCTAAAAAAATTGTTTTATTCATTATTTGCGTAAGAGCAATATTTAAGGAGTTATGAGGTTAAAAGTAATAATCCTACAGAGCCTGTCTGAAAACTTAAAACCTTCATATCTCCTACAATATTGCTCTGACGGAAAAAACCAATATGATATTTATGTAGTAAATTTTCGTAGCTACAACTTTTACTTAGGACATTTTTTCGTTTTGAGCGACGGTTTCCAAGATAGAAGGGAAAAACCGAAAACCGTTGATCACAACGAAAAATGTACAAAGCAATTAACTTAAAACCCTCATATCCCCTTAAGATAATTTAAGTATTCCAATAGTTATAATTTAGGAGAAATTTTATTACGTAATAGGTAAAAGATCGTCTTCGTCTTCCCAAGCAGGAGTACGTGGAGAGTCGAGAGTGTCGGAATAATCAGACTCGACGACTCCTTCATCTTCGACGCCGGAATCATCATCGGCTCGATTCAGGTTGCGCAACATAAAAGAAGCATCGCCTAATACCAACTTTTCCAACCTAAAATTAAATTAATAATAAAAAAAAAGTAAAACATATAAAATCGAACCTTTCTTTTCATCTTGGTTTCTTTTTAAATGTTTATGCATTTTCCCTTTAGACGTTTTTTCTTCTTTGAATTTTCTTTTCTTCTGTACCACTCTTTCCATATCGGTTTCCATGTTGAAAATAAAATCACAAAAAAGGTATTATTTAAGGAAAATAATTTGAAATTCAAACGTGAAAATGTGAATCACAACGAGAAGAAAAATGAAAGGTAAGGGAAGGTAAATATATGTTTTAAGAGCAAGCAGGGTTGCCATTATTTTTGACAAAATATACCTTTCTTTAATGTTCCAAGAAAAAAGAAGGTACAAATCGTTATTTTCGGTAAAAAGAGGAATTCGACAGCCTAAAATCTGGTTAAAAAAGAAGCTTTTTGGCCTTAGAGCTTAAATATGGAAGAAAATTTGTAAAAAAGGGTTCTTCCGTCAAAAAACTATTAAAACTCCCAAAAATAGGGTGAAGTATTAGGTGTACAAAATGAAACTCAGCCACAGGGTAAATTTGAATTTTTGTAGATTTTAACCGATTTTCATTATGTACACCTAGTAGTTCATTTTTTCAAAATTTTGGACATTTTAGGCGTTAAAGTCCATCAAAAGTTGACCTTCTCCGTGTAAGAAGGTTATTGAAGTATAACCATTAAGAAGGTTAATTTTTAAAGGCTTGTAAATCGTAAACCGTTACATATATTGAAAAAATGCACTAAATAAAATATGTTGGAAATTTAATTCTCTTTAATTTTTATTCTATCCATTTTTTCTCTAGGACGCACTGTTTTCAAGATAAATTTATTTTAAAAAAAATTATTTTCCAAAAATGGAGCATCCTAGAAAAAAATAATTAAGTGCAAATTTATAGAGAATTAAATTTCCTACTAGTTTTATTTATTAGGTGTACAAAATGAAACTCAGCCACAGGGTAAATTTGAATTTTGTAGATTTTAGCCGAGTTTCATTTTGTACACCTAGTAGTTCATTTTTTAAAAATTTTGAACATTTTAGGCGTTAAAGTCCATCAAAAGTTGATCTTCTCCGTGTAAGAAGGTTATTTATTTATTTAGTTTACACGTTACGGGGCTAGCCCAAATAGTGCTTAAACAATTGCAATTAAACTTAATATAAAATATATAAACAGATATAAAAATAGAAATATGTACATTATTATAAATAAATAATTAAGGTTACAAGTTGTGCAGGTATAACAATAGGTGTAACAGCAACAGGAATAACATATGTATATAATAAAACCCAAAAGGACATAGAAATACTACCTCTGAACACCAAAAATAAAATTCTATATAAAAAAAAAAAAAAACAACAATTTCAAAAAAAAAAAAAAAAAAAAAAAAAAAAAAAAAAAAAATTTACAATTAGTAAACCAAATTCACATCAAAAGGATAGTGTCTACTTATTTATTCAGAAAGTGATTCATTATGTTCCGTTTGATGGCTGGGAGACTCTGAGTAAAGAGGTCAATGTCAAGTTTTGATTCTAGATTGTTGAACGTACATAATTGCCTGGAGAATGAAAGATTTTGCCCATACCCGGTGCGATGATATTGGACGGCAAACAATTTTTTTTTCGAAGATTTCTATTAGGGACATGAAAGGCTATCTTTTCAAGTAACTGACTACAGTTCACCCTATTATTAATAAGTTTCCAAATCAAAGAGACGTTTAGATAATCCATCCGTGCGGACGGGGCCAGCATATGGAAGTGTGATCGCCACTGATCAATAGTTTTACTATCAAAATAAATCCCTTTCCTTTCAATGTAGCACAGATGCTTGAGCGCAGACCTCTGAACACGCTCCAGCTCCTTAACCTGATAAACGTGATAGGGCTGCCAGACAGCACATGCATAGTCAAACAAACTTTGAGCATAAGCGAAGTACAAAGAACGAACAGTCTGAACATTTTTAAAGTCCTGGGTTGAACGTCTTATAAAACCGACCATTCTGTAAGACCTTGAGATGACATTCTCGATATGAGGACCAAAAGTAACTTGTTCATCAAATATTACCCCCAAATCCCGAACTGAGGTAATTGGAGGTTATTGAAGTATAACCATTAAGAAGGTGAATTTTTAAAGGCTTGTAAATCGTAAACCGTTACAGATATTGAAAAAATGCACTAAATAAAATCAGTTGGAAATTCAATTCTCTTTAATTTTTATTCTATTCATTTTTTCTCTAGGACGCACTGTTTTCAAGATAAATTTAGGTGTTCAAAATGAAACTCAGCCACAGGGTAAATTTGAATTTTGTAGATTTTAGCCGAATTTCATTTTGAACACCTAGTAGTTCATTTTTCAAAATTTTGAACATTTTAGGCGTTAAAGTCCATCAAAAGTTGACCTTCTCCGTGTAAGAAGGTTATTGAAGTATAACCATTAAGAAGGTTAATTTTTAAAGGCTTGTAAATCGTAAACCGTTACAAATATTGAAAAAATGCACTAAATAAAATCTGTTGGAAATTTAATTCTCTTTAATTTTTATTCTATTCATTTTTTCTCTAGGACGCACTGTTTTCAAGATACATTTATTTTTAAAAAAATTATTTTCCGAAAATGGTGCATCCTAGAAAAAAATAATTAAGTACAAATTTATAGAAAATTAAATTTCCTACAATTTTTATTTATTAGGTGTACAAAATGAAACTCAGCCACAGGGTAAATTTGAATTTTGTAGATTTTAGCCGAGTTTCATTTTGTACACCTAATACTAGTCTGGAAGCTGAAGACCCTTTTCCTAGAGTCAAAAAATAAATATAATAAAAAAATAATAATAATCACTAGATTGACCCATAAGCCATCTTGAATGGTAGGTTAGGTCGGCCAATGACGTCAATCGTCGGAAAACCAGCTGTGGAATGTATCGAAATTTATTTATGACGAGCCATTCCGCTCCACCAGAAATAGATCGATAACCGTCATGCTCAATGAGAAAATTACCATTTATTCACGTGGGCGCTAATAACGCAACAACATGACAAGACCCGTCTCAACAATCCGTCTTTTCAAAAACGCTTATGTATTTAAGTGACAATTTCAGGGATTTAAAAAATTGAGTAGTATTCAAACAGTCTTTCGAAGAGCTCTGACGTCACTAACCTACGGCCATTTACATCATGTTATTTTTGATTATGATTACGATTAAAAGAGTTCCTAATCATATTTAAAGGGGTAAAAAAGTGCTTCCTAGAAAAAGTTCCTTAAAGAGAAGGAAGAATATAGGAGGGAGAAGTATAAAGGAGGGAAAGTATAACGGAGGGGGAAGTATAAAGGAGGAAAAGTTTAAGGACGGGAAAGTACAAACGAGGGGATTTTCAAGCATTTAGATTTTAGACAAATTTTCTACGTTTTTATTTTTCGACGAAAAATTTTTAAGTGATTTTTTCAACTTTTTTAGTCAAAAAATTTTAAAAGTTTTTATACTATATGGGTTATAGATCATGCGTAATCTCGCAAATGGGGAACGTATATTTTTTACAATAAAAAGTTGCAGAGGGAGAAAGAATGAAAAAAAACGGATATTCTACGACCGGTTTCGGCCTCATCAGGTGGACTATTTCCTTATTTTTCATTCTCCTACACTTTTTACTTGACTTTCATTAGACGGTATTATGGACTCTGCGGGAAGGTGGACAAACTATCCGTTTATACGCCCCCCCCCCCCCCCAAGCCAAAGTAAAAAGTGTAGGAGAATGAAAAATAAGGAAATAGTCCACCTGATGAGGCGTATTACGCCGAAACCGGTCGTGGAATATCCGTTTTTTTCATTCTTTCTCCCTCTGCAACTTTTTAACTGTAAAAGTTTTTATTTTTAAATATGCAGTTATTCTCTTTTATTTTCTTTTTTACATTTTTTAAGTGTCAAGGTAGAAATAATGGGCTCTTTGCCCTAGGGACGGGCCTTTCGTAACGGGTGGAAGTAAGAAATTTCTCCCCACTAAATGAATAAAAATAAATAAATAAATAAAAATTAAATAAATAATCCAAATATTCGTAAAAAATATAAGGAGTATTTGGTGAAAATCGGACCAACCCAGCGGTTCGGCCGAAGGCAGTTTTTAAAATTTCAAACAGACATTTCTCCGCCATTTTTAAGAAAAAATAAAAAATCGCAGATGACTCAGGAAGATTGTGTGGAAATCGGTTGGAAACTGTGGGCGTATAGTGTTCCGGAAAAAATGCTACGGCCGGAAGGTACAACAGACAAAGTTGAGATCGGTTAAGATCAATATTTGATTTGACCCTCCGGGGTCTAGCCCATTCAATACGGAGCCGTTTTGGCGGGCTTTGGGCTATGACTGAGTGATATTTTTGAATTCTTTTCCGGTGACTGAAATTGGTTTTTCAGAAAATTAGTTTACTTTCTTATTATATTAGCCTAAAAAAATAGTTTTAATATTCTAATTAGTCTAATTCGCTTATTATAGACGAATTAAATAGAGCGCTTAAAAGCGCTCTCAGTCATTCAAAAATCTGAGGTAAAAACGGCGAATGGGGTTATCTTTATTGAACTCACGGATTATCACGGGTTATCTTATTGTATCACGGAGAATCGGTAAAATAACTTTCGTGAACAACTGGAGCGAGAGAATGGTAAAAAAGTACAGGAGAAGAGCGAGTTTTAGCGCGGTCAGTCACTGGCGAAGGGTACAGGGAGCGCTTATTATAGACGAATTAAATAGAGCGCTTAAAAGCGCTCTCAGTCATTCAAAAAATCTGAGGTAAAAACGGCGAATGGGGTTATCTTTATTGAACTCACGGATTATCACGGGTTATCTTATTGTATCACGGAGAATCGGTAAAATAACTTTCGTGAACGACTGGAGCGAGAGAATGGTAAAAAAGTACAGGAGAAGAGCGAGTTTTAGCGCGGTCAGTCACTGGCGAAGGGTACAGGGAGCGCTTAAAAGCGCTCTCAGTCATTGGGTAAGGTTCGAAGAGCGCCTTTACTCGCTCTCCGAATTGAATGGGCTAGAAGACCCTTCCCCAAAAACCCAACGTAGAGGGTATCACAATAACTTCTTTAAAAAAGTTAAAATTACTATTTTCCCAAAAATTCATAAACGAAGAGTATGATATTTTTAAAAAAATGTGAAATTTATCACAGACGAAATAATAAAAAAAAACATTATTACGATTAGGTATAATCTCAATCTTCGGGGTTCTAAATTCTGCTACTTTTATCCTGAGTTGCTTTTATGCCAGTTAGTTTTATGACGTCATCAGAGTTTATTCTCCCTCCCGCCCTTTTTTTAATTAAATTCATTCCCTCAAAGAATTTATAGACATAAACGTTCTATTATTTATTCTGCGTTTCTAAGGTTACCTAAACAAATTGGGGAGGGTGGCGAAAAAAAAAAAAAAAAAAAAAAAAAAAAAAAAAAAGAAGTTATGCTATAGCAAGACAAGAAAATGACGAGGAGATAAAAAAAAATCGTAACCGCGGGGCGTGAGAGGAAAAAAAAAATCACCTGAAAGGTGGGTTAAACTTTATGAATGAATATCCAAAGGGGGGGGGGGGGGGGGTCGGAACACTCGGGTGGCGCTTCTGGCGGAGACCACGAGAAGCTTCCGGTATTGATTCCCGGGGTTCATGTCAAAATGTGTTGTGCCTCGACTTAGTCGCTATGTACTTTACACCGCTCGTCATTTTTATTTTTTCGACGACTGTTTTCGCCCACCGAGGTAAATGACAACCCAATCTCTCAAACCCTAATTTATCCCTCCACATAAATTTCACCACCAAAAAAATTATTTATGCTCCAAACATCATAATTTTCTTTTCCATATTTTTAATAAGCCCAAAAATGCACAATTATTAATTTTATATATCAAATAATTTTTTTTTTTAAATTTTTACTTTCTGAATCTATTAAAAGCTGACCGGACAATGGACTTTTATCAAGAAAACTTGTTTCCTGAGCGCTAATGATAAAGCAAAAAATTAACAGGCGTTATCCGAAAAAAAAGGCGATAAACGCACATTTTGAACTTTAATGACTGGCGTGTAGAAAAAAAACGATGGCTTATTTAAAAAAAATATCAATTTTAAATTTTTATACACGCTAAAAATTTTTTAAGTCGGTTTTTTTGAACAATTTTTTTTTTATCTTTTTGAAAAATAAAGATTCTGCAATATCAGTTTTTTTTGTTGTTGACAATTTCCCAACGGATGAAGATATCGAAATTCTGGAAGATTTTTGATATAAGATTCTCAGGATCATTTTTTTTTTAGATATTCAGGGTATTTTTAATATATTTTTTTCTATATTTTTTAAGATGTCAGAAGGGGGTTTATTTAAAAAAAAAGTCTAAAATTTCGGTAAAAATGGTGTTATTTTGGGGGATATACCAAGTTTTTAGCCCGAAGATCTAAATTTGAAGACCAAAAAACAGTGAGAAACCTTTAAAATAGGTGTCCTTTGATCAGAAGGTGGAGAAAAACGCAAAAAATGAGGTTGAAAATGGTTTTCAAGGTCAAAAATGGGTATTCAAAGTCAAAAATTTGAGGAAAACGCTACAAAATCAGGGAAAAAGGGTGTTTTCCCGCGAAGAAATTAGAAAACGGTCATAAACGTTGTTTATCGGGCAAAAGACCTTGGAGAAAGCTGAAAAATTGAAATTTTTATACCAAAATCCTAAAAAAAACGGGTTTTTCTCGAAATTGAAATTTTTATACCAAAATCCTAAAAAAACGGGGTTTTCTCGAAATTGAAATTTTTATACCAAAATCCTAAAAAAAAACGAGGTTTTCTCGAAATTGAAATTTTATACTAAAATCCTAAAAAAAAAAACATGGTTTTCTCGAAATTGAAATTTTTATACCAAAATCCTAAAAAAAAAACCGGGGTTTTCTCGAAATTGAAATTTTTATACCAAAATCCTAAAAAAAACGGGGTTTTCTCGAAATTGAAATTTTTATACCAAAATCCTAAAAAAAAAAAAAAAAAAACGGGTTTTTCTCGAACATAAAAAGGAAGAAATTAGAAAAACGGTCATAAACGTTGTATATCGGGCAAAAAACCTTGGAGAAAGCTGAAAAATTGAAATTTTTATACCAAAATCCTAAAAAAAGGGGGTTTTCTCGAAATTGAAATTTTCATACGAAAATCCTAAAAAAAAACGGGGTTTTCTCGAACATAAAAAGGGTGTTCGAAGAAATTAGAAAAACGGTCATAAACGTTGTATATCGGGCAAAAGACCTTGGAGAAAGCTGAAAAATTGAAATTTTTGTACCAAAATCCTTAAAAAAACGGGGTTTTCTCGAAATTGAAATTTTTATACCAAAATCCTAAAAAAAAAAACGGGGTTTTCTCGAAATTGAAATTTTATACCAAAATCCTAAAAAAAAAAACTGGGTTTTCTCGAAATTGAAATTTTATACCAAAATCCTAAAAAAAAAAACGGGTTTTTCTCGAACATAAAAAGGAAGAAATTAGAAAAACGGTCATAAACGTTGTATATCGGGCAAAAAACCTTGGAGAAAGCTGAAAAATTGAAATTTTTATACCAAAATCCTAAAAAAAAGGGGGTTTTCTCGAAATTGAAATTTTCATACGAAATCCTAAAAAAAAACGGGGTTTTCTCGAACATAAAAAGGGTGTTCGAAGAAATTAGAAAAACGGTCATAAACGTTGTGCGAAGAAAATACCTGCTCTTCAATGTCAACTGTGCGCTTGAGGACTTAAGCCGCTCGCTACGAAACGTATCCATATTAGACATTTTTGACGCTCGCCGTCCACTTTCCTACTTTTTGGGACAAATTAAGCCAGCTGTGGTGTCCCCCAATACAGCCTCTACATCCTTTACGATCGAAATTTCTGACAGTTTCATAACTATCGACGATACTCTGGCTCGGCTCACCCCTAGAGCTTCTCCGCAGCGCGCCAGACCCTTCACAACATCCTCAGCATCCAGAGAAAAACAGACAACACACATCGGACCAACCGGAAGTCACCTCACCAACTCAGCTTAAGAAACTATCATCGCAAGATCTGGAATCGCTTATCGTTTCTCTTGGTTCTTCTTTTTTGGAGTCAACCCCCCTTTACTCACCCCCTGTATAACCCAGTCGAAGCTGAAGGTCGCCTTTTGGAACTGTCATGGCTTCTCGAACTTTATGGCAGACCAAAATGGCCTATTGGATTATGATTTAGACTTCTTAGGTGTTCAGGAAACATGGCTTTTAAAAAATATCGACTCTTTAAGTTTTTTTACGGATCATAAAATCTTAAGCGTCCCAGGTACAAAAAAAAACAAGTTTGGGCGGGCAATGGGTGGTATTTTGGTTATTCATAAAAACTCACTAGAGGTTGAGGTTCTCTCCTTGTCAGATAATTGGATATTTGTGTGGTAAAGGACCCTAAAATAATTATTGGAACAGTGTATATGCCTCCAGACTGCTTTGAGGCGCTAAAGGAGGGTTTTGGGGAATGTTTAAACAACGCATCGAGCCGCTACCCAGGTTGTCCGTTTATTTTGGGAGGTGACTGGAACTCTAGAATGGGCTTGCTGAATCAAGGGGAAGAGGATTTATTTCTTGGCAGTGCTCTTTCAGCGAATAGACGTTCAACAGATCTTGTCAGCAACAGAGAGGGACTGCAGCTTGTGAATTTCATGGAACAAATAGGATTTTACGTAGCTAACGGACGCTCCGTCAGCGATCCATTAGGGCAGTATACGTTTGCAAGTCACTTAGGAAAGAGTTGCGTCGATTTGGTTTGGTTTAACTACGAGGCTCTAGAGCTTATACAGGATTTTCAAGTGGGTGACAATGCTCTCTGCTCTGACCACTTTCCTTGCATTTTATCGCTTTCTAGGGCAATTATGGAACACACGGATAACGAGGTACTCCCTCAGGAAACAACGCGGGAAAGGCTACTCTGGAACGATACAATTTTAAGTAAATACTCTGTCGAACTCAAACGAAGTTTTGTGGATTTTTCTAACCTCTCCCTTTCTGTTGAGGAACAATACTTGTTCCTCATTGGCCGTATCAAGCAGTCGGCAGCGGACTTGCAGCTAGTTCAAACAGTTAAAAGCGCCAAAATCAGCGGCCGAGCCAACCTTGGTTCGACGCTGAGTGCCGATCCAAGCGCTATGAGTTGAGGGCTCAACTCCGATATTGTCAGAGACATAGGTTTCAACTGGGTCTTGAGGCATATTTAAAAGGGAAAAAAGAGTACAAATTTCTTCTGCAACTTAAAAAGACCACTCACCAAGAGCATATCAAATCGCGCCTTGAAAATGTTAAAAATGCTAGTGAATTTTGGCGTACAATCCGTTGCCTCAAACAAAAAGGAGCAACCTCTTTTACTTTTAGTAGAGCAGACCTGGAAAAACACTTTTACAGTGTCTATCCCCCCTCAGACCGATCCCAATCCGGAAAAATTCGATTCTTCGACGTGAGACATCCTTTTTTTGATTCGTTGTTCACACTCAAGGAACTTACACTAGCTTTACGGAAAAGTAAGAGAAACAAAGCGGCCGGAGAGGATGGGGTGACTTACGAATATTTTAAATTCTTGCCCTACGGGTGGAAACTTAATTTACTCTATCTTTTCAATAGCATTCTCGAAAACGAAACTATCCCATCAAATTGGAGTAAAATAAAATACTTTTTGCTATTAAAAAAAGGGAACCCAAAGGATTTAAATAATTATCGTGGTATAGCAATTATAAATGCAATTGCAAAAGTTTTCTCCCAGATGGTTTACTCTCGCCTAGCGAATTTTTGTGAAGCGAACAATATTTTACCGGAAAATCAGAATGGTTTCAGGCGTGAAAGGGGTTGTCTAGACAATATTTTTGTTCTGTCAAATTTGATAAGCAGCAACACTCGTCTTCCGGGGAGGAAATTATACGCAGCTTTCGTCGACTTTAAAAGAGCGTTTGACTCGCTTAATCACCAGTTACTATTCCAAAAATATTCAAATTGGGCGTGAGTGGAAAGACTATAAGAATAGTACAAAATCTTTATGGTTCCGCTAAATTCAAGGTTCCTTCTTCGGATGGTCGGGAGGTGGAATTTGAGATAACAAAGGGGGTGTTGCAAGGTGATACCCTCTCCCCTCTCCTTTTTGCGCTGTTCATCGCAGATTTTGACAACTTTCTTAGAGAAGAAGGCTTGGAAGGGGTTAATGTTAATGGCCTTGACGATATTATTTCTCTTTTTTTTGCGGACGATATGATTCTTCTTGCTAGCTCGCCAATTGACCTCCAGAGAAAACTCAACAAGCTTCACACATATTGTGAAAGGAATCTTCTTGAAGTTAATACGGACAAAACCAAAATAATCGTTTTTAGGAGGAAGGGAAGGTTGTCGAAATCGTTATCTTTCTATTATGATAGTAGGCCAATAGAAATAGTGTCAAGTTTCTCGTATTTAGGAATTCTTTTCACCTCTTCGGGTCTCTTCGCTGAGCATTCGTTGAAGGCATCGAAAAAGAGTCTTGCAGCACTCTCTGTGACCTCCTCACAAGAATTTTATATAAAAAAGTCATCAAAAGATTGCTGGATCAAGATTTTTAATTCAGTGGTTGCAGCAACCAACTTGTACGGAGCTGCAATTTGGGGGGTCTTCTACGCTGATAACGTGGAAAAAACTCAGGTTAGATTTTTTAAAAACATTCTTTGTCTTCCCGCAAACACCCCAAATTATATGGTACGGAGAGAACTCAATCTAACTGAAATAAAATCAAAAATAATGGACCTTGCAATGAACTGGTGGGAGAAGGTTCTTTCGATGCCCTCGACCAGCTACGTTAGATCCACTTATGATAGGATGGTTAAAGAATCTGTGAACTGCTCGGATCATCGGTATAATTGGGCGGTAAACATTAGGGATTTTTTGCAGTCAATGGGATACCAAGATTTGTGGGACCGCCAGAATGCTAGTTTGGTCAATCACAGTAAAGACGCGATAAATAGGAAATTCAAAAGAATACTGTGGGCTAACGATTCGGAGAGGATCAACTCTTCATCTTTTAATACCCATTACAGACTGATCTGCCCCAACTTCATTCTTGAGGACAGCCTTTTGGACAAACCGCTCCCATTAGAAACGAAAAGGTTATTTTGTCGTCTTAGAACAGGTTGCCCGAATTTCTTGCGGCTCTGGCTCCGCGGGATATGCATTGTCTTAGACAATAATAAACAGTGCGATTTGTGCGGAGTAATGGGAGACTCTTTGCCCCATTTGATAACAGAGTGCTTTACTCTTGCGCCTCTCCGATACAAGTGCCTTAAAAGCCTCGAGTTGCCATGGGATAAGTTCCTGACGATAATAGCTGGGAAGGAGGGTCCGGAGGGAAGTGCGGGCCTGGTGCAGTTTATTCACCTCTCTTTGGAGCTTAAAGCTCTTAACAGCGTTGAGTAGACGCGCGAAATGGTGCTCGCACTTCTTCCCGGACTTCCTTCTGGTCTTTCGACCCTATTAAGATTACATTTTAATTTAAGATTACATTTTTTTTTAAATTTTTTTTAGATTTAAGATTACATTTTTCCTTCTCGTCCATTCAATCTTTTCTTCTTCAAAAAGGGAGAACATCATATTCAGACTTTTATTCCTTTGTTGTTTTTATCAATATTGTAATGCCTACGGGCCTGTACAAGTAAAAATAAATAATAATAATAATAATAATCATAAACGTTGTATATCGGGCAAAAGACCTTGGAGAAAGCTGAAAAATTGAAATTTTTGTACCAAAATCCTTAAAAAAAACGGGGTTTTCTCGAAATTGAAATTTTTATACCAAAATCCTAAAAAAAAACAAAAAAAAAACGGGTTTTTCTCAAAATTGAAATTTTTATACCAAAATCCTAAAAAAAAAACGGGGTTTTCTCGAACATAAAAAGGGTGTTCGAAGAAATTAGAAAAACGGTCATAAACGTTGTATATCGGGCAAAAGACCTTGGAGAAAGCTGAAAAATTGAAATTTTTGTACCAAAATCCTTAAAAAAACGGGGTTTTTCGAAATTGAAATTTTTATACCAAAATCCTAAAAAAAAAAAACGGGGTTTTCTCGAATTTGAAATTTTTATACCAAAATCCTAAAAAAAACCGGGGTTTTCTCGAAATTGAAATTTTTATACCAAAATCCTAAAAAAACGGGGTTTTCTCGAAATCGAAATTTTGATACCAAAATCCTAAAAAAAAACCGGGGTTTTCTCGAAATTGAAATTTTTATACCAAAATCCTAAAAAAAACCGGGGTTTTCTCGAAATTGAAATTTTTATACCAAAATCCTAAAAAATAAAACGGGTTTTTCTCGAAATTGAAATTTTTATACCAAAATCCTAAAAAAAAAACGGGGTTTTCTCGAAATTAAAATTTTTATACCAAAATCCTAAAAAAAAACGGCTTTTTCTCGAACATAAAAAGGAAGAAATTAGAAAAACGGTCATAAACGTTGTATATCGGGCAAAAGACCTTGGAGAAAGCTGAAAAATTGAAATTTTTATACCAAAATCCTAAAAAAAGGGGGTTTTCTCGAATTTGAAATTTTTATACCAAAATCCTAAAAAAACGGGGTTTTCTCGAAATTGAAATTTTTATACCAAAATCCTAAAAAAAAAACGGGGTTTTCTCGAAATTAAAATTTTTATACCAAAATCCTAAAAAAAAAACGGCTTTTTCTCGAACATAAAAAGGAAGAAATTAGAAAAACGGTCATAAACGTTGTATATCGGGCAAAAGACCTTGGAGAAAGCTGAAAAATTGAAATTTTTATACCAAAATCCTAAAAAAAAGGGGGTTTTCTCGAATTTGAAATTTTTATACCAAAATCCTAAAAAAAAAAACGGCTTTTTCTCGAACATAAAAAGGAAGAAATTAGAAAAACGGTCATAAACGTTGTATATCGGGCAAAAGACCTTGGAGAAAGCTGAAAAATTGAAATTTTTATACCAAAATCCTAAAAAAAAACGGGGTTTTCTCGAAATTGAAATTTTTATACCAAAATCCTAAAAAAAAAACGGGGTTTTCTCGAACATAAAAAGGGTGTTCGAAGAAATTAGAAAAACGGTCATAAACGTTGTATATCGGGCAAAAGACCTTGGAGAAAGCAGAAAATTGAAAATTTTTTTACCAAAATCCTAAAAAAAAAAACGGGGTTTTCTCGAAATGGAAATTTTTATACCAAAATCCTAAAAAAAAAACGGGGTTTTCTCGAAATTGAAATTTTTATACCAAAATCCTAAAAAAAAAACGGGGTTTTCTCGAAATTGAAATTTTTATACCAAAATCCTAAAAAAACGAGGTTTTCTCGAAATTGAAATTTTTATACCAAAATCCTAAAAAAAAAACTGGGTTTTCTCGAAATTGAAATTTTATACCAAAATCCTAAAAAAAAAAAACGGGGTTTTCTCGAACATAAAAAGGGTGTTCGAAGAAATTTGAAAAACGGTCATAAACGTTGAATATCGGGCAAAAGACCTTGGAGAAAGCAGAAAATTGAAAATTTTTTTACCAAAATCCTAAAAAAAAAACGGGGTTTTCTCGAAATGGAAATTTTTATACCAAAATCCTAAAAAAAACGGGGTTTTCTCGAACATAAAATCAAGAAAAACGCTCTTTTGCGGTTGAAAATTGTTGGTTTTCCGACCGAAAAGAGAAAACTACCATATAATCTGGTATACAGGGTGTTTTTCGATGAAAAAAAAATTAGAAAACGATCAAAAAGGTTGTTTATTGACAAAAAATATCGCGGATAATGCCTCAAAAACTTCATTTTAAGGCCAAAATTTGTCCAAAAATACGGGTTTTTGATTGCTCAAACTTGAGGAGATTCCATAAAAGTGGCGATAGAAATTAGAAACGATAATAATGAGTGTTTCTCGGGCTAAATGCCGAAGATAAAGCTTAAAAGTTCTTTACCTAAAAAAAAAAATCTTGTTAACATCTAAAACTGGTTTTTAAACTAAAATTTCTATAACTTATAGCGGTTTTTGCCGCTGAAAATTGAGGGAAATGGCATAAAATAGGTTATTCTCGGCAACAGGCCTTAAAAAAAAGCAATTTAAAAGGGTCTTCCTCCTGCAAAATTAGGTAGACAACGGCTAAATATCATTTGAAAAAGTTATTCCTAGACCTAAAGAGTGAAAAAATCTTTTAAAAACGGCCTTTTTTGACCAAAATATCAAGAAAAACTGTAAAAAATGGTTATTCTAGGTCATAAAGTAGAGAAAATGCCATTAAACAAGCATTTTTCGTCTAGAATTTCAAGAAAAACATCATAAAACGAGGTTTTTTATTGCTGAAAAAATGAGAAAAAAAGAAAAACAATTTTCTTGATAAAACGATAGTAAATTGTATGTTTTTACTACATAAAATAAAATATTGTGCTAAATATTGTGGATATGAGGCGCTCCGGGTACGAAGGGCGAATTCAACATCGGACAATTTTTTTTTTCATTTTCAGATTCTAGACATCTTGGTGAATACACCCATAAAATTTTTATGTTAAGTTCGCCCTTTTTTCCCATTTAAATACGTAAAAACCGATATGCGGCAAAGCTCTAACTGCGATATCCGAGCGGGTACGAAGGGCGAACTCCACATCCTAGTCCACAACCCCCACTCCTTTTCCCATTCCAGGGCATGACTTTTCTGTGGAGTTCGCCCGTAACATAAAACTATAAAATGCGAATATCTTGAAACTACGTTTTGTTGAGTTCGCCCTTCGTACCCGGAGCGCCTCATATGTGGAAAAAGGGTTTTCTGCCCCTGAAGACAAAAGAAGCGTTTTTTGACGGTAGGATCGAGAAAAATGCGGTTTAAAGGGCATATTTGGAAGGAAATGGACATTTTATTTATACCGACGTCAGAATTGAAAAATTACTTAATTACGTTTTTCAATGAAAAAGAGGGCGAATTTTTCTCGCTTGAAAAAGCAAAAGAGACTTTTTTCCCACTTTTTTTCCACGCCCGCGGGTTTTTTTCCAACGATAAAAAAAGAGAGATAAATCCACATAAAAGTCAAGGGGCATCTCAATTTTCAAATTAGACCAGAAAAAACAGGGAATCGTCTACAAGGAAGTTGGAAACGGGTTAAATTAGAACCTATCCAGACTTCTCAGGCCTTAATTTGATTGGACGATCACCCAATACAGCTAATTAACGATTGGGGCCTAAAAGCCTTCAGGAAACTTCGATAAATACCTCTCTCCAATCCGCATATTTCTTAAATCTTCAGTAGGTTTAGAAAAAAAAAGCTTCGTTCTCTCATTTCCTACGTAAATAAAACTTTTCGTTGGAAATGGAATTTCCTCTAAATTTTTTCATATTTTTTTTCTCCCTCTAATTTCCATGGTTACCGTTAAAAGGGATGTTTTACGAAGTTGAAGAGGGATGTCCCAAGTACTCTTTATTATTTACGCTTCTGTCACCCTTCTGGAATCCCCTAATTTTTTTCCTCCATAAAAAAAAATGTTTTATGAATAAAATATGAGAAATAAAAATTCCAGTTTAAAATATTTTTATTGTTAAAAAGAGGTGAAAAGTGTTTGTCCTCTGGAGGATTAAAAGGGGATTTTCGCAACGCCCCAGGTGCTTTTGTTCAAACTGTAATTTTAAGCTACGAACAATTTTGTCAAAATTTGTAAAATTGAGAAAGTTGTTTGCCTTCTTTTATTGGATAAAATGGGCTGTTGGGTGAAGTCTTATTAAGTTGACAATTTGTCAATAATTGTCTTTTAAGGGGGAAAAAAAAGAAGAAAAAAAACCGTGACTTTTTATAGCTTAGAAATAAGGAAAAATAACAATTACGTTGACTCTAACGGTCAACAGACAAAGTGTTTTGGTATTTTGGAACAGCTGGATGCAATAGATTTGACTATCTCGTAAGTTTTATCCGAAAAAAGTCAGGATTTTGTTTTAAAAAAAGGCATTTTTTATTGGGAATATTCCCTGCCTCCGTAGGACGATAGAACTGTTATATTTTCTTTATATCAGGTGTACAAAATGAAACTCAGCCACAGGGTAAATTAGAATTTTGTAGATTTTAGCCGAGTTTCATTTTGTACACCTAGTAGTTCATTTTTTCAAAATTTTAAACATTTTAGGCGTTAAAGTCCATCAAAAGTTGACCTTCTCCGTGTAAGAAGGTTATTGAAGTATAACCATTAAGAAGGTTAATTTTTAAAGGCTTGTAAATCGTAAACCGTTACAGATATTGAAAAAATGCACTAAATAAAATCTGTTGGAAATTCAATTTTCTTTAATTTTTATTCTATTCATTTTTTCTCTAGGACGCACTGTTTTCAGGATAAATTTATTTTAAAAAATTTTTTTTCCGAAAATGGTGCATCCTAGAAAAAAATAATTAAGTACAAATTTATAGAGAATTAAATTCCCTACAATTTTTATTTATTAGGTGTACAAAATGAAACTTTTTTTTATTTATTTATTTTTTTTTTGAGGTAAACGTATAACCCATGTCTTATAAAACCGTCCACGATTTCCACCCAAGGGAGAAAAAAAATTCAAGGTACGTGCCTCGGGGAAAAAGACCCCGGGATAAACTTATAAAGCAATTCACGTAAAAATACGTTTCGAAACTCTTTTTAAAACAAACCCGGGGCCTTTTTATTCCTTTGAAAGTTTAAGCCGTTTAACAGGTGCTACCCCCATATCAAATTATGCAGGTGAATTACGAAAAGTAAACAGCTTGACAAAATGTGAATCGGACTTTTTTATGTTTATTTTTTCTCAAAAGGAAGTTTTTTTAGGGGGGAAGAAAGAAGGAGATTAGTGGCAGACGTGTATTTTACTAACGTAGGTGAATACGGTATTCATATTTTACCATGAATATGAATACTGGGATATCCATATTTTACTGCCAAAACTTTTTTCAATAAACTCTGATTCTATTTCTGATTATTGATCGTAGATACCAGGATCAATAGCAATCATAAGATAAGTCCAATGTAAACAATTTTAAAGGTCATACATCAAAAATGCTTTCAATTATCTAGAAAGTTGAGACAGTAAAAACGATTTTTTCAGATATTCGGATATTTCGATATAAAAAAACCATTTTATATGTCATTTAACGTCAAGTTAAATTTTTTTCCGTTCGAAAGAACCGCACAAATTGAGTTCTATAGAGGTAAACGTTCGGAATATCGTCCGATGCGGGCGTTGACTTAATAATCTGGTCCAAAAATATTATTTATATAAAAAAAGATGATGTTTCAATAATTTTTTATCCTGAAAAGTTATTTTTGTGGAAGGAAAAAGACAAGGGAGTTTCGTCCTTCGATAAATCAATTCGGAGATAAATCCAAGCTCGATTTACATTCAACCCTTGAGAAGAGAAAAAAGGTTTTTTTCTCTTTTCGAATGAGAGATCAAACAAATTTCAAACAAAAACTAAAAGAAAAGAAAAAAAAATAAAGCTTTTAATTTAGACGTCAGAGACAGAAAAGTCAACAATAGCTTTTTTTCCAACCGCGAAACTCCTAGAGCATGCGCAGAAGGATTTGCACGACATACACATATTTGATCGTTTGTACGTCAATTCTGAGGACATCTGACGTCATATTTGCCTTGCAAATCATTCTGCGCATGCTTTAGAACCAGTTTTAAACTGCGTTTTAAACAAAGCTTTTTTTATTAGGTGTACAAAATAAAACTCGGCTAAAATCTACAAAATTCAAATTTACCCTGTGGCTGAGTTTCATTTTGTACACCTAATAAATAAAACTTGTAGGAAATTTAATTCTCTATTTTATCTTGAAAACAGTGCGTCCTAGAGAAAAAATGAATAGAATAAAAATTAAAGAGAATTAAATTTCCAACAGATTTTATTTAGTGCATTTTTTCAATATCTGTAACGGTTTACGATTTACAAGCCTTTAAAAATTAACCTTCTTAATGGTTATACTTCAATAACCTTCTTACACGGAGAAGGTCAACTTTTGATGGACTTTAACGCCTAAAATGTTCAAAATTTTGAAAAAATGAACTACTAGGTGTACTGAAACTCGGCTAAAATCTACAAAATTCAAATTTACCCTGTGGCTGAGTTTCATTTTGTACACCTAATATGTTACATCCAGCTGATCTAATCATTTAGGCCCATTTAAGGCCGGACTTCGTAGGCCCAGATTCAACGTCGCCTCTGGCAAAACGGAGATAATCAAATCAGCGAAAACCCCTTGTGAGTCCATTATTGAATTATTTTAAAATTAATAACCTATTTAATGAGGTTAAAAAAAAATCTTTTTTTACACCCAAGCTGACGTTTTTACCAACCAAATATCTCTTTGTTCACACCCCACAATAAAAGACCTGACAGGCAATCAATCTCAATCCCTCCCCTCATTTTTACTTGTTGAATTCTACACATTATGTTTCTTGTATAAAGTATCGAGGAAGAAAAAACGGAACTCTTCGCCCAGTCAGGCCTCACGGAACAGGCGGAGAACTCCATTTTCTCCCCCCTCCCACCATCAAAAACACTACCTTCACTTATCCATAGAGGGCGTCACAATAACATCTCTTTGAAAAAGTAAAAGAGATTAAAATGAGAAAGGACAGAAATAAGCCTCGTGGGTTGAAAAGCATTTTATCATCCCCTTTTGCGAAGTTTAATCCTTATTTGCTTTGTCTGAGAGCCTCTTAATCCATTTTAAAATTAAGCTTTGAATTATATTTTATTTTAATATTTTTCAAATAATTGTAATTAAAGTACTGGTTTGAAGAGCTTCCAACGAAAACTTCCTTTAAGAGAAGTATCGATATAGGAGGGGGAAGTATAACGGAGGGGACGTAAAACGTAGGGGGTAGTATATGGGAGGGGAAGTATAACGGAGGGGGTACTATAACACAGTGGGAAGTATATGGGAGGGGAAGTATAACGGAGGGGGTACTATAACACAGTGGGAAGTATATGGGAGGGGAAGTATAACGGAGGGGTACTATAACACAGTGGGAAGTATATGGGAGGGGAAGTATAACGGAGGGGGTACTATAACACAGTGGGAAGTATATGGGAGGGGAAGTATAACGGAGGGGGTACTATAACACAGTGGGAAGTATATGGGAGGGGAAGTATAACGGAGGGGGAAGTATAAGTGAGGGGAAGTATATGGGAGGGGGAACTTTAAGTGAGGGGTAGTATAACACTAAAAATAAAATAAATAAAATAAAATTTTCCAAAAATTTTCTGTTTTTTTTTTTCGAAAAATTTCTCGGTTTTTCCTTTTTTATTTCGAAAAATTTTTTAAGTTTTTAAAAATTTTTTTTTCGAAAAGTTTTCCGGGTTTTCCTTTTTTTTTCGAAAAATTTTCCGTGTTTTCCCTTTTTTTGAAAAATTTTCCGGGTTTTCTTTTTTAAACCCGACGTGGAGGGTATCACAATAACTTCTTTAAGGAAGTTAGAACATTTTTAGTAATTAAGTCAATAAATCATTCAAGGTTGAACGGAAAAAGGGTTTTATCGAGGAAAATCCCCTTTGAAGGTAAATATTGGCTTTTTTACCCTACATTCGTTTTTTAATTATTCTCATTTGTCAACGTGGGATAATGACAATTTATCATGGAAGTCTCCCGGGAGGAATTTTTTGGGGTAGTTAGTGTCGGATACTAAACCAGCAAGACTTATCGGTCATGAAGGCTTAGTATCCATTATGGGCAGGGACATCACTCCGCCAGACGATCCTTTTTTTCTACCTTGATGCTTATTTAAAAAAAAAAGTCAACTTATAAGCAAAATTTTAAATAAATGGTTTTTAATTTTTTTTTACAATAGAAAATCTTTTTATTAGATGTACAAAATGAAACTCGGCTAAAATCTACAAAATTCAAATTTACCATGTGGCCGAGTTTCATTTTGTACACCTAATACATAAAAATTGTAGGAAATTTAATTCTCTATAAATTTGTACTTAATTATTTTTTTCTAGGATGCACCATTTTCGGAAAATAATTTTTTTTAAATAAATTTATCTTGAAAACAGTGCGTCCTAGAGAAAAAATGAATAGAATAAAAATTAAAGAAAATTAAATTTCCAACAGATTTTATTTAGTGCATTTTTTCAATATCTGTAACGGTTTACGATTTACAAGCCTTTAAAAATCAACCTTCTTAAAGGCTATACTTCATTAACCTTACACGGAGAAGATTCACCATTTTCGGAAAATAATATTTTTTTAAATAAATTTATCTTGAAAACAGTGCGTCCTAGAGAAAAAATGAATAGAATAAAAATTAAAGAAAATTAAATTTCCAACAGATTTTATTTAGTGCATTTTTTCAATATCTGTAACGGTTTACGATATACAAGCCTTTAAAAATTAACCTTCTTAATGGTTATACTTCAATAACCTTCTTACACGGAGAAGGTCAACTTTTGATGGACTTTAACGCCTAAACTGTTCAAAATTTTGAAAAAATGAACTACTAGGTGTACAAAATGAAACTCGGCTAAAATGTACAAATTTCATTTTGTACGCCTAATTAATAAAAATTGTAGGAAATTTAATTCTCTATAAATTTGTACTTAATTATTTTTTTCTAGTATGCCCCATTTTCGGAAAATAATTTTTTTAAAAAATAAATTTATCTTGAAAACAGTGCGTCCTAGAGAAAAAATGAATAGAATAAAAATTAAAAACAATTAAATTTCCAACAGATTTTATTTAGTGCATTTTTTCAATATCTGTAACGGTTTACGATTTACAAGCATTTAAAAATTAACCTTCTTAATGGTTATACTTCAATAACCTTCTTACACGGAGAAGGTCAACTTTTGATGGACTTTAACGCCTAAAATGTTCAAAATTTTGAAAAAATGAACTACTAGGTGTACAATATGAAACTCGGATAAAATCTACAAAATTCACATTTACCCTGTGAGTTTTATTTTTTCACCTAATAAAAAAATTAACGTGTTTTGAGGGAAAAAACAGACTATTGCATATAACTTCAAGTTCAACAGAGGAATTAGAAATCTCCATAAATGCCGGATAAAACGGGGTCAATACAATCCGTGTTTTTGTATTCCCTCCCCGTATAAAACAAGCGATTTCCCGGGTTGAATATTCAACAAAACCGTCTCGTGACGTCTGAAAAAATTGCGTGCATTCCACATCGGGTCGAAACTAAAACTAGAAAAGAACAAAAAAAAAACCACATTTTTCATATCGTGTTTCATAAATTTTTATACTGGATAAATCTACTTTAACGCCAAGCTTTAAAAAAAATCCTCTGTTTACGAGAATCTGCCTCCCTATTAAAAAGTTAGATAATTACGAAAATAAATCGACTCCGAAACTCAACACTATAAATTTCCATAAAAGATTAGATTTTTTTTTTCTCCCCTCTCGTTAAATTAATTATTTAAGTAATTCTAACATAATTAAAGGATCGGGACTCCCTAAATGTGAGCTTTTAAAAAGCACTCGTGGAAGAAATTACAAGGTAATTATGCAAAACCTAAAAAGGACCAGTTTTTTAAATATTCAAAAAACGAGAATTTTTTATAAAACCTACAGTCATGGAAATCCCCGAATTTCCATGAATCCGAAATTTCCCATTTTCACTTTTCACACAAATTTCTTTAGCCGGTGAAGAAGAATGTAAAGAGAGCGATTTTTGAATTTCGAAAAAATGGCGGAGATATGTCTGTTTGAAATTTTAAAAAATTCGCTGCGGCCGAACCGTTAATCCGATTTTCACCAAATTTTCACCAATTACTCCTTATATTTTTTAAAAATTTTTGGTGTAAAAACATTGCCACTTTTTAAATTATAATTTTTTTTTAGTACCTAGGGAGAAATTTCATACTTCTACCCATTACGAGAGGCACATCCCTCAGGCCAAACACCATTTATTCCTTGAACTGTCCTTTTTTCCCCCGGAATTCGTGTTTTTGTATTTCTGGGAAACGAAATTTTTGTTTTTGTTTTTTATGTCAAAAGGTGGTTAAAAAACTTGAAATTTTAGTCAACATTGGGCGATAAAGTTGAAGAACTGGGTCATCGGGTAAGTCTCGATAAAGACGAATTTATTTTTTTACGACGACAAAAATAACATTTAAAATACTTCGAAAGTGTAAACAAGAATTTTTATGCCGTTGGGATATTTGAAAATATTTACGGCTGTTATACTCTGTATACAGGGTGTCCGGAAACACATGGCAAGCGTCTGGGAGAGCGTTAAAAAGTGGTTTTACGAAAAAAAGTTAAATGTAAACCCCCCTTAATTTAAATCAAAGAATTTGATGGTGTAGTTTAAAATCCGCCTGGATATACAGGGTGTCCCAGACACAACCTAACTTCGTTATTTCAAATGAGAACCCCTATTTATTATTTCAGATTCGTAATCTACGCAAAATTTCAAGTAGATTTGAGTACTCATATGACAAGTTTGGACAACTTTTAAAAAATGTAAAATTTTAGCGTTTTTTGCGCTAAAATCCGTTAAAATTGACCTAGGAGACTCGTTTTTTTTTTAATTCCACTTATTTTTTCCCGAAGAATCCAACTGTCTCAAATTTGAGCATCTTCGCATTCTGCATCACGAGATTTCGTCGCTAATGGCCTTTTTTCAAGTTAGAACCCAAATTTTTAGTTCAGAAATGAAAATTAGCACTTGTTGAAAGGAATTTTTCTTTCGGACCACAAATTTTGAAAGAGCTACAGCGTCTTTTGTGTTTATGCATCAAAAATTAAAATTCCGTCAACAAATAGCTAATTTCCATTTTTGAAGTATGGAATTTGGAGTTAAACTTGAAAAAAGGCCATTAGCGACGAAATCTCGTGATGCTGAATGCGAAGATGCTCAAATTTAGACAGTTGGATTCTTCGGAAAAAATAAGTGGAATTAAAAAAAAAACGAGTCTCCTAGGTCAATTTTAGCGCAAAAAACGCTAAAATTTTACATTTTTTAAAGTTGTCCAAACTTGTCATATGAGTACTCAAATCTACTTGAAATTTTGCGTAGATTACGAATCTGAAATAAAAAATAGGGGTTCTCATTTGAAATAACGAAGTTAGGTTGTGTCTGGGACACCCTGTATATCCAGGCGGATTTTAAACTACACCATCAAATTTTTTGATTTAAACTAAGGGGGGTTTACATTTAACTTTTTTTCGTAAAACCACTTTTTAACGCTCTCCCAGACGCTTGCCATGTGTTTCCGGACACCCTGTATAAAATATTAACGACCAATATAATACGATGCCAAAAAAAAAAAACAGATCATTTGTGATTAATTTTAAAATTTCCTCGCTTTTTAAAAAAAAAAATTTGTAGGAAAAAATCCCCTGGGCAAGACAGGCGAACATTTTGGTACTCATGTATGGTAGGTCAAAAGTTATTTTTAAGCCTTTAAAAATAGGCAAAAATTGGTCCTGAATTTTTTTCAGCCTTGGAGGGTCGACTTGACATTTTCTTCTGACTATGAAGTGGGTTTTTGTGATAATTAAATTATTAGGTGTACAAAATGAAACTCAGCCACAGGGTAAATTTGAATTTTGTAGATTTTAGCCGAGTTTCAGTACACCTAGTAGTTCATTTTTTCAAAATTTTATACATTTTAGGCGTTAAAGTCCATCAAAAGTTGACCTTCTCCGTGTAAGAAGGTTATTGAAGTATAACCATTAAGAAGGTTAATTTTTAAAGGCTTGTAAATCGTAAACCGTTACAGATATTGAAAAAATGCACTAAATAAAATCTATTGGAAATTTAATTCTCTTTAATTTTTATTCTATTCATTTTTCTCTAGGACGCACTGTTTTCAAGATAAAATAGAGAATTAAATTTCCTACAAGTTTTATTTATTAGGTGTACAAAATGAAACTCAGCCACAGGGTAAATTTGAATTTTGTAGATTTTAGCCGAGTTTCATTTTGTACACCTAGTAGTTCATTTTTTCAAAATTTTGAACATTTTAGGCGTTAAAGTCCATCAAAAGGTGACCTTCTCCTTGTAAGAAGGTTATTGAAGTATAACCATTAAGAAGGTTAATTTTTAAAGGCTTGTAAATCGTAAACCGTTACAGATATTGAAAAAATGCACTAAATAAAATCTATTGGAAATTCAATTTTCTTTAATTTTTATTCTATTCATTTTTTTTTAGGACGCACTGTTTTCAAGATAAATTTATTTAAAAAAAAAATTATTTTCCGAAAATGGTGCATCCTAGAAAAAATAATTAAGTACAAATTTAAAGAGAATTAAATTTCCTACAATTTTTATTTATTAGGTGTACAAAATGAAACTCAGCCACAGGGTAAATTTGAATTTTGTAGATTTTAGCCGAGTTTTATTTTGTACACCTAATATTTTTAAGTTTTGGGAGAAAAAAAAAGAAAAAAAAAAAAAAACACGAAAATGACGCCTTGCGGCGCTTCCCTTTTTAAGCGCTCCGAGACTGAGAAAAGAAAGTTGGCACACCTGCGGATCGGGGGACGGTGTATCTATTCCTTTTTTTTAAGTGCTTTTCAGAGGAAGCGCCGGATGGTGGTACTTCCCTGTTTTCTCTTCTCCCAAAACTAAAAAATTATCAATTTCCGACAAATATTTTTCCCCAAAAACGCTTTTTTTTTTCCCAAAAGGCTGTAAAAAAAACTCAAATTTTTTATTTCGTCCAACGAACAATTTTGTTCGTTGTTTGACCTTGAAAGTTTCTTTATGCCCGAAGGAACTCCCTTATTCCATATGGGTTCAAAGGCTTCGATTCCCACGCTGGGCATTCTCCAAGTTAACCCAAAAAAATAAAATAAAATTGTTATTCTCCTTTGAAAAAAAAAAAACCCTTTCAACCTTCAGATTCTGGGTGTTTCGAAGAATCCAAACAATTTTTCACAAAATCATGAAAAAAAAACCTTTCAACATTCAACAAATAGGGGCTATTTTAATAAATATTTTAAAAATAAAGAATGAAAAAAATAATCTGGTTAAGGGAAGATGAAATTTAGATTAGACTTGACGTAATCCAAGACGATCCTTAAAAAGCGTAAAAGATGAGTTTCTTACACAAAAGTGTTTTTTAATATGAAGGAAAAATTCCGTGAATTTCCGCGAGTGGAAACAGGGTTGCCAACTTCTCAGTGTACATATAATTGTTTAATTGTAAATATCTCGGGCTCTTTGATGTTTTCTGAAAGTGGCGCCCCCTCATAAAATTTAAACGTCTTTTGAAAAGCCTCCTTTGGGACGTTCGTCGGTGAAAGGAAGCTCTAATCAACGTCGGGAAGAGACTCAGGAGAACAATAACCTTTAATGAATAATTTTATATAAAAAGAATTTTTTTTATGACCTACATAACGCCATCTTAGTAAATAACATGTTATTTTGTTTTATTTGAAAAAGCACTTGATTCCCTGAGGGGAAAGAGAGTAAATGACGAAGAAAACCGTTTTCCGGGCTTTCTGTTTGCTTGGGATCTTTCAATTTATTCCTTTTAACCCGAAAGGAATTTTCGGGATCGAAGATCCATGATGACCTTGAGCTTTTCAATTATCCCGTCAGCCGAAGGGTAATGAAAGGGAAAATATATTATTGATTTCTATTAAGATTTTCAAGCTTTTTGAGTATTCCTCTAGCGGAGGGCTCTAAATATTAGGTGTACAAAATGAAACTCGGCTAAAATCTACAAAATTCAAATTTACCCTGTGGCTGAGTTTCATTTTGTACACCAAATAAATAAAAATTGTAGGAAATTTAATTCTCTATAAATTTGCACTTAATTATTTTTTCCTACGATGCACTATTTTCGGAAAATATTTTTTTTAAAAATAAATTTATCTTGAAAACAGTGCGTCCTAGAGAAAAATGAATAGAATAAAAATTAAAGAGAATTAAATTTCCAACAGATTTATTTAGTGCATTTTTTCAATATCTGTAACGGTTTACGATTTACAAGCCTTTAAAAATTAACCTTCTTAACGGTTATACTTCAATAACCTTCTTACACGGAGAAGGTCAACTTTTGATGGACTTTAACGCCTAAAATGTTCAAAATTTTGAAAAAATGAACAAAATGAAATCCGTTGGAAATTTAATACTCTATAAATTTGTACTTAATTATTTTTTTCTAGGACGCACCATTTTCGGAAAATAATTTTTTTAAAATAAATTTATCTTGAAAACTGTTCGTCCTAGAGAAAAAATGAATAGAATAAAAATTAAAGAGAATTGAATTTCCAACAGATTTTATTTAGTGCATTTTTTCAATATCTGTAACGGTTTACGATTTACAAGCCTTTAAAAATTAACCTTCTTAAAGGTTATACTTCAATAACCTTCTTACACGGAGAAGGTCAAATTTTGATTGACTTTAACGCCTAAAATGTTCAAAATTTTGAAAAAATGCACTAAATAAAATCTGTAGGAAATTTAATTCTCTATAAATTTTCTCTTAATTATTTTTTTCTAGCATGCACCATTTTCGGAAAATAATTTTTTTTTAAAATAAATTTATCTTGAAAACTGTTCGTCCTAGAGAAAAAATGAATAGAATAAAAATTAAAGAGAATTAAATTTCCAACAGATTTTATTTAGTGCATTTTTTCAATATCTGTAACGGTTTACGATTTACAAGCCTTTAAAAATTAACCTTCTTAATGGTTATACTTCAATAACCTTCTTACACGGAGAAGGTCAACTTTTGATGGACTTTAACGCCTAAAATGTTCAAAATTTTGAAAAAATGAACTACTAGACAAAATGAAACTCGGCTAAAATCTACAAAATTCAAAACCCTGTGAGTTTCATTTTGTACACCTAATACAACGAATCCTTGATTTTTATGAAAGAAAAATAAAATTTTCAAGGTGCCCTTTTATTCGAGGAAACTCTTCTATCCTCACTGTCCACCTTAAAACAAAAAACAATTAAACTTCAGTGAATTAATCACGCCTTGAGGTCCTGAAAAAAGGGAAAAGCGAGTCTCCCGTTGGTATTTAAAACTCGTTAAAAACTTTCAGCAATTTTCCAGAAAGTTTTTATTTTTTAATTACTTCAAAAAGTTTAGCAAGGTCGAAAATATTGTTTTACATCGAAAATATTTAAATTTCAAAATTTGAAAGAATAATTCAAGTGGGGAAATTAAGGAAAAGTTTTATTAATTTTGTTTTATTTCACTTGAACGGCCCTTAAACTTAAGGAAAATATTAACTTACTTAAGAAAGTTCGTCTGAGCCTCGAATAATTAAGGGGATATGAGGGTTTTAAGTTGGTTGCTTTGTACATTTTTCGTTGTGAGCAACGGTTTTCGGTTTTTCCCTTCTATCTTGGAAACCGTCGCTCAAAACGAAAAAATGTTCTAAGTAAAAGTTGTAGCTACGGAAATTTACTACATAAAATATCTTATTGGTTTTTTCCGTCAGAGCAATATTTTAGGAGATATGAAGGTTTTAAGTTTTCAGACAGGCTCTGTAGGATTATTAGTTTTAACCTCATAACTCCTTAAATATTGCTCTTACGCAAATAATAAATAAAAATTTTTTGTAGGAAATCTTTGTACCTACAACTTTTACTTAGCACATTTTTTCGTTTTGAGCGACGATTTCCGAGATAGAAGGGAAAAACCGAAAACCGTTGTTAACAAAGAAAAATGTACAAAGCAACTCACTTAAGAACCCTCATATCTCCTTCAGTATTGCTCTGACAGAAAAACCAATGAGGTATTTTTTGTAGGAAATTTCCGTAGCTACGACTTTTACTTAGGACGTTTTTTCGTTTTGAGCGACGGTTTCCGAGATAGAAGGGAAAAACCGAAAATCGTTGGTAAAAACGAAAAATTTGCAAAGCAACCAACTTAAATACTTCCATATCTCCTAAAGTATTGCTCTGACGGAAAAAACTAATAAAATATTTTATGTAGTAAATTTTAGTACCTATAACTTTTACTTAGGACATTTTTTCGTTTTGAGCGAAGGTTTCCGAGATAGAAGGGAAAAACCGAAAACCGTTGTTATCAAAGAAAAATTTGCAAAGCAACTCACTTAAAAACCATCATACCTCCTTAAAAGGAAAAATGACTACACTGTTTTCCATTCACTGAAAAAAAACCTTTGATAAACTCGAATTAGTAATTTTTTCTCATTGAAGGGATTTTGAAGGCGTTGGAAAAAAAAAAGCTGAGGTTCTTTTCAAAAACATCCAAAGCTTTTTATTCATTGAATTGAGTAAACGTTTTTCCATTTTACCTTTTTTATTCTCTTTCTCTCTCCCTCCATAGTAGGTTTGAGACAGATGATTCAACGTAATCATTACGTAAGGGTAGTCAGACGATTAATTTAGACGCTCATTTAAGTGGCTCCTTTGGGCGAGAGGATTAGATAAGACGGCTCCTTGTCAACCCTCAATTTCAGGGTAAGGAAAAGACCTTTTTCTTATTGAAAAAGGGTTTCCTAACAAAATTTATAAAATGACATCAACTCTGTCAAAAAAATGAAAAACCATTTTTTTTTTGTCAAAAAATTAATTTTAAAATTTTTTTTTTCCCCAGAGTTTGGAAATTCGCCATGGTTCGACGACAGCGAGTTGGTCTGGAAAAACAAAGGTAAATTTAAAATTTTTTTTATCTCTTTTTTTATCATGGTTTTGGCCTAAAATAAAATCAAATTTTCATAAAAAAGACTAAAAAAACATTTGAAACTTAATTTGATATTTGAAAAGAAACTCATAATTTTACAAATGACTTTTAGACTATTAGCCGAGATTTCATTTACACCTAGTAGTTCATTTTTTCAAAATTTTAAACATTTTAGGCGTTAAAGTCCATCAAAAGTTGACCTTCTCCGTGTAAGAAGGTTATTGAAGTATAACCATTAAGAAGGTTAATTTTTAAAGGCTTGTAAATCGTAAACCGTTACAGATATTGAAAAAATGCACTAAATAAAATCTGTTGGAAATTCAATTCTCTTTAATTTTTATTTTATTCATTTTTTCTCTAGGACGCACTGTTTTCAAGATAAATTTGAAAAAACAATTATTTTCCGAAAATGGTGCATCCTAGAAAAAAATAATTAAGTGCAAATTTATAGAGAATTAAATTTCCTACAATTTTTATTTATTAGGTGTACAAAATGAAACTCAGCCACAGGGTAAATTTGAATTTTGTAGATTTTAGCCGAGTTTCATTTTGTACACCTAATATAATAAACATTTATTAAAATTTTATGTTTAAGAATAAAAGCAATGACATCATTATTTGGGAAGAAAATTATTTTTTACAAAAAACTTAAGCTTTGTTCCAATCGCAGTGTGAAACTGGTTTGAAACTCATGGAGCATGCGCAGAAGTTTTTGGACGTAATATTTGACGTCGTTCAAATCGTTTGTCCGTCATCTGAAGTCATCTGACGTCCAAATCCTCCTGCGCATGCTCCAAGAGTTTCAAACCATGTACAAACTGCTTCAATGTTATCTTCGATTTTTTTTAAAACGTCTAATTTTAGAAATATTTTATTTTTGTGCCAAAAATCGTCGTTTTCATCCGAAAAAAATGAACATGTCCTCACTTTTGAACCCAATTTATCAACATTTCCCGGAAGATTATTAAAATACTTCGAGAATAATGAGAAATTTCAAAGTGAAATTTCATCAATCTGTAATTAAGCTCAAAAGGATACAAAATTAGTCTTTAATAAAAAATTCAATATTTTTTCATTAAAAGTTGATTTTATAAGTTTTTTTAAAAAATAAACCCGCCGTGAAATCGGGTTCAAGAAGGCGAAAAAGAGGAGTTTTCCCGGGCCTTGACCTTACCCAGGGGGCTTTTAAATAACGACCCGTTTCGACGAATTTAAGCGTTGAGGGGTTTAAAGGAGAAGAGTAGCTAGAGGAGGGAAAAGGAAAAAAAAAGATTCATCTTCCACTCCCGTTCTTGGCTAACATAAGGTTTATTTTAATGCTTAAAAGGAAAACTCTTATACTTTTTATATTCCCCTCTTCATTTCTCACTTTTTTTTTTTTTTTTTTTTTTTTTTTTTTTTTTTTTTTTTTTTTTTCAAAGTGAGAAAAAATTCAATAAAACTCAATTTGCATAGAATTGGAAAAATTGTACTTTCTCTCCGAGAGCTCCTAATTTTTCGGGATAAGTCGTTTTGCCAACTTTTCTCCCTTAATTTTAAGGCGAAAAACTGAGGTCCATAATTTTGTTTAATTCAAGTTGTTAATTTATTTCTCTTTTTGTAATAAAACAAAAGGAGACAATGGGAATTGATCAAAAGGAGCCTTTTTCTTTTGAAAAGCGGGCTAATGAAGAAATTAATAACGGCTTTAATGAAGCCGTTTTGCTTTTTGTTCCGTCGAAATTCATGAGATTTGCATATTAAATGGCAAAAAGAGGTTTTTTTTATGTTTTAATTAACGTTTTTGTTAATATTTATTTGTTTATATTTGATTTCTTATATTTATATTTGTTTTTTATATTTATTTGTTTATATTTGTTTATTTGTTAATATTTATTTATTTATTTTAATATTTTTTTAACTTCCTTAATTGTTTATACTTTAATAACAAGAAAAGAAAAGTTTAAATTTTAAGTTGAAAATCGAAACTAACGAGGGCAATTTTTGAATTTCGAAAAAATGGCCAAAAATACGATAAAATGGGGCTTCTAGACCAAAAATAACCAGAAAAACGCCCAAAATACGGTAAAATGGGGCTTTCGGACTACAATATTATTGGTCAAAAATAACCAGAAAAACACCAAAAATACGGTAAAATGGGGGCTTCTGGACCAAAAATAACCAGAAAAACGCCCAAAATACGGTAAAATGGGGCTTTCGGACTACAATTCTTGGTCAAAAATAGCCAGAAAAAACACCAAAAATACGGTAAAATGGGGGCTTCTGGACCAAAAATAACCAGAAAAACGCCCAAAATACGGTAAAATGGGGCTTTTGGACTACAATTCTTGGTCAAAAATAACCAGAAAAACAACCAAAATACGGTAAAATGGGGGCTTCTGGACCAAAAATAACAGGAAAACGCCAAAAATACGGTAAAATGGGGCTTTCGGACTACAATTCGTGGTCAAAAATAACCAGAAAAACACCTAAAATACGGTAAAATGGGGGCTTCTTGACCAAAAATAACCAGAAAATTGCCATAATACGGTAAAATGTGGCTTTCGGACAACAATTCTTGGTCAAAAATAACCAGGAAAACGCCCAAAATACGGTAAAGTGGGGCTTTCGGACTACAATCCTTGGTCAAAATAACCAGACCCCGTAGGGTCAAATCGAATATTGATCTCTACCGATTTCAACTTTGTCATGGTGCCGGCCGGCTGTAGCATTTTTTTCCGGAACACTTTACGGCAACAGTTTCAACCGATTTTCACCAAATTTTCATTAGTCGATGAACAAGAAACTAACGAGGGCGATTTTTGAATTTCGAAAAAATGGCGGAGATTTGTCTGTTTGAAAATTTAAAAAATCACCAAATTTTCACCAATTACTCCTTATATTTTTTAACAATTTTTGGTTTAAAAAAATTATCATTTTTTTACATTAATTATCATTTTAGTAGGAGAGTTTTTATACTTCCACCCGTGACGAGAGGGACCTCCCTTGGGCAAAAATCCCATTATTTCTACCTTGATACTTAAAAAAATTTTCGAAAAAAATGTTCCCCCTCCCTTATACTTTCCCCTCCCTTATACCCCCCTCCCTTATACTTCCCCCTTCCTTATACTTCCCCCTCCGTTATATTTCCCCTCCCTTATAAATTCCCCACCCTATACTTCCCCTCTTTAATTCTTCTCCCTCCTTTATTTTACTTCTCTTTAAGGAAGTTTTCGTTGGAAGCTCGTATTTTCTATCGAATCTTTTAAGTTTTTTTTTTATAGTGACAAATGGCTTGTTAATCCTCAAATCCCAATTTATTTAAAGTTTAACTTGAATATACAAACTTTTCAGCCATAAATTTAGTTTAAAATCGACAGTTTTAATCACTTCAAACTTTGACATTTAAATTCCTCTCAAAACGTTCGATTTATTTTAGAGCAGACGGTTAAATTATGTTGTAGTTTAGTCTTTTTTCTGTGATGAGAGAATTAGATTATTTGAGGGTTAATTTTAACTGGATTCCAAGCACGTATTTCCGTACCTATTTGTGCTTAGGGGCGTGGTTCGGTATCAATAACCAAGTTTAAGGTCATATCGGTTTTAGGGCTCAACTCTTGTTTGGCATTCTCGGTTTAACTAAAGCTGGAAAGTTCTAGGAGACCTTGTGACCGGAATATTCGACGTTTAGATCAGCTGGGTGCGATAGAGATGAGGGGATGTACTTTTTTCTTAGCACGGAACATTTGGAAGTACTTCCTCAAAGTAGGGCAACGTTCATCTCAGTTTTTCATTCCTAAAATCGTGGTAAAAAAATAGATGTCTCTGCCTAGCCAGGCCAGCCGGAACCCCGACGGGATCTTCCTCAAAGTAGGGCAGCGTAATGGAAAAAAAATAACCAGGAAAGCGCCCAAAATACGGTAAAATGGGGGCTTCTGGACCAAAATTAACCAGAAAAATGCCATAATACGGAAAATGGGGCTTTCGGACTAAGATTCTTGGTCAAAAATAACCAGAAAAACCCCAAAAATACGGTAAAATGGGGCTTCTGGACCAAAATAACCAGAAAAACGCCCAAAATACGGTAAAATGGGGCTTTCGGTACAAAATAGCCAGAAAAACCCAAAAATACGGTAAAATGGGGCTTTGGACCAAAAAAATAACCAGAAAAACCAAAATGCGGTAAAATGGGGCTTCGGACTACAAAAAAATAACCAGAAAAACGCCCAAAATACGGTAAAATGGGGCTTTCGGACTACAATTCTGGTCAAAAATAACCAAAAACACCAAAAATACGGTAAAATGGGGGCTTCTGGACCAAAAATAACCAGAAAAACGCCCAAAATACGGAAAATAGGGCTTTCGGATTACAATTCTTGGTCAAAAGTAACCAGGAAAACACCAAAAATACGGTAAAATGGGGGCTTCTGGACCAAAAATAACAGGAAAACGCCCAAAATACGGTAACATGAGGGCTTCTAGACCACAAATAACAGGAAAACGCCCAAAATACTGTAAAATGGGGCTTTCGGACTACAATTCTTGGTCAAAAATAACCAGAAAAACAACCAATATACTGTAAAATGGGGCTTCTGGACCAAAAATAACAGGAAAACGTCCAAAATACGGTAACATGGGGGATTCTAGACCACAAATAACAGGAAAACGCGCAAAATACCGTAAAATGGCGCTTTCGGACTACAATTCTTGGTCAAAAATAACCAGAAAAACACCAAAAATACGGTAAAATGGGGGCTTCTGGACCAAAAATAACCAGAAAAATGCCATAATACGGTAAAATGGGGCTTTCGGACTACAATTCTTGGTCAAAAGTAACCAGGAAACACCAAAAATACGGTAAAATGGGGGCATCTGGACCAAAAATAACCAGGAAGCGCCCAAAATACGGTAAAATGATAGCTTCTGGGCCAAAATTCTTGGACAAAAAAAACCAAAAAACCCAAAATACGGTAAAATGGAAGCTTCTGGACCATAACTAACAAGAAAAAGCTCAAAATACGGTAAAAATAGTATCAAGGTAGAAAAATGAATGTCTTCGCCTAGCCAGACCGCACATTTGGGAAATCACCCTAAATTTCTACCTACTATACATTTCGATGAAAGTGACGGCCGGCCGGCCCCGAAGACAACCTCATTATCTATGGAGTCTACAAGACACTTTCCCAGACACCATCTGGAGGGTGTCACCGTAACTTCTCTTTCAGGAAGTTAAAAAACTATTTGTAGAGCCACAGAGACTAAACGGTTAAAGCTAGAAATTTTTGGCTTTCGTATTATAAAAGAAAATCGCTTCACCTTTCAAACGGTGACTATAGAATTAAAATTAGTCAAATACTAAGGGAGATATGTTTGAAAATGATGCTGCTTTTGGGGTTATTTCAAATTTTGGTTAAAAGTTTTGCCGCTAGGTTAACAAATGATTACGAGCTAACTAGAGAAGTTCTCTCATTCATCATCTCCGGCCTCTGGGCACAATTAGAACGGCACTAACTCTGGTTAAACATGGCGGATTTGTAATTTTCGAATGATTATTTTTTAGAAGAGCGGATGCGGGACTACAATATGTGGCTGAGGTCGAAAATCGGGGAGGAGAGGAGGGAACAGGCGGAGTCCTACCCGCTCCCGCTTCTTTACAGGCATCGACCTCAGAAGCAGTTTTCGTACGAGAAGCCTCTCGTCCCGCCCGGGCCGAGTAGTTCGTTCGCCTATTCGCCGACTGACGAAAGATTTTTCGCACCGGACACCCCACAACGGCCTCAATTAACCGAACCACCAGAATTCTACGGTAATTCAAAAATAATTTTTTTTTCATTTTTTATTTAAATTTTTACGAATCTGTCACTACAAGTAAAAGAACTGAAGAAGATGAAAATCATATTGAAGAACCCGATTACCTTCAAGAGTCTCAAGTCGTCAAGTCTAGACTTATCGATTTGACGATGACAAAGAGAAAATTGTAATCACAGGTAAATTTCAATTTTTTTTTAATATTAAAAACTTCAAAATTTTCTTTAGCTCTTATTGCTGGAAGTAGCGCCGCTGGCCTCGCAGCTCTTGGACTAATCGTTTATGGGTTCGTCAGGTAAGAGTCGGTCAAAACAGGACAAAATGAAAAATAAAATTAGATAAAAAGGGGAATGAACGAAAAAATTCGGTTAAAAATTGATTTCTTAGACCAGTGTATCTCAACCTGTTTGAAGCCAGTTGTTGCCGCCAAGGGGAGCTTGAAAAAGGGCCGGATTATAGGTTTTCCGACCAAAGTTCCGGAATATTGGTTTTTGGACCTAAGTTCCAGATTTTTGGACCAAAGGGCCGGATTATAGGTTTTCGGACTAAAGGGCCGGATTATACGTTTTCCGACTAAAGGGCCGGATTATACGTTTCGGACCAAAGGGCCGGATCATAGGTTTTCCGACCAAAGTTCCGGAATAGGTTTTCGGACCAAAGGGCCGGAATATAGGTTTTCGGACCAAAGGGCCAAAATATAGGTTTTCGGACCAAAGGGCCGGATTATAGGTTTTCGGACCAAAGGGCCGGTTATAGGTTTTCCAACCAAAGGGCCAGATTATAGGTCTTTTGGGACCAAAGGGCCGGATTATAGGTTTTCGGACCAAAGGGCCGGATTATAGGTTTTCCGACCAAAGTTCCAGAATATTGGTTTTCGGACCAAAGTTCCAGAATATAGGTTTTTTTTGGAGCTAGGTTTTCCGACCAAAGTTCCAGATAGGTTTTTTGGACCAAAGGGCTGGATTAGGTTTTCGGACCAAAGGGCCGGATCATAGGTTTTCCGACCAAAGTTCGGAATATAGGTTTTTTGAACCAAAGGGCCGGAATATTTCCGGACCAAAGGGCCGGATTATAGGTTTTCCGACCAAAGTTCCAGAATATTGGTTTTCGGACCAAAGTTCCTGAATATAGGTTTTTTTGGAGCTAGGTTTTCCGACCAAAGTTCCAGAATATTGGTTTTTTGGACCAAAGGGCCGGATTATAGGTTTTCGGACCAAAGTTCCGGAATATAGGTTTTTTGGACCAAAGGGCCGGATTATAGGTTTTCGGACAAAAGGGCCGGATTATAGGTTTTCCGACCAAAGTTCCGGAATATTGGTTTTTGGACCTAAGTTCCAGATTTTTGGACCAAAGGGCCGGATTATAGGTTTTCGGACTAAAGGGCCGGATTATACGTTTTCCGACTAAAGGGCCGGATTATACGTTTTTCGGACCAAAGGGCCGGATCATAGGTTTTCCGACCAGTTCCGGAATATAGGTTTTCGGACCAAAGGGCCGGAATATAGGTTTTCGGACCAAAGGGCCAAAATATAGGTTTTCGGACCAAAGGGCCGGATTATAGGTTTTCGGACCAAAGGGCCGGTTATAGGTTTTCCAACCAAAGGGCCAGATTATAGGTCTTTTGGGACCAAAGGGCCGGATTATAGGTTTTCGGACCAAAGGGCCGGATTATAGGTTTTCCGACCAAAGTTCCAGAATATTGGTTTTCGGACCAAAGTTCCAGAATATAGGTTTTTTTTGGAGCTAGGTTTTCCGACCAAAGTTCCAGATTATAGGTTTTTTGGACCAAAGGGCTGGATTATAGGTTTTCGGACCAAAGGGCCGGATCATAGGTTTTCCGACCAAAGTTCCGGAATATAGGTTTTTTGAACCAAAGGGCCGGAATATAGGTTTCCGGACCAAAGGGCCGGATTATAGGTTTTCCGACCAAAGTTCCAGAATATTGGTTTTCGGACCAAAGTTCCAGAATATAGGTTTTTTTTGGAGCTAGGTTTTCCGACCAAAGTTCCAGAATATGGTTTTTTGGACCAAAGGGCCGGATTATAGGTTTTCGGACCAAAGTTCCGGAATATAGGTTTTCGGACCAAAGGGCCGGATTATAGGTTTTCGGACCAAAGTTCCAGAATATAGGTTTTTTGGACCAAAGGGCCGGATCATAGGTTTTCCGACCAAAGTTCCGGAATATAGGTTTTCGGACCAAAGGGCCGGATTATAGGTTTTCGGACCAAAGTTCCAGAATATAGGTTGTTTGAACCAAAGGTCCGGATTGTAGGTTTTCCGACCAAAGTTCCAAAATATGTATAGGTTTTTTGAACCAAAGGGCCGGATTATAGGATTTCGGACCAAAGGGCCAATTATAGGTTTTCCGACCAAGGGCCGGATTATAGGTTTTCCGACCAAAATTCCAGAATATAGGTTTTTTTGGACCGAAGGGCCGGATTATAGGTTTTCGGACCAAAGTTCCAGAATAAAGGTTTTTTTGGACCAAAGGGCCGGATTATAGGATTTAGGACCAAAGGGCCCGTTATAGGTTTTCCGACCAAAGGGCCGGATTATAGGTTTTACAACGAAAGTTCCAGTATATAGGTTTTTTTGGACCAAAGGTCCGGATTGTAGGTTTTCCGACCAAAGTTCCAGAACAAGGTTTTTTGAACCAAAGGGCCGGAATATAGGTTTTCTGACCAAAGGGCCGGACTATAGGTTTTCCGACCAAAGTTCCAGAATATAGGTTTTTTTAGGCGTAAGGTCCGGATTGTAGGTTTTCCGACCAAAGTTCCAAAATATGTATAGGTTTTTGAACCAAATGGCCGGATTATAGGATTTCGGACCAAAGGGCCAATTATAGGTTTTCCGACCAAAGGGCCGGATTATAAGTTTTCTGACCAAGGGCCGGGTTATAGGTTTTCCGACCAAAGTTCCAGAATATAGGTTTTTTTGGACCGAAGGGCCGGATTATAGGTTTTCGGACCAAAGGGCCGGTTATATGTTTTCCGACCAAAGGGCCGGATTATAGGTTTTCGGACCAAAGTTCCAGAATAAAGGTTTTTTTGGACCAAAGGGCCGGATTATAGGATTTAGGACCAAAGGGCCCGTTAGGTTTTCCGACCAAAGGGCCGGATTATAGGTTTTACAACCAAAGTTCCAGTATATAGGTTTTTTTGGACCAAAGGTCCGGATTGTATTCCGACCAAAATTCCAGAATATAGGTTTTTTGAACCAAAGGGCCGGAATATAGGTTTTCGGACCAAAGGGCCGGATTAGGTTTCGGACTAAAGGGTCGGATTATAGGTTTTCCGACCAAAGTCCAGAATGTAGGTTTTCGGACAAATTAAAAAAAGTACTCACCCTAACGCCCCCAGCCATTTAGCCATTGCCCCCCTATCACCCAAATTTTGCATAACGCTCCCCAGTAACTTCTCGACGCCCCGTTGAGAATCACTGTCTTAGACGAACAAAAATTTCGACGAAAACCGATGAAAAGAAATTTTTTTTTTCATTTTTCCTAGATTGCAGAAGAAAGCGAAGGCGGCGGCAGACGTGGAATACCCAGCATACGGCGTAACCGGTCCGAACAAAGACTCGACGCCGACCGGCGACAGGCGATTGGCTCATTCCGCACAAGTCTACCACTATCAGTTGACCAAACAGCAATAATTGCGATGGAAAGGTAAGACAAACGAGGTCGAAATTTCCAAAAGAGTCTCTTTTGTGTCATTATCTCAACACAACGGAAACCTTCACATGATTGAGGGTTACTTTAACGCTACGTCAAAAGATATGGACCGAAAAACGGACATTTTATACTCGGATAGTCAATTATTTTGACGTATAATTTCATCAAGACCCTTTTGAAACCCGAGAATTTCTATAAACCTGAGAATCTTGAAAACGAAAAATCAATATTTTTATACCCACTTGCCGCCATTATATAAATTTATTTTTTTTCAAACTCACCCCGGAAAATGAAGGAAAATCGGATATTGCATTATTTTTGGTGGGAAGTAATTTCGCCGGACGAACGGGAAAGCGCCCAAAATACGGTAAGATGGGGCTTTCGGACTACAGTTCTTGGTCAAAAATAACCAAAAAACACCAAAAATACGGTAAAATGGGGGCTTCTGGACCAAAAATAACCAGAAAATGCCATAATACGGTAAAGTGGGGCTTTCGGACTCCAATTCTTGGTCAAAATAACCAGAAAAACACCAAAAATACGGTAAAATGGGGGCTTCTGGTCCAAAATACCAGAAAAACGCCCAAAATACGGTAAAATGGGGCTTTCGGACTACAATTCTTGGTCAAAATAACCAGAAAAACCCAAAACGGTAAAATGGGGCTTTCGGTCTACAATTCTTGGTCAAAAATAACCAAAAAACACCAAAAATACGGTAAAATGGGGCTTTCGGACCCCAATTCTTGGTCAAAATAACCAGAAAAACACCAAGCATACGGTAAAATGGGGGCTTCTGGACCGAAAATAACCAGAAAAATGCCATAATACGGTAAAATGGGGCTTTCGGACTACAATTCTTGGTCAAAAATAACCAGGAAAGCGCCCAAAATACGGTAAAAAGATAGCTTCTGGGCCAAAATTCTTGGACAAAAAAAACCGAAAAATTCAATTATTTTGACGTATAATTTCATCAAGACCCTTTTGAAACCCGAGAATTTATATAAACCTGAGAATCTTGAAAACAAAAAATCAATATTTTTATACCCACTTGCCACCATTGTATAAATTTATTTTTTTCAAACTCACCCCGGAAAGTGAAGGAAAATCGGATAGCGATTGCATTATTTTTTGGTGGGAAGTAATTTCCCCCGTCGAACGAGAAACCGAAAAATTCAATTATTTTGACCCTTTTGAAACGTGATAAACCTGAGAATCTTGAAAACAAAAAATCAATATTTTTATACCCACTTGCCACCATTGTATAAATTTATTTTTTTCAAACTCACCCCGGAAAGTGAAGGAAAATCGGATAGCGATTGCATTATTTTTTGGTGGGAAGTAATTTCCCCGTCGAACGAGGGTGGAAACTCCCGGCGGGCTCGCCTCAATTTCTTGTACGGGGGCCGAACGTGACACGATGAAAACGTGACAGACCTAATTTTTCGAACTCAAAAAAAAAATTGGACTTGTCGAGAATTCTAACTATATTTATCAAGGAAATTCAAATTTTAACTTCTAAAGAAGTTATTGCGACCCTCGACGTCGGGTTTTTGGGGAAGGGTCTTCCAGACCCCGGGGTCAAATCGAATATTGATCTTTACCGATCTCAACTTTGTCTGTGGTGCCGGCCGGCCGTCCGTAGCATTTTTTTCCGGAACACTTTACGGCCATCATTTTCACCACCAATTTTTACACAAATCTTTAGCCGGTGAAGAAGAATGTAACGAGGGGGATTTTGAATTTCGAAAAATGGCGGAGATATGTCTGTTTGAAATTTTAAAAAATTCGCTGCGGCCGAACCGTTAATCCGATTTTCACCAAATTTTCACCAATTACTTATATTTTTAAGAATTTTTGGTGCAAAAAAATTGCCATTTTAATTACTATTTTATTAGTAGGGAGAAATTTCGTACTTCTACCCTTTACGAGAGGCACATCCCTAGGCCAAAGAGCCCATTATTTCTACCTTGAGACTTAGAAAATTTTTCGAAAAAAAGAACTTAGAAAATTTTTCGAAAAAAAAAACTTAGAAAATTTTTCGAAAAAAAAAAAAAGAAGAAAGAAAAAGAAAGAAAAACCCGGAAAATTTTTCGAAAAAAAAATTTTTTTTGACAAAAAACTTAGAAAATTTTTCGAAAAAAAGAACTAAGAAAATTTTTCGAAAAAAAAAAAAAAAAAAAAAAAAAAAAAAAAGGAAAGGAAAACCCGGAAAATTTTTCGAAAAAAACTTAGAAAATTTTTTGAAAAAAAAAAATTTTTTTTGGACAAAAAAACTTAGAAAATTTTTCGAAATAAAAAGTTATAACTTAGAAAATTTTTTGAAAAAAGAACTTAGAAAATTTTTCAAAAAAAAAAAATAAACCGGAAAATTTTTCGCAAAAACAAACTTGCAAAATTGTCCTTTATACTTTCCCTCCCTACTAAATCCCCTTCCTTTATACTTCCCCCTCCATACTTCCCCCTCTGTTATACTTCCTACTCCGTTATACTTTCCCCTCCGTTATACTTCCCCCTCCGTTATACTTCCCCCTCCCATATACTTCCCCCTCCGTTATACTTCCCCTCCCATATACTTCCCACTACGTTTTACGTCCCCTCCGTTATACTTCCCCCTCCTATATAGATACTTCTCTTTAAGGAAGTTTTCGTTGGAAGCTCTTCAAACGAGTACTTTTATACCCACTTGCCACCATTATATAAATTTATTTTTTTTCAAACTCACCCCGGAAAATGAAGGAAAATCGGATAGCGATTGCATTATTTTTTGGTGGGAAGTAATTTCCCCCGTCGAACAGGGGTGGAAACTCCCGGCGGGCTCGCCTCAATTTCTTGTACGGGGGCCGAACGTGACACGATGAAAACGTGACAGAACTAATTAATTTTCCGAACTCAAATAAAAAAAATTGGACTTGTCGAGAATTCTAACTATATCAAGGAAATTCAATTTTTTTTTCAGCAATCGAGGTCCTGAAAGGCGAGGCTCAATATCAGACGCTGATAGCGACGACGACAACGAAGAAGGCGATTATACCGTTTACGAATGTCCTGGACTGGCACCAGTAAGTTTTTATAAATTATTTTCTGAGGCATAATTTACGGGGAAAAGTTAAAGTTAAAGAAGAGAAAAAATGAAGAAAATTGCCGTTGGAAGAATTTTCCTAGGTTGCAAAATATTAGGTGTACAAAATGAAAGGCACAGGGTAAATTTGAATTTTGTAGATTTTAGCCGAGTTTCATTTTGTACACCTAGTAGTTCATTTTTTCAAAATTTTAATCATTTTAAGCGTTAAAGTCCATCAAAAGTTGACCTTCTCCGTGTAAGAAGGTTTTTGAAGTATAACCATTAAGAAGGTTAATTTTTAAAGGCTTGTAAATCGTAAACCGTTACAGATATTGAAAAAATGCACTAAATAAAATCTGTTGAAAATTTAATTCTCTTTAATTTTTATTCTATTCATTTTTTCTCTAGGACGCACTGTTTTCAAGATAAATTTATAAAAAAAAAAAAAAATATTTTCCGAAAATGGTGCATCCTAGAATAAAATAATTAAGTGCAAAATAGAGAATTAAATTTCCTACAATTTTTATTTATTAGGTGTACAAATGAAACTCAGCCACAGGGTAAATTTGAATTTTGTAGATTTTAGCCGAGTTTCATTTTGTACACCTAAATGCATTTTTGAAGTTTGGATGGTAAGAACCTTTTATCCGGAGAGGTGGGGGAGCGTGATGTCATTGGAGTGGTGGGGGAACGTGACGTCATTAGAGTCCGCCCTTTCATCACTTCTTACTTCCCTCATTTGCCACCATCATTTCTTTCTAGGGTTCTGATTTAAAGAAATTTTTATCATAGGAAAGAAAAATGGAAGTAGTCTTTCTCCCATCACTCCAATAGCGTCTTTCCGACAAGTTTGGATGGTAAGAACCTTTTATTGGAGAGGTGGTGGGAGCGTGATGTCATTGGAGTGGTGGGGGAACATGACGTCATTAGAGTCCGCCCTTTCAGCACTTCATTTTCAGCATTTTTCTTCCTAGGATTCTGAGTTAAAGAAATTTTTATGATAGGAAACAAAAATGGTAGTAGTCTTTCTCCCATCACTCCAATAGCGTCTTTCCAACAAGTTTGGATGGTAAGAACCTTTTATTGGAGAGGTGGTGGGAGCGTGATGTCATTGGAGTGGTGGGGGGAACGTGACGTCATCAGAGTCCGCCCTTTCAGCACTTCTTACTTCCCTCATGTGCCACCACCATTTCTTTCTAGTGTTCTAAAATTTTTATCATAAGAAACAAAAATGGAAGTAGTCTTTCTCCCATCACTCCAATAGCGTCTTTCCAACAGACCGTGGAGGGTATCATAATAATTAATAACTCCTCTTTAATGAATTTAAAAAATAAATAAATAAATTTAAATGTCCAAAATTCTCAACTTCGGTCTATATAACTTGAGTTTTAATTGGTTCACTCTGACCTCTTGCATACATTTTGTGGATAAAATCGTTTTATGCAAATTTCAAACTGCATATGCTAATGTTTACCCAGCTCCAGGTTTAACTCGCGATTTAATCCAAGGTTAATATAAAATAAATTTTTTTTTTTTCAGACGGGAGAGATGGAAGTGAAAAACCCTCTTTTTCAAGACGATCCGACGCCGGCGACCGGGGCCGAAAACGACCAAGATTCCCAACCGCCAAAAAGCAACCACTAAACCTTCATATCATTTTAAAATATTCCAAATCAAACAAAAATTAGAAAAATTTATACAAAATCCTAAAAAAGTTACACATAAACAAAAAACCTTGGGTATTTTATACATCTTATTGTACAGCAATATTTAAAAAAAAAAATTTTCTTCCCTAATACCTCAGGCCCTTTTTTAGATAGATGCCAAAACCTTTTATTTAAAGGGCCTAAAACCCGGTCGAAAAAATTGTTTGTATTTTTCTAAATTTTATTTATTTTTAATTTTTAACTATTGTCAATTTTTGCCCATCCTAGATTTTAAAAAAAGGGTGTATCCGAATTGCGGCGTAAATTAAAAAGTATCGATTTTTTGTAATCGAACTGGAGAGCGGGAATTTTCAATTTTCGCAAGACCTATTCTTTCTCAAGCGGCCGAAAAACCAACTTTTTACAGCATTCTGCCGAATTGCGTCTTTTGACCGAAAAACCACCTTTTTACCGCATTGACCGAATTGCGTCTTACGACCGAAAAACCACCTTTTTACCGCATTGCGTCTTACGACCGAAAAACCACCTTTTTACCGCATTGACCGAATTGCATTTTAGGACCGAAAAACCATCTTTTTACCGAATTGCATCTTTCGACCGAAAACCCACCTTTTTAACGCATTGACAGAATCGCTTCTTTCGACGGAGAAACCACCTTTTTACGGCATTGACCGAATTGCATTTTAGGACCGAAAAACCATCTTTTTACCGAATTGCATCTTTCGACCGAAAAACCACCTTTTTACCGCATTGACAGAATCGCTTCTTTCGACGGAGAAACCACCTTTTTACGGCATTGACCGAATTGCGTCTTACTACCGAAAAACCACCTTTTTACCGCATTGAGCGAATTGCGTCTTTCGACCGAAAAACCACCTTTTTACCGCATTGACCGAATTGCGTCTTACGACCGAAAAACCACCTTTTTACCGCATTGCGTCTTTCGACCAAAACCCACCTTTTTACCGCATTGACCAAATTGCGTCTTACGACCGAAAAACCACCTTTTTACCGCGTTGACCGAATTGCGTCTTTCGACCGAAAAACCACCTTTTTACCGCATTGACCGAATTGCGTCTTAAGACCGAAAAACCACCTTTTTTGCGTCTTACGTCCGAAAAACGACCTTTTTACCGCATTGACCAAGCTGCGTCTTACGTCCGAAAAACCACATTTTTACCGCATTGACCGAATTGCGTCTTTCGACCGAAAAACCACCATTTTTCCGCATTGACCGAACTGCGTTTTACGACCGAAAAACCACCTTTTTACCGCATTGGCCGAATTGCGTCTTTCGACCGAAAAACCACCTTTTTACCGCATTGGCGGAATTGCGTCTTTCGACCGAAAAACCACCTTTTTACCGCATTGACCGAATTGCGTCTTACTACCGAAAAACCACCTTTTTACCGCATTGAACGAATTGCGTCTTTCGACCGAAAAACCACCTTTTTACCGCATTGACCGAATTGCGTCTTACGACCGAAAAACCACCTTTTTACCGCATTGCGTCTTTCGACCGAAAACCCACCTTTTTACCGCATTGACCAAATTGCGTCTTACGACCGAAAAACCACCTTTTTACCGCGTTGACCGAATTGCGTCTTTCGACCGAAAAACCACCTTTTTACCGCATTGACCGAATTGCGTCTTAAGACCGAAAAACCACCTTTTTTGCGTCTTACGTCCGAAAAACGACCTTTTTACCGCATTGACCAAGCTGCGTCTTACGTCCGAAAAACCACCTTTTTACCGCATTGACCGAATTGCGTCTTACGACGGAAAAACCACCTTTTTACCGCATTGACCGAATTGCGTCTTTCGACGGAAAAACCATCTTTTTACCGCATTGACCGAATTGCGTCTTTCGACGGAAAAACCACCTTTTTACCGCATTGACCGAATTGCGTCTTTCGACGGAAAAACCACCTTTTTACCGCATTGACAGAACTGCGTTTTACGACCGAAAAACCACCTTTTTACCTCATTGACCGACTTGCGTCTTTCGACCGAAAAACCACCTTTTAACCGCATTGATCGAATCGCGTCTTTCGACCGAAAAACCACCTCTTTACCGCATTGACCGAATTGCGTCTTTCGACGGAAAAACCATCTTTTTACCGCATTGACCGAATTGCGTCTTTCGACCGAAAAACCACCTTTTTACCGCATTGGCCGAATTGCGTCTTTCGACCGAAAAACCACCTTTTTACCGCATTGACCGAATTGCGTCTTACGTCCGAAAAACCACCTTTTTACCGCATTGACCGAATTGCGTCTTACGACCGAAAAACCACCTTTTTACCGCATTGACCGAATTGCGTCCTACGACCGAAAAACCACCTTTTTAACCGCATTCGGACTCCCAAAATCAAAAGAACCGCAATTCGGAAACTCCCTAAAATAGTTTAACCAAATACTTTCCTAAACACCCTTAGGTGCATTATCGATGTTCCCCTTTAAAATTTGCCGCATAGAACACCACTCGGAATCATTTTATTAAGTTTTTTGTTTTTAAGTTTAAGGAAAGGATTAAGAAGTGATAAAGAATGGTGCAAAAGAGTGGAAAAGTTTATTTTAATTTTATATAAAAGAATTATATTTAAATGTTAAAAAAAAGTTGAGGTAAAATGTCTTCTCTTTATAAAAAAAACCAAAGTGTACAAATTAGTTAAACAATTATTTTTTAAAACAACATGAAAAAATAAAGACTTGTTTTTAATTAGCGCTAGACATTATTTTTTTACTCGTTTTTAAAAATACAATATTATTTCCGGCCTGTTTTTCTTTTTAAAAAATATTTTTTAAAAACTTAAGCCTTGACTTTAGATTGTTAAAAACCACTAAAAATTTCTATTTATCAAAATATCTTGAAGCTTTTAAAAAGGACTTGAAAAAGTAGGGTTTTTAAAATAACATCTACCTACATAGTTTATAAAATTAAAACTAGAAAATTTTATTTAAAACGACCTATTTTAATGTCTTCACAAAAAAAATATATTATTTTAAAAGTGATTTTTTTATTTTTTTTAACCTTTATCACATGAGACCTATTCTTTCTCAAGCGGCAGAAAAACCAACTTTTTACAGCATTCTGCCGAATTGCGTCTTTCGACCGAAAAACCACCTTTTTACCGCATTGCGTCTACGACCGAAAAACCACCTTTTTACCGCATTGACCGAATTGCGTCTTTCGACCGAAAAACCACCTTTTTACCGCATTGACCGAATTGCGTCTTACGGCCGAAACACTACCTTTTTACCGCATTGACCGAATTGCGTCTTTCGACCGAAAAACCACCTTTTTACCGCATTGACCGAATCGCGTCTTACGACCGAAAAATCACCTTTTTTCCGCATTGACAGAATTGCATCTTTCGACCGAAAAACCACCTTTTTACCGCATTGACCGAATTGCGTCTTACGACCGAAAAACCACCCTTTTACTGCATTGACCGAATTGCGTCTTACGACCGAAAACCACCTTTTTACCGCATTGACCGAATTGCGTCTTACGACCGAAAAACCACCTTTTTACCGCATTGACCGAATTGCGTCTTACGACCGAAAAACCACCTTTTCACCGCATTGACCGAATTGCGTCTTACGACCGAAAAACCACCTTTTTACCGCATTGACCGACTTGCGTCTTTCGACCGAAAAACCACCTTTTTACCGCATTGACCGAATCGCGTCTTTCGACCGAAAAACCACCTTTTTACCGCATTGACCAAATTGCGTCTTTCGACCGAAAACCCACCTTTTTACCGCATTGACCGAATAGCGTCTTACGACCGAAAAACCACCTTTTTACCGCATTGATCGAATTCCGTCTTTCGACCCAAAAACCACCTTTTTACCGCATTGACCGACTTGCGTCTTTCGAACGAAAAACCACCTTTTTACCGCATTGACCGAATTGCGTCTTTCGACCGAAAAACAACCTTTTTAACAGCAATGACCGAATTTCGTAAAACGACCTATTTTAATGTCTTCACAAAAAAAATATATTATTTTAAAAGTGATTTTTTTTATTTTTTTAACCTTTATCACATGAGAAATCGAAATTTTATTTTATTTACACTAAATTCTGGGTACGGATAATGGTCGGTTGGCCCTCTCGCCCTTTTAAAAGGCGTAAAAAAGAAGAAGAGAAGAGGCAGTATGCGAGGCAGGCGAATCTTGGCAAAGCTGTTTTGTTGAAGCCGACGGCGAATGCGCCGGAGAAAAAGGAATATAAAAAACACGCTTCCGAGTGAGCAAATTTTTTTACCAGTTTTTCGAGCAGAAAATGATCCGAAAACTTTGTCAGTCCGTCTAGGAGTTATGATTTTTTTTGTCCTCACAAAATCTCTCTTACTCTTCGTCCACTTTTTGTGCAGCCTATTGGGAGAACACCGCTCGACTCATATCACCCTAAAGCAGTTGAACATAAAAAATCTGCATTTCGACGTAAAAAATCTGTGGTTCACCATAATTTGTTCGGCATAATGCAATTAAAGCTCTCAAAAGTTCAAAATTTTGAGCATAATGACATAAAGAGTTTCGCCATAAGCGACAATTTCAAAAAATGCATGTCGACATAAAAAAAAGTGCAAGTCACCATAACGCCTCTCACCATAAAAGCCTCTCTTTAAGTTTAAATATTTAATTTTTCACCATAAAACTGTTTCTGTCGTTTAGGCATAATACATCTCACCATAAACTAGGGACAGCGAAAGAGCAAGCCTACTTTTGCCGTTTAAATCGCGATTATGGCGAAATGACAAAAACCTTAAGCTTGACAGTTCACCATAATGCAGAAAATGATCCGAAAAATATCATTTGTCAATCCGTCTAGGAGTTATGATTTTTTTTTTTCCTCCCAAAATCTCTCTTACTCTTCGTCCACTTTTTGTGCAGCCTATTGGGAGAACACCGTTCAACTCATTTCACCCTAAAGCAGTTGAACATAAACAATCTGCATTTCGACGTAAAAAATCTGTGGTTCACCATAATTTGTTTCGGCATAATGCAATTAAAGCTCTCAAAAGTTCAAAATTTTGAGCATAATGCATTTCAACATAACGCAGTTGAACATAAAGGATACTTTAATTTTAATGAGCTTGTCGTTTCACCATATAACTGTTTCTGTCGTTTGGGCATAATACATCTCACCATAAACTTGAGCCAAAGAGTTTCGCTAAGCGACTATTTCAAAAAATGCATGTCGACATAAAAAAAAGTGCAAGTCACCATAACGCTTCTCACCATAAAAGCCTCTCTTAAAGTTTCAATATTTGATGTTTCGCCATAAAACTGTTTCTGTCGTTTGGGCATAATACATCTCACCATAAACTAGGGACAGCCAAAGAGTTTCGCCATAAGCGACTATTTCAAAAAATGCATGTCGACATAAAAAAAAGTGCAAGTCACCATAACGCTTCTCACCATAAAAGCCTCTCTTTAAGTTTCAATATTTGATGTTTCGCCATAAAACTGTTTATGTCGTTTAGGCATAATACATCTCACCATAAACTAGGGACAGCCAAAGAGTTTCGCCATAACCGACTATTCCAAATAATGCATGTCGACATAAAAAAAAGTGCAAGTCACCATAACGCTTCTCACCATAAAAGCCTCTCTTTAAGTTTCAATATTTGATGTTTCGCCATAAAACCTGTCGTTTGGGCATAATACATCTCACCATAAACTAGGGACAGCCAAAGAGTTTCGCCATAAGCGACTATTTCAAAAAATGCATGTCGACATAAAAAAAAGTGCAAGTCACCATAGTGCTTCTCACCATAAAAGCCTCTCTTTTAGTTTCAATATTTGATGTTTCGCCATAAAACTGTTTCTGTCGTTTGGGCATAATACATCTCACCATAAACTAGGGACAGCCAAAGCGTTTCGCCATAAGCGACTATTTCAAAAAATGCATGTCGACATAAAAAAAAAAGTGCAAGTCACCATAAAGCTTCTCACCATAAAAGTTTCAATATTTGATGTTTCGCCACAAAACTGTTTCTGTCGTTTGGGCATAATACATCTCACCATAAACTAGGGACAGCGAAAGAGCAAGCCTACTTTTGCCGTTTAAATCGCGATTATGGCGAAATGACAAAAACCTTAAGTTTGAAAGTTCACCATAATGCAGAAAATGATCCGAAAAATATCCTTTGTCAATCCGTCTAGGAGTTATGATTTTTTTTTGCCCTCCCAAAATCTCTCTTACTCTTCGTCCACTTTTTGTGCAGCCTATTGGGAGAACACCGCTCAACTCATATCACCCTAAAGCAGTTGAACATAAAAAAATCTGCATTCCGACGTAAAAAGTCTGTGGTTCACCATAATTTGTTCGGCATAATGCAATTAAAGCTCTCAAAAGTTCAAAAGTTTTGAGCATAATGCATTTCAACATAAAGAGTTTTGCCATAAGCGACCATTTCAAAAAATGCATGTCGACATAAAAAAAGGTGCAAGTCACCATAACGCTTCTCACCATAAAAGCCTCTCTTTAAGTTTCAATATTTGATGTTTCGCACATAAAACCTGTCGTTTGGGCATAATACATCTCACCATAAACTAGGGACAGCCAAAGAGTTTCGCCATAAGCGACTATTTCAAAAAATGCATGTCGACATAAAAAAAAGTGCAAGTCACCATAGTGCTTCTCACCATAAAAGCCTCTCTTTAAGTTTCAATATTTGATGTTTCGCCACAAAACTGTTTCTGTCGATTGGGCATAATACATCACACCATAAACTAAGGGCAGCGAAAGAGCAAGCCTACTTTTGCCGTTTAAAACGCGATTATGGCGAAACGACAAAAACCTTAAGCTTGACAGTTCACCATAATGCAGAAAATGATCCGAAAAATACCATTTGTCAATCCGTCTAGGAGTTATGATTTTTTTTGTCCTCCCAAAATCTCTCTTACTCTTCGTCCACATTTTGTGCAGCCTATTGGGAGAACACCGTTCAACTCATTTCACCCTAAAGCAGTTGAACATAAAAAATCTGCATTTCGACGAAAAAAATCTGTGGTAATTTGTTTCGACATAATGCAATTGAAGCTCTTGAAAGTTCAAAAATTTTGAGCATAATGCATTTCAACATAACGCAGTTAAACATAAAGGATACTTTAATTTTAAAGAACTTGTCGTTAAACCATAAAACTGTTTCTGTCGTTTGGGCATAATACATCTCACCATAAACTACAGCCAAAGAGTTTCGCCATAAGCGACTATTTCAAAAAAAGCATGTCGACATAAAAAAAAGTGCAAGTCACCATAGCGCTTCTCACCATAAAAGCCTCTCTTTAAGTTTCAATATTTGATGTTTCGCTATAAAACCTGTCGTTTGGGCATAATACATCTCACCATAAACTAGGGACAGCCAAAGAGTTTCGCCATAAGCGTCTATTTCAAAAAATGCATGTCGACATAAAAAAAAGTGCAAGTCACCATAACGCTTCTCACCATAAAAGCCTCTCTTTAAGTTTCAATATTTGATGTTTCGCCATAAAACCTGTCGTTTGGGCATAATACATCTCCCCATAAACTAGGGACAGCCAAAGAGTTTCGCCATAAGCGACCATTTAAAAAAATGCATGTCGACATAAAAAAAGTGCAAGCCATCATAACGCTTCTCACCATAAAAGCCTCTCTTTAAGTTTCAATATTTGATGTTTCGCCATAAAACCTGTCGTTTGGGCATAATACATCTCACCATAAACTAGGGACAGCCAAAGAGTTTCGCCATAAGCGACTATTTCAAAAAATGCATGTCGACATAAAAAAAAGTGCAAGTCACCATAACGCTTCTCACCATAAAAGCCTCTCTTTAAGTTTCAATATTTGATGTTTCGCCACAAAACTGTTTCTGTCGTTTGGGTATAATACATCTAACCATAAACTAGGGACAGCCAAAGAGTTTCGCCATAAGCGACTATTTCAATAAATGCATGTCGACATAAAAAAAAGTGCATGTCACCATAACGCTTCTCACCATAAAAGCCTCTCTTTAAGTTACAATATTTGATGTTTCGCCATAAAACTGTTTCTGTCGTTTGGGCATAATACATCTCACCATAAACTAAGGACAGCGAAAGAGCAAGCCTACTTAAACGCGATTATGGCGAAACGACAAAAACCTTAAGCTTGACAGTTCACCATAATGCAACCCACAAAAAACACCCCGTGTAAAAAACACCCCGCCTCGCAAAAATCCTTTTACATCAGCCGGAAAAAGTTGTGATATCAACTTCCCCGCCCTCAAATGAGCGAGAAGAGTCGATACGCCCGAGTGGTAGGTACGATGATGTGAGAAGCATGATGCCCGTGCTCCCGTTTTCAATGCTCCCCTTGGCGGCATCGCGAAATGCTTTGTATCAGTGATTGCCGTTATTTATCAAGCCCTGGAACGTCCTGGAACGCTTAAGAATTACTGTGTTATCACTGAGTTCCTAACTAATCACTAGTATACACCCCATACACATACATACACATACCCCCCCCCGTACTCACACATGACACTACGCCTTCATCTACGTATGTTTGAGTGTTTGAATCATAACGATTTTTCCCGAAGAACGCACAGCACGTCTTAACTACGTCCCTGTAAACAAACATTTCGCGATGCCGCCAAGGGGAGCATTGAAAACGGGAGCACGGGCATCATGCTTCTCACATCATCGTACCTACCACTCGGGCGTATCGACTCTTCTCGCTCATTTGAGGGCGGGGAAGTTGATATCACAACTTTTTCCGGCTGATGTAAAAGGATTTTTGCGAGGCGGGGTGTTTTTTACACGGGGTGTTTTTTGTGGGGATATCATATCTTTTTGTAGTTTAAATTCAAATGAATCGTAAAACTCCTAAAAGAACCGCGCGTTGTTTCAGTTGCCCGGGAAAAATGGTCACTGGTCAAATTGACCCCAAGGGGTCTGGAAGACCCATTTCCGAAATTCGACCTTATGGTGTAAATCGGGAGTACAGCCGGCGCCACAGACAATGATCACTGGTCAAATTGACCCTGAGGGGTCTGGATGACCCATTTCCGAAATCCGTCCTCATTACTATACTCGTCCTCATTGCTAAACTCAGAAGGAAGCTCTGTGCACAATTTCAAGTCGATTGGTCTTGTCTCCAGGCTGTGTAATTTTTTTTTGCCGCCAAAATCAAAATTTTGAGCCAAAATTTTTAAATTTTGCAAAATTTGAAAAAGTGGTCAACAGCCCAGAATCGTTAAAAAATCCTGAATCCAACGACGTTAGTATTATAAAGATCGGATAAAAAATGGCGTCCGAAACGCGAAAATGCGAATTTCCGTTTGATGTTCGCCGCCCGTATACGTCAGCGTTGGGTGAAATTTTGATGTTTCTTTCGATATTCAGTCTTTCTCTGCCGAATCCTTGGTTTTTATTTTTTTAACACAAATTTCTTTAGCCGGTGAAGAAGAATGTAACGAGGGCGATTTTTGAATTTCGAAAAAATGGCGGAGATATGTCTGTTTGAAATTTTAAAAAATTTGCTGCGGCCGAACCGTTAATCGTTAGTAATATGTTGTTTCAGTTCTGAAGAGGCGTCCACTTGGGGCGCGAAACTAGTTAATAAAAAATTGTAAACAAGCGTCCGATAAGTCAAAAAAACCCATAAAATATATCATCAAGCGGACATAAAACCCATAAAAAAAAGATAGATTTCGGATTTTCCGGATGGAAAATTTTTTGGAAAATCGGTATGCCTAACCCTTATTCATTTTTGGATTTTAAAACGAAAACCGTTTTCAAAATTATTTTCATGGTCATGGAGGGTAAAACTAAAATTTGTATTTTAATGGCTTATTAATTTTAGTATTACATATTGTTATCGCTTGAACACTTGCTTTCATGCAAACTACCTGTGTTGAAATCACATTCTATATCTCTAAATATCTAGAAAAAAAAATACTAGGGTAGGCAGAGAAAGACCGAATATCGAATGAAATGAAAAATTCCCCCCACCGCTGACGTAGACGGGCGGCGAACATCAAACGGAAATTCGCCATTTTTTATCCGATCTTTATAATACTAACGTCGTTGGATTCAGGATTTTTTAACGATTCTGGGCTGTTGACCACTTTTTCAAATTTTGCAAAATTTAAAAATTTTGGCTCAAAATTTTGATTTTGGCGGCAAAAAAATTTTTTTTTTTTAGATTTTGAATTTTGTACTGTACCACTGAGTACATTCCAATTTGAAAAAATCAAATAGGACCAATTTTAGAAGCGTGAGAACTGCCCAAAATTTCGGTTTTCTCTCTCCCTCGCACTCGTATCTTCTGTCTAACACAGAGTTGCCACACTTGTAGTCCCCTTTCACCTTAAAGTGGCTAAAATTACCCTAAAATTTCAGTTTTTTGTTCCTAACTTTTTTTTAAGTTAAGATTTCGGGGTAAATCTTTCAAAAGGCACTGGCTCAAGTTGAAAGGAAGCTCTGTGCAAAATTTCAAGTCAATCGGTGCGCTAGGAGAGGCTGTAGCCTTGTCTAGCTGAATAAGAAGAAGAAGAAGAAGAAGAAGAAGAAGAAGAAGAAGAACACGGTAAAGGCGAAAAACCGGGTTTTCAGACTTTTATATCTCGGCTCCCTGTGGACCGATCGACTTGAAATTTTCAGCGTTTACTCATATCATATCAAAGTAAATCTGTAGCAAATTTCAAGTCGATCGGTCCACAGGGAGCCGAGATGCAGATACCTGAAAAACGCAAATCGTGACGTCCAGTAAACATACACTTGGTAGGTACCGTTTTCTGACGTCTTCGGACTGGGTGTTGCTTGGCGGGGCGGAACGCTACCGCGTTCCTAGATTCAACATAAAGCATCTCACCATAAACTAGGAAAAGCAAGCAGGCAGCCTATGAAATCAGCTCGTTTCATGACACAAGAGGGTTACCTTTTTCCTCTCGCGAGGATGTGCTATTGCATTATGGCGAACTGTCAAGTTTTAAGGTTTTTCGCCATAATCGCGTTTTAAACGGTGAAAATAGGCTTGCTCTTTTGCTGTGCCTAGTTTATGGTGAGACGTATTATGCCCAACGACAGAAACAGTTTTATGGTGAAACGACAAGCTCTTAAAAATTAAAGTATCCTTTATGTTCAACTGCGTTATGTTGAAACGACAAATTTTACGTCGAAACGACAAGTGTTAAATCTCTTCATTATGGTGAGATGTATAATGTACAAATGCATTACGGTAAAAGTTTTCGACTATTTTCTTTATGTTATAATACATAATAATAATTTATTTGCCATTAGCCATGAGCATAAAGCTCTTTACAGAGAGTTAGATTTACAAGGTTAATTAGTTAGGTTAATTAGGTTAACAAGGTTAATTAGTTTACAAGTTAGATTAAATAAAAAAGTTAGGTTTACAAGGTTAATTTACAAGTTTACAAGGATAATTTACAAGTTTACAAGGTTAATTTACAAGTTTACAAGGTTAATTTACAAGTTTACAAGGTTAATTTACAAGTTTACAAGGTTAATTAGTTTACAAGTTAGATAGCAGATTTTTTATGGTAAACGGTAACTCGCGATTTCTGCTATTTTATGGTCAAATGCATTATGGCGAACCGCATTATGTCAACACTTATACACTCTAGCCGGGATATTTAGTTTATTTGGCCAAGAAAACGCCGTTTTTTCATTTTTTATGGATCTTTGCTTTGCTTTTAGCAAAAAAAAAAATCCTTCTTTTCCTAGGTTTTTTGGATGTCGCCATAATTTTTGCGCCAAAAAACAATTTTTAGCCTGGTCTTTAGGCCGAAAAAACACCAAATTTAAAGCAGCCATCCTTTTTCTTTTCATTATTGCTTTTTTAGTTATGGAATTCAGACGTTCCTCACTGCAGAAGAGACGAAAAAACTGAACGAAAAAGGCTTCACAGTTGACAAATCGATCTCCTCCGGATGTTCGGGGAAATTGTACATCATGCACTACAAGCCTAAAAAGAACGGACCCTCAATCAAAATGGCGGTCAAAGTAATCGACCGGACATTAATCGGAGAGAAATTCGTCAAAAAGTTCCTTCCCCGAGAAATCGCGATTGTGAGCGAACTCAACCATCCGCATATCGTTCAATGTCATTCAGTTATGGATATCAACACGAAATGCTGTTTTTTTATGAGGTTACAATTTTAATAGATGGAGAAAAATTTATTTTTATTAGGTATACAAAATGAAACTCAGCCACAGCGTAAATTTGAATTTTGTAGATTTTAGCCGAGTTTCATTTTGTACAAGTAGTTCATTTTTTCAAAATTTTAAACATTTTAGGCGTTAAAGTCCATCAAAAGTTGACCTTCTCCGTGTAAGAAGGTTATTGAAGTATAACCATTAAGAAGGTTAATTTTTAAAGGCTTGTAAATCGTAAACCGTTACAGATATTGAAAAAATGCACTCATTAAAATTTGTTGGAAATTTAATTCCCTTTAATTTTTATTCTATTCATTTTTTCTCTAGGACGCACTGTTTTCAAGATAAATTTATTTTAAAAAAATATTATTTTCCGAAAATGGTGCATCCTAGAAAAAAATAATTAAGTACAAATTTATAGAGAATTAAGTTTCCTACAGATTTTATTTAGTGCATTTTTTCAAAGTTTTAAACATTTTAGGCGTTAAAGCCCATCAAAAGTTGACCTCCGTGTAAGAAGGTTATTGAAGAATAACCATTAAGAAGGTTAATTTTTAAAGGCTTGTAAACCGTAAACCGTTACAGATATTGAAAAAATGCACTCATTAAAATTTGTTGGAAATTTAATTCCCTTTAATTTTTATTCTATTCATTTTTTCTCTAGGACGCACTGTTTTCAAGATAAATTTATTTTAAAAAAATATTATTTTCCGAAAATGGTGCATCCTAGAAAAAAATAATTAAGTACAAATTTATAGAGAATTAAGTTTCCTACAGATTTTATTTAGTGCATTTTTTCAAAGTTTTAAACATTTTAGGCGTTAAAGCCCATCAAAAGTTGACCTCCGTGTAAGAAGGTTATTGAAGAATAACCATTAAGAAGGTTAATTTTTAAAGGCTTGTAAACCGTAAACCGTTACAGATATTGAAACAATGCACTAAATAAAATCAGTTGGAAATTTAATTCTCTTTAATTTTTATTCTACTCATTTTTTCTCTAGGACGCACTGTTTTCAAGATAAATTTATTTTAAAAAAAAATTATTTTCCGAAAATGGTGCATCATAGAAAAAAATAATTAAGTGCAAATTTATAGAGAATTAAATTTCCTACAGATTTTATTTAGTGCATTTGTTCAAAATTTTGAACATTTTAGGCGTTAAAGTCCATCAAAAGTTGACCTTCTCCGTGTAAGAAGGTTATTGAAGTATAACCATTAAGAAGGTTAATTTTTAAACGCTTGTACATCGTAAACCGTTACAGATATTGAAAAAATGCACTAAATAAAATATGTTGGAAATTTAATTCTCTTTAATTTTTATTCTATTCATTTTTTCTCCAGGACGCGCTGTTTTCAAGATAAATTTATTTTTAAAAAAAATATTTTCCGAAAATGGTGCATCCTAGAAAAAATAATTAAGTACAAATTTATATAGAATTAAATTTCCTACAATTTTGTACCCCTAATATTTTAGATTTGCGGAAAATGGTGATTTATTGAGCTATTTGGAAAAGACGGGAGTTGCTGATGAGACGCAGGGTAGACTTTGGATCCGTCAAGCTCTTCTCGCTTTGGATTACCTTCATAAAAAGATGATCGCCCATCGCGATATTAAATGTGAAAATCTGCTCGTTACTGCGAACCTGAATGTGAAATTGGCTGATTTCGGTTTCGCTAGGACGTGGGTCGACGCGAAAGGTAAAGAAGTCCTGTCTGACACGTACTGCGGCTCTCTTTCGTACGCCGCACCGGAAATTCTGGCCGGGAAACCGTATTCTCCAAAACGTGTGGACATCTGGTCGCTCGGCGTCGTCCTTTTTTTGATGTTTAACTTCGCGAAGCCCTTTCCTCAGACAGCTCCTGCTCAGGCGCTTCAAGCTCAATGGGCGCGAAACTACAGATGGAACGCCAAAGGGAACAGGGTCAGCGGTAACGCAAAAGCTTTCACAGCGCTTATGCTCGAACCTAAGTACACCAACCGACCCTACCCTTACCAACTCCTCAACGAGTATTGGATGCGAGAAGACCCAGAACTCCTCAAACTTCTTCCTTTCAAAAAATAACCAAAATAAATTTTTTTTTTACAAAAACTTTAAATCATATGGAAATCCTAAAAATTTAAATTTACTCGAAATTTCATTCATGGTTGGATGCTCCTCCCGTCCTGTAAAATGTCTAAAAAAAGAAGAAGAGAAAAAGCAGTACTCGAGGCAGGGTGTGGAAAAACCTCCGGTGTCGAAACCTTCGATCCAGGGAAGCGCTGCAAAAGAAAAGAAAAGTTCCAAAGGCTCCGTTGAGTCAGTTACCTAAGAATATGACTTCAGCAGTTACAACAAGGAGGGAAGTGCCCTAATCAGAAGGCTCGGATACTCGGCAGCTGCGCCCAAAATAGGCGACATCCCTCCTTGCCCTAATCAGATGCTCGGATACTCGGCAGCTGCGCCCAAATTAGGCGACATCCCTCCATGTTCTAATCAGAAGGCTTGGATACTCGGCAGCTGCGCCCAAATTAGGCGACATCCCTCCTTGCCCTAATCAGATGGCTCTGATACTCGGCAGCTGCGCCCAAATTAGGCGACATCCCCCCTTGCCCTAATCAGAAGGCTCGGATACTCGGCAGCTGCGCCCAAATTAGGCGACATCCCTCCTTGCCCTAATCAGAAGGCTTGGATACTCGGCAGCAGCGCCCAAATTAGGCGACATCCCTCCTTGCCCTAATCAGAAGGCTTGGATACTCGGCAGCTGCGCCCAAATTAGGCGACATCATTCCTTGCCCTAATCAGAAGGCTTGGATACTCGGCAGCAGCGCCCAAATTAGGCGACATCCCTCCTTGCCCTAATCAGAAGGCTCGGATACTCGGCAGCAGCGCCCGAATTAGGCGACATCCCTCCTTGTCCTAATCAGAAGGCTTGGATACTCGGCAGCAGCGCCCAAATTAGGCGACATCCCTCCTTGCCCTAATCAGAAGGCTTGGATACTCGGCAGCAGCGCCCAAATTAGGCGACATCCCTCCTTGCCCTAATCAGAAGGCTCGGATACTCGGCAGCAGCGCCCGAATTAGGCAACATCCTTCCTTGTCCTAATCAGAAGGCTTGGATACTCGGCAGCAGCGCCCAAATTAGGCGACATCCCTCCTTGATCTAATCAGAAGGCTTGGATACTCGGGAGATGCGCCCAAATTAGGCGACATCCCTCCTTGCCCTAATAAGAAGGCTCGGATACTCGGCAGCTGCGCCCAAATTAGGCGACATCCCTCCTTGATCTAATCAGAAGGCTTGGATACTCGGGAGCTGCGCCCAAATTAGGCGACATCCCTCCATGTTCTAATCAGAAGGCTCGGATACTCGGCAGCTGCGCCCAAATTAGGCGACATCCCTCCTTGCCCTAATCAGATGCTCGGATACTCGGCAGCTGCGCCCAAATTAGGCGACATCCCTCCTTGTTCAAATCAGAAGGCTTGGATACTCGGCAGCTGCGCCCAAATTAGGCGACATCCCTCCTTGCCCTAATCAGATGGCTCTGATACTCGGCAGCTGCGCCCAAATTAGGCGACATCCCCCCTTGCCCTAATCAGAAGGCTCGGATACTCGGCAGCTGCGCCCAAATTAGGCGACATCCCTCCTTGCCCTAATCAGAAGGCTTGGATACTCGGCAGCAGCGCCCAAATTAGGCGACATCCCTCCTTGCCCTAATCAGAAGGCTTGGATACTCGGCAGCTGCGCCCAAATTAGGCGACATCATTCCTTGCCCTAATCAGAAGGCTTGGATACTCGGCAGCAGCGCCCAAATTAGGCGACATCCCTCCTTGCCCTAATCAGAAGGCTCGGATACTCGGCAGCAGCGCCCAAATTAGGCGACATCCCTCCTTGATCTAATCAGAAGGCTTGGATACTCGGGAGCTGCGCCCAAATTAGGCGACATCCCTCCTTGCCCTAATCAGAAGGCTCGGATACTCGGCAGCTGTGCCCAAATTAGGCGACATCCCTCCTTGCCCTAATAAGAAGGCTCGGATACTCGGCAGCTGCGCCCAAATTAGGCGACATCCCTCCTTGATCTAATCAGAAGGCTTGGATACTCGGGAGCTGCGCCCAAATTAGGCGACATCCCTCCTTGATATAATCAGAAGGCTCGGATACTCGGGAGCTGCGCCCAAATTAGGCGACATCCCTCCTTGCCCTAATCAGAAGGCTCGGATACTCGGCAGCAGCGCCCAAATCAGGCGACATCCCTCCTTGATCTAATCAGAAGGCTTGGATACTCGGGAGCGAGCTGCGCCCAAATTAGGCGACATCCCTCCTTGCCCTAATCAGAAGGCTCGGATACTCGGCAGCTGCGCCGAAATTAGGCGACATCCCTCCTTGCCCTAATCGAAAGGCTTGGAAACTCGGGAGCAGCGCCCAAATTAGGCGACATCCCTCCTTGCCCTAATCAGAAGGCTCGGATACTCGGCAGCTGCGCCCAAATCAGGCGACATCCCTCCTTGATCTAATCAGAAGGCTTGGATACTCGGGAGCTGCGCCCAAATTAGGCGACATCCCTCCTTGCCCTAATCAGAAGGCTCGGATACTCGGCAGCTGTGCCCAAATTAGGCGACATCCCTCCTTGCCCTAATAAGAAGGCTCGGATACTCGGCAGCTGCGCCCAAATTAGGCGACATCCCTCCTTGATCTAATCAGAAGGCTTGGATACTCGGGAGCTGCGCCCAAATTAGGCGACATCCCTCCTTGATATAATCAGAAGGCTTGGATACTCGGGAGCTGCGCCCAAATTAGGCGACATCCCTCCTTGCCCTAATCAGAAGGCTCGGATACTCGGCAGCTGCGCCCAAATCAGGCGACATCCCTCCTTGATCTAATCAGAAGGCTTGGATACTCGGGAGCGAGCTGCGCCCAAATTAGGCGACATCCCTCCTTGCCCTAATCAGAAGGCTCGGATACTCGGCAGCTGCGCCCAAATTAGGCGACATCCCTCCTTGCCCTAATCGAAAGGCTTGGAAACTCGGGAGCAGCGCCCAAATTAGGCGACATCCCTCCTTGCCCTAATCAGAAGGCTCGGATACTCGGCAGCTGCGCCCAAATCAGGCGACATCCCTCCTTGATCTAATCAGAAGGCTTGGATACTCGGGAGCGAGCTGCGCCCAAATTAGGCGACATCCCTCCTTGCCCTAATCAGAAGGCTCGGATACTCGGCAGCTGCGCCCAAATTAGGCGACATCCCTCCTTGCCCTAATCGAAAGGCTTGGAAACTCGGGAGCAGCGCCCAAATTAGGCGACATCCCTCCTTGCCCTAATCAGAAGGCTCGGATACTCGGCAGCTGCGCCCAAATTAGACGACATCCCTCCTTGCCCTAATCAGAAGGCTCGCATACTCGGCAGCTGCGCCCAAATTAGGCGACATCCCTCTTTGCCCTTATCAGAAGGCTCGGATACTCGGCAGCTGCGCCCAAATTAGGCGACACCCCTCCTTGCCCTAATCAGAAGGCTCGCATACTCGGCAGCTGCGCCCAAATCAGGCGACATCCCTCTTTGCCCTTATCAGAAGGCTCGGATACTCGGCAGCTGCGCCCAATTTAGGCGACACCCCTCCTTGCCCTAATCAGAAGGCTCGGATACTCGGCAGCTGCGCCCAAATCAGGCGATATCCCTCCTTGCCCTAATCAGAAGGCTCGGATACTCGGCAGCTGCGCCCAAATCAGGCGACACCCCTCCTTGCCCTAATCAGAAGGCTCGGATACTCGGCAGCTGCGCCCAAATTAGGCGACGTCCCTCCTTGCCCTAATCAGAAGGCTCGGATACTCGGCAGCTGCGCCCAAATTAGGCGACATCCCTCCTTGCCCTAATCAGAAGGCTCGGATACTCGGCAGCTGCGCCCAAATCAGGCGACACCCCTCCTTGCCCTAATCAGAAGGCTCGGATACTCGGCAGCTGCGCCCAAATTAGGCGACATCCCTCCTTGCCCTAATCAGAAGGCTCGGATACTCGGCAGCTGCGCCCAAATTAGGCGACATCCCTCCTTGCCCTAATCAGAAGGCTTGGATACTCGGCAGCTGCGCCCAAATCAGGCGACATCCCTCCTTGCCCTAATCAGAAGGCTCGGATACTCGGCAGCTGCGCCCAAATTTGGCGACATCCCTCCTTGCCATTATCAGAAGGCTCGGATACTCGGTAGCTGCGCCCAAATTAGGCGACATCCCTCCTTGCCCTAATCAGAAGGCTCGGATACTCGGCAGCTGCGCCCAAATCAGGCGACACCCCTCCTTGCCCTAATCAGAAGGCTCGGATACTCGGCAGCTGCGCCCAAATTAGGCGACATCCCTCCTTGCCCTAATCAGAAGGCTTGGATACTCGGCAGCTGCGCCCAAATCAGGCGACATCCCTCCTTGCCCTAATCAGAAGGCTCGGATACTCGGTAGCTGCGCCCAAATTAGGCGACATCCCTCCCTGCCCTATAAGCACCCTGGCGCTGTCGTCTTTTACATGACATGAATGATTTTTTCTTTTGCAGTAACTATGGTAAAATGACTGTTCTTACGGCAGACGATAAAAGAATACTGAAAGAAAAAGGCTTCATAGTCGAGAATGCTGTTTCTTTTGGATGTTCCGGAAGTTTATACATCATATATTACAAACCGACGAAGAAATCCAGGTCGATTAAAATGGCTGTCAAAGTCGTCGATAAAGCGATCATCGCTGAACGGTACGTTACAAAATTTCTACCGAGAGAAGTCGAAATCGTGAGCGAAGTGAATCATCCGAATATCATTCAATGTCATACAATTATGGATATAAACACAAAATGCTTATTTGTGATGCGGTAAAGATTGTATATTGAGACTGTGGGTTAAAATGATGGTTTAGATTTGCAGAAAATGGTGATTTATTGGATTATTTGGGGAAAACTGGAGTGGCGGATGAGACGCAAGGGAGACTTTGGGTGCGTCAGATTCTTCTCGCTTTGGACTACCTTCATAATAAGATGATCGCTCATCGGGATATCAAATGCGAAAACCTTCTTGTCACCCAGAATCTGAACATAATGTTGGCGGACTTCGGTTTCGCCCGAAAGTGGGTCGATGCGAACGGCGAAGACGTCTTGTCCGACACCTACTGCGGATCAGTTTCGTACGCCGCGCCGGAAATTCTGGCCGGGAAACCGTATTGTCCGAAACGCGTCGACGTCTGGTCCCTCGGTGTCGTCACTTTTGTCATGTTCAACTTCGCGAAGCCATTCCCGCAGAATGCTCCCGCTGAGGTTCTTCAGGCTCAGAAGACACGCCAATACAGATGGAACTCAAAAGGAAGCAGGGTCAGCGGTAACGCGAAAGCTTTCACTGCGCTCATGCTCGAGCCTACATACACCGTCCGACCCTTCCCTTACCAACTTCTCGACGAGTATTGGATGAGAGAAGACCCAGAACTCCTCAAACTTCTCCCCCACAAAAAAACATTGAAATAAAAATTTTCAGAACTAAAAAAAACACATGTTTTCTCAGAGATCCAATCATTCAACCCCAAAAATCTACAAAGGGCTATTGTCCACTGTCGTTCTGCTAGCTGTCTTCAAAATAAAGGCTGTAAACGTTCGTTTACTTTTTCTTTTATTTCTTACTCCCCTTTGAGAGTTCTACCTTTGGTTTGTTCAGGTTAAGGTGGCTTTACATCGGCCGAGCATCGTTCGAGAACGCTGTTCAAGAACAGATGCTCGGTTGGTGTAAACACTTCGAGTGTTCGCGAATGCTGTTCTTGAACGTTCAAGAGCGTTCCGTCGCTTGTCGGTAAAGTTGCGAATCATCAAAGGGATTCGTGTTCGTGGCGCGTTCGGTGTGAACGGCTTCGAGAACAACACGAACGCGATAGTAAAGAATATTCCCGCTTCGTTTTTTTAGCGCCCTCACTACTTTGTTATCGCTTATCATTTTTATTTACTTCGCAGTTCGCCGTTTGTTGAACTATTGTTTCATGATTATCACAAAATCGTCTAAAGACATCCGGCTGAAATTTCTAAATAATCCGGTCTCCTCATCTAGATCATTAATTAGTTTTTTATTGTTTCTTCCTTTCAGGAAGGAAGACGCCCACAGTCTTCTCTTATTTTTTTTCTTCCTTTCAAGGGCTAAAATGGCAATAGCTGCCGCACTGACACTTAATTTTGACAAGGTGGGTGCCATAACTCGGTGGATACTGGATCGCTCTATAGGAGGTTAAAAACTCGGGAACCGCTTCGAATGTTCGAGAACAGCCGATCGTAGGTCGTGTTCGGCCGGTGTAAACAGCTTGCCTTCCAAATGCTCGCGAACGTTTTTGAACATTCTTGAACGTTCAAAAACGTTCTCGAACAATGTTCGGCCGGTGTAAAGCCACCTTTAGAGGGTGGCAAAATGAAAGATAATAAAGTTTAACATTTTATTTTGGTTCTTTCAATATACAAGTTTATTTGGGTACCTTGGATTTCGTGTGATGTCGGTGAGAAAGTCTAGGTGTTGGTTCTCAGGGTCCTCGTTGGATGGTGAAAGTTGAGGAAGTCGACTCGTTAAATCGTCCTTTGCCGATGGATCTCTAATCGTCTTTTGCCGACTGAAGGAATCGTCTTTTGCCGACTGAAGAATCGTCTTTTGCCGACTGAAGGAATCGTCTTTTGCCGATAGAAGTAATCGTCTTTCGACGATTGGGAAGTATCGTCTTTTGCCGACTGAAGGAATCGTCTTTTGACGATTGAAGTAATCGTCTTTTGCCGATTCTGCTGTCCACTATCTATTCCCGGAGATGAATCGTCACAAACAGCCAATTATCTAGACTTCCCGCGGGTTTAGTCGTCGAGTAATCGCCTTTGCCGATCTCTCACAACACTTCACAAAACCTTGTTACTCACTTAACTTTATAGGACAGACTCTCTCTAATGCGGCGCTTCTCGGCTTTATATACCCTTTGGGGGGGTTTTCCTCTCCCTACTTCCCTTTTTAGGGCGTTCCCATTCGGTAGTTCCAGTCAGGTGGCGCTATCTTCCCACCACATTACCTTGATTTATCGACAGATGGCGCTTTTTGTTGGCGATTCTTCCGCTGTTTACAAGACTTATTTCATAATTTTTTTTTTAATAACCTCATCAGATGGAAAAGAAACACAAAATTTCAAGTATTAAGGCCAAATTTAGATATTTAGCTATTTTGAAATGTCGAAAAAAAGAAGAGAAAAGACGGTTTGCCGGGCAGGACGTCAAACATTCACATGTATCGTTGATGTTCAATTCAGAAAGAAAAGACAAAAAGTCTTCCAACGAGTCAGTCTTTTGTTAGTTCCCTTGCAGAAGGGGAGGGCTCTGCACAACTCCTGCATTCTTCTCTTTTCTGAACCCACGGGAATCTTTTAATTTTCAGTTTATTTACAGCTATGGTAAGCAGACCTTCCTTACTGCCGAAGATAAGAAAATACTACAAGAAAAAGGTTTTACCGTCGACAAATCTATTTCTTTCGGATGTTCGGGGAGCATATATCTAATATACTATAAACCGTCGAAGAAGACCGCTGTCACCAAACTCGCTGTCAAAGTCGTCGATAGAGCATTAGTCGCTGAAAAGTACATCAAAAAATTTCTCCCACGAGAAATCGCAATTGTGAGCGAACTGAACCATCCGCATATCATACAGTGTCATTCAATAATGGACGTTAACACGAAATGCTTGTTTTTTATGAGGTAAAAAAAAGGGCAATAGGGAGAACTTGGGTATTTTGGCCCGAAAACACCCGGTTCGCTAGAGTATCTTTAAAACTTTCGAGACTGCAGCCGACTATAGTTGCCATTCGCGCTTTTCGTTTGGAGACTGCAGGCGACTTTAGTTCCCAGCGGCGCCAGAGGGAAGCCTCTCTAAAAAATGTAATACCTTCGCTTCCCGTGGCGCTAGCGTCATGCAAAAACTGGCAATCTGTTTGGGAAGAAATCAACTACGTGATGATCGCATCACTCGTCGCTTTCTGTGCATTGCTGGGCGGTTGTGGAGAAGAGAGGGGAAAAGTGCTGCGTTGTACTTTTTCTTTTATTTCTTACTCTCTTTTGAGAGTTCTACCTTTGGTTTGTTCAGGTTAGAGGGTGGCGAAATAAAAAGAGAATAAAGTTTTAACATTTATTTTGGTTCTTTCAATATACAAGTTTACTTTGGTACCTTGGATTTCGTGTGATGTCGGTGAGAAGGTCTAGGTGTAGGTTCTCAGGGTCCTCGTTGGATGGTGAAAGTTGAGGAAGCCGACTCGTTGGATCGTCCTTTGCCGATGGATCGTCTTTTGACGATTGGAAAGAATCGTCTTTTGCCGACTAAAGAAATAGTCTTTTGCCGATTGAAGTAATCGTCTTTTGACGATTGAAGCAATCGTCTTCTGACGATTGAAGTAATCGTCTTCTGCCCATTGAAGCAGTCGTTTCTTGCTGACTGGAAGTAATCGTCTTTTGAAGATTGGGAAGTAATCGTCTTTTGACGATTGGGTAGTAATCGTCTTTTGACGATTGGGTAGTAATCGTCTTTTGACGATTGGGAAGTAATCGTCTTTTGACGATTGGGAAGTAATCGTCTTTTGCCGATTGTCGTTTTTTGACGATTGAAGTAATCGTTTTTTGCCGATTCCGTTGTCCACTCTCTAATCCTGGAGACGACTCGTCTCAAACAGCCAATTATCTAGGACTTCCCGCGGGTTTAGTCGTCGAGTAATCGCCTTTGCCGATCTCTCACAACACTTCACAAACCTTGTAACTCACTTAACTTTATAGGACAGACTGACTCTTATGCGGCGCTTCTCGGCTTTATATACCCTTTGGGGGGGGGGGGGGGTTCCTCTCCCTACTTCCCTTTTTAGGGCGTTCCCTTTCGGTGGTTCCAGTCGGGTGGCGCTATCTTCCTGCCACATTACCTTAGTATGTTACTTGTTTTATCGACAGCTGGCGCTTTTTGTTGGCGATTCTTCCGCTGTTTACAGACGCGGTATCAAAAGGGTTAAGCCATATTAAGCTTACATTTTCCAACAGGTTTATAAAATTAATTCAGGTTTGCAGAAAATGGCGATTTATTGGATTATTTGGGGAAGACTGGAGTGGCGGATGAGACGCAAGGGAGACTTTGGGTGCGTCAGATTCTTCTCGCTTTGGACTACCTTCATAATAAGATGATCGCTCATCGGGATATCAAATGCGAAAACCTTCTTGTCACCCAGAATCTGAACATAATGTTGGCGGACTTCGGTTTCGCCCGAAAGTGGGTCGATGCGAACGGCGAAGACGTCTTGTCCGACACCTACTGCGGATCAGTTTCGTACGCCGCGCCGGAAATTCTGGCCGGGAAACCGTATTGTCCGAAACGCGTCGACGTCTGGTCACTCGGTGTCGTCACTTTCGTCATGTTCAACTTCGCGAAGCCGTTCCCGCAGAAAGTTCACGCCGACGCACTCCGGGCTCAGTGGTCCCGTAACTACAGATGGAACTCAAAAGGAAGTCGGATCAGCGGCAACGCGAAAGCTTTCACAGCTCTCATGCTCGAGCCAAAATACACCATTAGACCCTTCCCTTACCAACTTCTCGACGAAATCTGGATGAAAGAAGACCCAGAACTCCTCAAACTTCTCCCCTTCAAAAAATCATTAAAATAAAAACATTTTTTAAAAATCATGTGCCAATAGTTTAAAACATTTTAATTCATTCAAAACTCTGGGACAATAATTCGTCCCTAACAGGGACGTCCTACAGACAGAATCAAATTTTTCATCGCTAAGTAAAGGAGCAAAATGGATAAATCCGCCGATAAAAGGTAAAATTAAAATGAATCCAAATATTTTTTTCAACTTTTCATTTTATAAGTGGGCACGATTTAATTCGAAAGGAGTCTCAAAGGCGTTTCAGCATTTTGGAAGAGTAAATTTTATTTTTAACAAAGCAATAGCAATAATTTTAATTTAGAGACACCAAAGCAATAGATACCAAAAATGCAGAAAACCCTGAAATTTTGAGTGATGGGAATCGTAATGATACGTCAAGGTAAGCTAAATGCAGAACGCTGGTGGAAGGTGGCTAATTTAGAAATAGGACACTTCCTACACTCCTGGGACCAATTCCAATCGGTTTAGATTGACCAAGAACCTATATCTAGACACCCCGCATGCTAGGGTTGAGTCAAGGTTGAACCTGTAAACAGCGGAAGAATCGCCGGAAAAAAGCGCCATCTGTCGATAAATCAAGGTAATGTGGCGGGAAGATAGCGCAACCCGACTGGAACTACCGAAAGGGAACGCCCTAAAAGGGAAGTAGGGAGAGGAACCCCCCCCCCTCCCCCAAAGGGTATATAAAGCCGAGAAGCGCCGCATAAGAGTCAGTCTGTCCTAAAAGTTAAGTGAGTTATAAGGTTCGTGAAGTGTTGTGAGAGATCGGCAAAGGCGATTACTCGACGACTAAACCCGCGGGAAGTCTAGATAATTGGCTGTTTGTGACGAGTCGTCTCCGGGAATAGAGAGTGGACAGCAGAATCAGCAAAAGACGACCACTTCAGTCGGCAAAAGACGATACTTCCCAATCTTCAAAAGACGATTACTTCAATCGGCAAAAGACGACCACTTCAGTCGGCAAAAGACGATACTTCCCAATCGTCAAAAGACGACTACTTCAATCGGCAAAAGACGACTAATCGTCAAAAGAGGACTAATCGTCAAAAGACGATTAGAGATCCATCGGCAAAGGACAATCCAATGAGTCGGCTTCCTCAACTTTCACCATCCAACAAGGAACCTGAGAACTTACACCTAGAACTTCTCACCGACATCACACGAAATCCAAGGTACCAAAATAAACTTGTATATTGAAGGAACCAAAATAAATGTTAAACTTTATTATCTTTTATTTCGCCACCCTCTAACCTGGACAAACCAAAGGTAGAACTCTCAAAAGAGAGTAAAAAAGAAAAGAAAAAGTAAACGAACGTTTACAAACCAAACTTTAACATGATTTGCTGCTTAAATTGCGGCTACGGCGACCTGCGCTATTTCCGATACGTATAGCTTGTTGGTACTCTAAACATATGTTTTTTGGGTCTCTGAAGCGATTGGTGGTGTCCAAAACACGGTAGAGTCCTTTACGCCGCCATTCCTCATAGCTTTTCCCCCTGGCGTTCTGAAACCTCACACTAAAAAATTTCAGACAACCGGACCAAATCATCGACTTCGAAAATTTCGACAAAAACAAATTATTGTAAAAATTATTATTTTTCAAATGCATTTTTTAATTAAAAAATTATTTATTTTAAGACTTCAGAACGAAGGAATTCAAGAAAATTCTGATTTAAAGGATACTAGTATACAATTTATCGAACATATTGACAAAGACTATGAGAGGTAGTATGTTTTAAAAAAAATTTCAGCTAAAACTGGAGATTTGAACTCGGGTCCTCCCCTTTTTAAGAAGGGAGTCCCTGTGGAGAGTATTAATTTGATATGAGGCGCTCCGGGTACGAAGGGCGAACTCAACAAAACGTAGTTTCGTGATATTCGCATTTTAAAGTTTTATGTTACGGGCGAACTCAACAGAAAAGTCATGCCCTGGAATGGGAAAAGGAGTGGGGGTTGTGGACTAGGATGTGGAGTTCGCCCATCGTACCCGCTCGGATATCGCAGTTAGAGCTTTGCCGCATATCGGTTTTTACGTATTTAAGGGGGAAAAAAGGGCGAACTCAACATAAAAATTATTTGGGTGTATTCACCAAGAGGTCTAGAAACTGAAAATGAAAAAAAAAATTGTCCGATGTTGAGTTCGCCCTTCGTACCCGGAGCGCCTCATATACACCCCTAGAAATACTCTAAATCTTAAAATTTTAATATTTTAAATTTCAAGTATGAAATCAAAAGCGCCTCGTCTGCAGCTTCAAATATTCAAAGATGAAGGGTAAATTTTAATTTTTATGGGTTACCTATTCATAAATTTTTTTTAGGCCAAAAGCTTCTAATTCTACTATTAACAAAACTTTGACCATTTATTAGTAACTTGATATTATTTAAAATAAATAATTTATGACAATTTTTTTAGCGATAAAGATGCAGAAACACAAAATAAGTAATAATAAAACACAATAATAAATTAAAAAACAATTAAATTACAGTAAAAGTGGAGGAAATTTAGTTTCTGACCTAAAACCAAAAGAAAGAAAAGGGATTTTAAAAAATGTCGAGAAAAAGGTCGAACTTAAAGTGTCCAAATCGAAGACTAAAAAAGTGTAAGTTTTTAAATATTCTCTTTAAAATTTAATTGTTGAATAGCTCCAATAAACGAAGAAGTTCTAAAAAATCACGGGATGGTTCGGCAAAATCTGGAAAAACCAAAAATAATCCAGAAATCACCCCAAAGAAGTAATTTTTTATTTTAATCCATTTATTTAGTGTTTATTTTTTAAGGCTTACTGCTGAAACAAAAGAAATTGAAGTCAATTTTGAGTAAATAATTTTTATGGAGACAAAATATAAATTAATAGAATATTCTCTAGATCTCAAAATAAGAATTTTGAGTCACCAGTGCAGACGAGTGATTTGAGCGAATCAGATAATGAGGCTGGAATCAAGTAAAGACCAATGAAAATGTTTCAACGGTGGCGCTACCTTTTGGTCAATCTGGGAACTAAAATTTTTCACACACTGGATTTTTTAGCGTTTTCCTTTTTAAACTTTCTCAAATTGCTTATTTTTAGGGTTGAAGATTCTGTGACAATAATATCAAAATATAGAGACTCAATTGGACAAAAATTGAAATCTCCTAAAAGACTTTTAACGCTTTATTACGAGTATTTTTAATTTTTTAATATTGTTTAAATTTTCCTTTTTAAGCGACAATAAAAATTTGATGAGTGAAAAAAGCGATTCTCCTTTACCAACGGACTATTTGAATAAATTAGTTTCTTTATATTATGACAGGTAAAAAAGAAAAATTGAAAGAATCATTATTTATTATAAAACAGCGACACCGATTTGGCCAGATCTCCCAGCCCGGACAAATCCGAAGATGGTTCGAGCAAAAGTTTATGCAGTAAACGCCTCATAGTTGTCCAGCACAGCAATCGGTAAAAAAAATTAAAAAAATTTTTTTTTTAACTAAAATTTTTTAATCTAGAGAGAAACCTAACAAAATTAAGGAGTACATTTTGCCTCAAGATTTTCAAATTTACAATTTTGAAAATATTTCTAACGAAGACAGACAATCGCCAAACCGAGCATCGTAAGAAATTATAGAAAAACTTTTTTTTTTGTATTTTTTTATTTAGGACTTCGAGTGATGAAAGTAAAAAACCTTGGGAAGATGGAAAAAGAATAGTTACACTCTATTATGACCAGTAGGTTATTTTTGAACAAATAAACTTTTTATCCAAAAAAATTAAGGGAAGACGATGGTGAAAACAACGGAAAAAAGAAAAAGAAGAAACTTCTTTCTGTATTTTGTGCCAGGTAAAAAAAAATATTTTAAAGAAATTTTTTTATAAAAAATATACAGAAATGGTTCATCTTTCACAAACGAGTCGTTGGAAGTTCCCACCCGATTATTCATCGTTTATCATGCACTGTAAGACCTTTTGATTTTTATGTTCCAAATTATTTATTTATTTTACAGAATCGGTGTAGGCAAAGAAAAAACTCCAAAAAGCGAGTAAATTTTAAATCTATTTTGAATTTTTTTTATATTTTGATGATTAATTTAAAGCGAGGGAACACCTACAAAAAGTGAAGAAGAATTCAATTGTTCAAAAAGCAATCTTCGCGAAAAAATGTAATTATTGTTTCTTATAGTTAGGGAAAATTAGTGACGGCTACACTGGGTAACAAGATTTTTCTTGTTGGGTTATGTTCGTAAGGTTATATAAAATACTGAACATTTTTAGTCGACTTAAATCTGAAGATTGGAAAAATGTTCCTGTTTCACCATCTCCTGGACCAGCAGTTGATTCGTCACCAAAAGACCATCCTGAAAGGGAAAGAATGTAGTGAAAAAAATAAGTTTTTTTGTTTATTTTAATTTTATTTCAGCCGCCTCAAATCTGAAGACTGGAAAAACGTTCCAGTTTTTCCTGATGAAAATTTATCACCTAAAGTCCAACCTGAAAGGGAAAAAATGTACCATAATTAACTTTTTTATATTATCTAATTTTATTTTAGTCGACTTAAATCTGAGGACTGGAAAAACGTTCCTGTTTCGCCATCCCTTGGGCAAGCAGTCAGTGACGACAATTTATCAAAGTCCCAACCAGAAAGGGAGAAAATGTAACAAAAATTATTTTTACTTTCTTATTTTTTATTTTATTTTAGTCGCCTCAAATCCGAAGATTGGAAAAACGTCCCTATTTCACCATCCCCTAGACGAACTATCATAGATGACGATTTATCGCCCAAATCGCCAGAAAAGGAAAAAATGTTAGATAAAACTTAATTTTAATTTTTTTAAATTGTATTTTAGTCGCCTTAAATCCGAAGATTGGAAAAACGTTCCATTTTCGCCATCTCCAGCACAAAAAATTGAAGATGATTTAACCCAAAATAAATCTTCAGAAAATATCAGAGAAAAAATGTAAGTTTCACCTTTTTTTAAATAAAATTTATTTTTCTGTAGTCGACTTAAATCTGAAGATTGGAAAAACGTTCCTATATCACCATCTCCTCGACCCACATTTGACGACAGTAGCCCAAAAAGTGTCAAGAGTCCAAAAGAAAAAAAGTAATTTTTTTAAAAATTATTAGGTGTATGTTTGTAGACTTTAGCCGAGTTTCATTTTGTACACCTAGTAGTTCATTTTTCAAAATTTTGAACATTTTAGGCGTTAAAGTCCATCAAAAGTTGACCTTCTCCGTGTAAGAAGGTTATTGAAGTATAACCATTAAGAAGGTTAATTTTTAAAGGCTTGTTAATCGTAAACCGTTACAGATATTGAAAAAATGCACTAAATAAAATCTGTTGGAAATTTAATTCTCTTTAATTTTTATTCTCTTCATTTTTTCTCTAGGACGCACTGTTTTCAAAATAAATTTATTTATAAAAAAAAAATTATTTTCCGAAAATGGTGCATCATAGAAAAAAATAATTAAGTGCAAATTTATAGAGAATTAAATTTCTTACAAGTTTTATTAAAATTCATTTTATTTTAGGCCCATTGAGTCGAAAAATGTAGCACCCTCAAAATCTGAACTTTCAATGTATTATATTTATAACTAAAAATTAATAAATTAAAACTTTCTTTAAGAAATAAAAATCCGAGTAAAATTGAATTGACGGCAGAAGAGACCGATTTAAAATGCCATCCCGCTCCCAGTCACCAGAAGTCAAAGGACTACTTCACAAAATGAGGAAAAAAACGATAGAACTGTAAAAAAATTATTAATTTTAATTTAACTACATCATTATTATTAGTGACTCTGAAATAGCAGATTTGGAAAGTGTGGAAGTAACTTCTCAACGTGTTAGCATTAAACTCGACGAAGAAGAAAAACCAAATATTGAAAAGTAGATTTTCATTTTTTTTTACCCTAAAAATAATTTTTTTTTCAGACCACCTTCTGAGTCTAATCTTAAAAAGTTTCGCCTCCTCACTTTATATTTAAATAAGTAAAATTTAAAATAATATTTCATTTTTTTATTTTTATTTTATAGGGCAGACAAAGAAATGCATACAATAAGCACAGAATCGACATCTCATAATAAATTAGTTTCTTTGTATTATATTGAAATGTAAGTTTTAAATTTTAGTCAATTTTCAATAATATTTTGATATTTTTAGCGATGAAGATACCAAGCAATTGATCATCGTCCAGCATCCTATGTAAGTTTATTATTTTCTTTTTTCTTTTAGGTTAACTTTTTTTTTATCAGGAGTACGACAGGTCAAGACCAGTCTTATACTTTCCCACTTCCCTCGGAAATGGAGCTCAAAGGGCACCTCACGGGTGAGAGAAAAAGCATAATTTTCACGTTTTATTTTATTTTTTATTATTTTTATTTTTTTTTTTTAGAGAAAAAATATCAATGAAAGTATCGAAATAATTATGGAAAAGTAAATTGGTGATTAAAAGATAAAAAATAATTTTAATTTTTAGAGCTATTCAGAAAAAACCATGGCTGAGCGGGAAAAAAATAATAACAATTTTTTATGATCAGTAATATTTAATTATTTATTTATTTTAAATTATTTATTATATTAGCGACATGAGTGGCGAAGGGAAGACAGACGAGCCGAAAAAAAAGCTCCTTTCCGTATTTGTGCCAAGTAATTTTATTTATTTCAAAAAATACATTTTTTAAATATTTAGGCCAAGTTCCCAAGAAAATATGAAAATGTACATAATTTATCATTCAGAGTAAGTTTTTAAAATTGAAATAATTTTTTAAAATATTTGTTGGTCAATATTTTATTAATAATAGTTTAATTCAGCATTAAAAGATCACTGGATCAATCTTCAACATCTTTTTGTAAAATCAAAGACATTGATGATAAGTAAATAATTGTATTTTGAAATTAGTTTAAATTACAAATTTTTTATAGAAAAATTTTCATAAAAAAATCAAATCGTGAAAGTTTTATGGATAAATATGCGTAAAAATTAAATAATTTATGGATTTAATTTAATTTTTTTAATAGTTTAAAAGAAGAAGTAAGAAATAAATTTGCTTTTGAAAAAGGAAGCATTTATGGAAACATAGAAAAACATTTTCCGTAAATAATTAATTTATTTTTGGAGTAAAAGGTTGAAATTAAAAATTCGGGGAAATAAAAAATGGACAAGAACAGGTTAAGGTTGAAACCCTATGGAGGTTACACTGATAAGCCTGATAATTCACTGATTAACTGATAAGCTTAAATAAGGATTTCAGTCTTTTACCTTCATATAATTTTTAAACTATTCTTTTAGGGAAAAAATTGAAATGAAAAATCAAAATTCCCCCCTTCGTTCGCTTTTGTAAGTAAAATTAAATTTTAGATTTTTTAAAATTGATTTTTAGGAGCAGCAGCAGCGAAGAAAAACTCATCAAAAGCTACCCGTAATTTAATTATTTGATTTCATTTTTTTAAATTGATTTTAAGGCAAAAAGAAGAAAATAAAGGCAAAAATCTCCAGATAAATTGTATAATTATTTTAATTATTTTTGTTGTTAATTAATTTTTTTTAAGAGAGAAGAAGAAGGTCAAAAGCAGATCTGCGAGCAAGGAAAATTTGTATTTGAAGTATAAAATGTATTGAAATCGTAATAAATAAATAAATTTTAGGTTTAGCAAAATGAGAGCGAAAGTGATGCCAATTGTAGCCAAAGAGAAGGAGGAGGATGAAAAATGTACAGACTATACAAAACTGCTGATGGTGTCACTCGCATTAAAAATTATGGGTAATATTTTTTATTTCTTGTAATTGAGTTACTGAATTACCTTCTATGTACGGTTTTTGGGAGTGGGTTGAGGAAATTTTTTTGTTGATACTGAGTTTGAGGTTATGTGATGTCTGGAAGTTCCTTATGCAACTATTGCGTATAATTACGTTTAAAACTTATTTTTTAGGAAAGAACTTCCTCCAGCTACTTTGCATCCTTCAGTAGAATCTGAAGATGCTACCGTAAAAGTTTATAGAGCTCCGAGCGATGTTTCTGACTCTCCATTGTGATTTTTTTATTTTTTTTATTTCTTATTTATAAACAAATTTTAGGTTTCCTGATATCAATGGTCAAAATTCAAAGTAAGTTTTGAAATTGAGATTGGAACTTTTATTGTGTTAGGAAGGAAGATTCAAAATGCTGCAAGCGCCGAAGAAAAAGAGAAGTTCGAGGGTCAGTCGTGATTTAGCAGCAAGGAATAATTTCAGGCCGGACTTCTGCCGCCAGATCCGCTCCCAGATCCATGTGCTCCGCAAGATTATCGCTCACCTCAAGGCTACCAGTCTCCACAGCTAGGTTACCGATCTCCGCAGCAAGGCTACCGCACTCCTCAATCCTACCGTTCACCCCGAGAGCCGAGAAATCAGCGAAATAGGCCAGATTTACAAGAATGCTTTGATCAATAATATGCGAAGATTACTGTAATCAATATGGTGCTAATCAGTGTGATGATAAATGCTGCGACGGTCCCAAGGGTGTCAAGCAGACGACGGCAAATCGTTATTCGCCTGTCAACCCGAAAAAACCGCTAGCGCCCCGATCTCCTCCAAAACCGTCGACTTATTGTCCGCCAAATACCGTCACTCATTATGACGGCCCAGTATCACCCAGGAGAAAAGCATGCGGCAGAAACCGGTCCCAAAAGCTTTCAGGTTCGTTTTTGAGAATTTTTCCAACTTTCACATTTATTAGATACACCCCAGAAGGAATTGATCGCAGAAATAATAAGGATAATAATAACAATAACTACAATAATAATATGCAGGATTGTTTTGACAGCGACAGCGATTATGAATGCGATTATTATAACTCATATGAGTAAGCTATTTGAAGCCACCCAAAATTAATTTTTAAAAATTTTTAGCCCATCTGCGATTTCTCTCAAGACCAATATGGGTATAATAAAAATAATAAAAAAAATAAAATCTATAAATATTTAGGTTTAGAAATGATATGCCATCTACGTCACGTGGTATGGCACCTACGATGCCGTATGGGAAGTATGGATTTAATTTTTAAAATAAAAATAGTAAATTATCTTTTTAGTCCGACATCAGCAAGCGCGTGTGTACCGAAATGAGTTCAGGAATGGGAAAGCGAGTTATGGGAGTGGGAAAGCGAGTTATGCGACGACTGGAAAACCGAGTTACGGGATGGGGAAAGCGAATTATGGTGGGAAAGCGAGTTATGGGACAGGACGGAGCCCTTGCCTTCCACTTCCAAACGCTGTTGCTGCTGCTTCAAGCGATTCGTAAGAAAAAGAAAAAAGTTTTTTTTCTAAAATTATTTATTTTCAGATGTGACAATGAGATGTTGTGATGAGCGCAAGTAGGAAGCTTAAAATTTTATTTTTTATTTTTGTTTTTAAGCTGCCGTTCGTTTGGAGGAAAATTTTGTAACTGTTGCCAGACCAAAGGATACTGCCCAGGACCCAGGTAAAGAGTTATTATTGAATTACCCTCCAAGGATGCTCCTGCAGGGTTCATCACTAAATGCTGAAGAAGTTAACTGGGAAAAAATTGAATTTTGTAGATTTTAGCCGAGTTTCATTTTGTACACCTAGTAGTTCATTTTTTCAAAATTTTAAACATTTAGGCGTCAAAGTCCATCAAAGTTGACCTTCTCCGTGTAAGGTTATTGAAGTATAACCATTAAGAAGGAATTTTTAAAGGCTTGTAAATCGTAAACCGTTACAGATATTGAAAAAATGCACTAAATAAAATCTGTTGGAAATTTAATTTTCTTTAATTTTTATTCTATTCATTTTTCTCTAGCCTGTTTTCAAGATAATTTATTTTAAAAAAAAATTATTTTCCAAAATGGTGCATCCTAGAAAAAATAATTAAGTACAAATTATAGAGAATTTTCTACAATTTTTATTTATTAGGTGTACAAAATGAAACTCAGCCACAGTAAATTTGAATTTTGTAGATTTTAGCCGGAGTTTCGTTTTGTACACCTAATACTTTTTTAACACTTTTTTCAGGCAGATGGAGAGACCAATGAGTCAAAATATGAAGTTGTTAAACAGTTTTTTTTTTTCATTAATTAATTTTAATTTAAGAATGACTGCTTCGGAAATTTGTAAACAATATGGAAACTGCCCTCAAGACTGCTCTCAATATTCATCAAATCCTGGCCCGTAATACCACTTTTTGTAAAAAAAAATAATTTTTTTTTAGAATTTGTTCTAACACATCAGATACGATTTGGAGTAAGTTTTATTTAAAAAATTATTTTTTATTATTTTTATTTAGTGTTCCCGGTCCTATTTCGGGAAAAACTATCGTCTGCGCAGGAAAAGTAGACAAATTTAAATTTTAAATTATTTAAATTTTTTTTGAAGCCATAGCGTTCCTCAATTCACAACGGCAAATGTCCTCCCAGATATACAGCAAACGTCACCAAATGTCCTCCAACTAAAATGACGTAAGTTTACAGGAGGTTTCACTCTGTTATAATTATAAATTTTTTAGAAATCAACCTAAAAAGTGAGTTCTAAATTAAAATTAGGAACTAATTTTATTTTGAAAACAGAAAAGTTTCAGGCAAGAAAAGTAAACTAAATAAATTTAAATTTATAAAATAATTAAACATTTATTTACAGAAGTCCTGTCATTTCAAGATCGACTTCCAGCAAAGGGACAGCCAAGTAATTTTATACACCTAATAAATAAAAATTGTAGGAAATTTAATTCTCTATAAATTTGCACTTAATTATTTTTTCTAGGATGCACCATTTTCGGAAAATAATTTTTTTTTAAATAAATTTATTTGAAAACAGTGCGTCCTAGAGAAAAAATGAATAGAATTAAAATTAAGAGAATTGAATTTCCAACAGATTTTATTTAGTGCATTTTTTCAATATCTGTAACGGTTTACAAGCCTTTAAAAATTAACCTTCTTAATGGTTATACTTCAATAACCTTCTTACACGGAGAAGGTCAACTTTTGATGGACTTTAACGCCTAAAACGTTCAAAATTTTGGAAAAATGAACTACTAGACAAAATGAAACTCGGCTAAAATCTACAAAATTCAAAACCCTGTGGCTGAGTTTCATTTTGTACACCTAATATATTTAACTGTCTTTTCGCCTAAATCATATGGAAATAAAATTTTAATTTTGGTGGTAAGAGTTTGGTGTTTTCTCTAAAAATGAGTTGGATTTGTAAAACGGAGGAAAAAGAAAAATGCTTGTATGTTTTTTTATGAAAACACAAATTTTTATGTATTTTTAGTCTAAGCCTGGTTCAAAAACGACAGGGTAAGTTTCATTTTATTGAGTGTCTTATGGCGAAAAGACAGTGTAAAAAAATTTTTTTGTGGTATAAAAATTATTATTAGCTATGGAGCTTACGATCTTAAACTCGCTCCTGCTGAGTCAAAATATCACCGATACAGACGAGCGTTAGCGTAAATCCAGATCCATCCTACGTTAAAAATATAAGGTATTTTTTAATATATCTTTTTAAACCAAAAATGTTGCTTTTCCCAAAAAAAGACACTCAATTTTTCAAGTCCATAAGTTGTATTTTAAGAAATTATTGTTTTTTATAGAAATCCAAAGATCGAATCGTGTTGTCAAAAGATAGCACGTTGTCGGTAAGGAAGTTTTAAAAAAATGGGCTTGGAAAGTTGAAAAAATGAGGTAAAGGTTAATTTATTTAGGTTGGAGGGAAAAACGCAGGAAAAAACATTACCGTGAGTTTTATATTTTAAATTCGGCTAATTTTGTAAGAGTGTTTTTTTCATCATTTACCACTTATACACGATGGCCTTAACAAAAAAAAAGTCTAAAAATGAAGAAAAATGGACCCGTAATGTTCAAAAGAGGCAACGGTAAGTAAAACATAATTTTTTTACTTAACACTTTTCTCTCTTTCTAACCTATTGATTCTTATTTCTTTTCTTTCTTTTCAAGTTCTTATTTAGAACTTTTCTTCTTTCAAGCTTTAATGAAACGACTATCTACTTATTAATTTTTTTCTTTGTTTGTTATCGACCAATATTGAATATTTTATTATTTGTATCACGGGATGGTCATGGAGAAATAAATAAATACTCTGATTTTTGGTCGAGCTTTCGGTGAATTATATTCCCATCTTCAGGACCTGAATTATACAGACATATGTTAGAGAAATGGATATTACAAATTTGCTTTCAACATACCTTCAAATCGATTTTAAAAATAATATAAATGTAAATTAAACATAAAATGAAGCTTCGTTTCTGACTGTCATGGTTATAAATTTCTCATGTGGTTTTAGCCGGGAACACTTTTAACTACTAATCGATTCATTTTATATAGAATAACAATTTTGACTAGAATTTCCATAAACACATAAATAAATAAATAAATATTATAGCTACTATTATTACAACAATTATTTTTAATAATATAAAATTTTAATCTATAAAAATTTATTTTAAATTTTAAATATGAAACCAACCAACAGTTCGATTACATCGACCGTGGCCCGCGAATACAAAAACAGGACTAGAAATTCTATTAAGATTAATATCACATTTCTTTAACAAAGTTTAACAAAAAGATTAATTAGTGAAATTTAAAAAAAAAAAAACAATTATAAAATAAATAGGAATTAAACGAATAAATAATACAACATTACATTGAAACTTAAATAACAACTGGGTTTTTTTATGGTCTTAATTTTAAGGTTCAGATGAACACCCGCCAAAAATACAGGGATAAGAGTCCTTGATAAATCGTATTGAATCCAACCAATCCGTTTGCTTGTTGCAAGAGAAATTTTCTTTTAAAATGTACATTTTTTCTTTCAATTTTCTGCGTCCTAATTTGATTTCTTGCAAAGTACCTCAGGATTATTAAGATCAAATTTATGTGAAGTTGATACGGCATGTTGTGAGAAGCCAGTCCCATTTCTCGAAGCATTCCGACAGTCGAGGTCGTGTTGGGTACAATCTCTTTTTTAGCCTTTCACCAATATACGTAGCTCGACATGTCGTAGCTGAATTCTGGGACTGACCTCCACAACGCACCCTATACACTAGTCCTGACATATTAAGTTTGTCTTCCTTGTCTTTAACTTTAGAATACAGATTTCATTTTGTTCAAGTATTTGTATGTTATGATCTCATTTCTAAACTCGACTGAAACAAAATTTAAGTTTATTATTTTTGGAACAAATGTTAGAGAATTGAATCGTCTTACAACGTTATTGACGGGTAAGTTTTCCATGATATCGTTATTTTCATCTTTATACATGTTTATTTTTTTAATAACTCCTCTAGGATAATTATTTTGACTTAAGATCTTTTCTATAGTCTTTTTTCCTTTTTTTCTATCTTCACTGCTGACAGACAATACTCGTCTAGGTTGTTTGCACAATTTATTTTAGGGAAATCGCATGTGAAGATAGCCCCTGGGGTCGATGACAATACTAAAAAAGGCTAAAAAAAACCTTATAGAGATTCTCCGATGGTATATGGAATGGTTGAAACTGCCGAGAAGATATCAGGAGATGCTTGTTCACCAAAAAGAAAGGATCATTTTCTGACGAAATGACCTCCCTTCCTTTTCCGAGCAAGACGTCTAATCCTGGAGAACCTCAAAAATTCAAAGAAGACATCGATAAAAATAAAAAGGAAAAAATATAATGGCCCTTGATGTCCTCTTCTTCAAAAATGACTCTGTAAGGCTTTATTTTGTATACTGTATTTTATTTTTTTTTTTTTTTAGGAAAGTTCATTCTGGAGCTTATAAAAATGTTGTGGGCGCTGGTTTGATGAAAGACCCTAATTTCAGACCGAGCGAAGGGTCTTTACGTCTTGAAGATGGGAAGAAAAATACTCTCCGTCATTTATTTCAAGTAATTTTTATTGAAAAAAATTTTATTTTATATTTTTTTAGCGATGATGGTACGCCGAAAGCGGAATGCGAAAACCCCCGAGGGAACTCCTCTCGCTTTATTATGATGGGTAATTTCAATTTTTTGAAAATCACATTAATTTTTTTAGAGGAGTCGATAAAGAAAAACCACCTCCAAAAACGCTACAGGTGGTCATTTCGCCAAACAATCCAACCGATCGGAGGGAGAGTGAACTTGAAAAAATTATTAGGTGATAAGACTTATCATTTTTGGCTAACCTTTTTTTAAGGCAATACAAGGTGTGCCAAGACATCGATAAATAAAAAGGATAAAAATATAATGGCCCTTGATGTCCCTCCTTCTTCAAAAATGACTCTGTAAGGCTTTATTTAATTTGTATTAGTACTGTATTTTTTTAGGAAAGTTCATTCTGGAGCTTATAAAAATGTTGTGGGCGCTGGTTTGATGAAAGACCCTAATTTCAGACCGAGCGAAGGGTCTTTACGCCTAGAAGATGGGAAGAAAAAAATACTCTCCGTCATTTATTTCAAGTAATTTTTATTGAAAAAATTTTTATTTTATATTTTTTTAGCGATGATGGTACGCCAAAAGCGGAATGCGAAAACCCGCCGAGGGAACTCCTCTCGCTTTATTATGATGGGTAATTTCAATTTTTTGAAAATCACATTTATTTTTTTAGAGGAGTGATAAAGAAAAACCACCTCCAAAAACGCTACAGGTGGTCATTTCGCCAAACAATCCAACCAATCGGAGGGAGAGTGAACTTGAAGAAATTATTAGGTGATAAGACTTATCATTTTAGGCTAACTTTTGTTTTAAGGCAATACAAGGTGTGCCAGGAAACCAAAATGTCCACCATCGCAGTCTCTATTTCTCAAGAAAACCTTAAAAACCCTCCAGAAAAGTATTTTCATTTTTTTAACCTTCATTAACCTCGTTTTAGTCCACAGAGTTCGCTATTTGTTAAAAATATTGAAGATCCAAAAACGGCGCCCAGCCCTTTGGCAAGTCCTGCGCCCACTCCATCGCCTGAATTTTCTGTCGATAAAGACGTCTTGGTACACATACCAAAGGATACAAAACTGTAAAATTTATAACTAAAAATAAATTTTTTAAACATTTTTTTAGGACTGATAAAAGCCCAAAAGGATTATCTAAATCGCCATAAAAACAGCTCTTCAGATTGGCCTAAAAATGAGGAAAGAAAGGAAATTTGATTCTAATAAAAACAACAATGAAAAGCATTAATTTTAATTACAAAAGTCCAAGGACATAATGGCGTAGGTTATCTAACCTTGTTCATTTTATAACCGCCAGGAGGTAACATTCGATGTTAATAAATTACACCACATATTTACAAATTACACACGAATTTGGCGATGAAATTTTTTTATATCACAATAAGTTTTGATGACCTTGAGCATTTAATGGTAACGTTTAAAGTTCTTGGCACACTCGAGGGTTCGGCGTTGGGGGTATGAAATTTTGGTCACATTGAGTACCTTTGATGACGTCATTGGTTTTAGCGTAGAGTATCCTGTAGTTGACGTCTTTCGTGTTGAGTTGTCCGTAAAGGAATTTGTGAAGTCGGTTGCTTAGTACCCAGACCCCTTGGTCGACTTCATGGTCGATTTTAAGATCATTCGGAAAAGATAATGTTCTATTGTTTATGTCGATTATCCCTTGGGTTTCTGGTATGAATGGTAAATGAGAATTCCAACATCCTACACCACTCATGGTGACCAAATTATAAAAGAGGATACCATTCCTGTCCATTCCTGAACCGCTCGAATGTCCCCTTTCTGTCCTCCTTTGGCCCAAAAGCTTGAAGGAATCTGGCAAATCTTTTGCCAAAGTTTCATTATGTAGTATTCTCGTATCAACTTTGAATTCTCGAAAGCTGGACATTGGATGAAAATACAAAAAGCGTCGTCCTCTTTCGACTGGCGAGATGGCCAATCCGAATATGCCATCGTTCCATCTAAAGGTTATCCCATCGAGGATATATTTTGAATGTAGAGGTTCTGGGAAGAAATATGAATTTTCGACTCTCCATGAACGATTTTTTTGTAAGTCGTAAACAACCAGACCATATCGAAAAACGTCAGATGCGTAAGCGTAAGTTCTTTCGCATGTGATGACATCGACCGCTATGTTGGTGAACAAAGCACCTTCTGGTGATTGCTCCTTTGGAAATTGATAACGGACGATCAAATTGTCTGTGGTTAAATCAAAAACGAATATTTGAGGAGGACAAGCTTGTTTTAAGCCAGTCATGATGTCAACAACTCCGGTATCCATTACCCAAAGGCGCCCACATTCATCCACAGATACGCGGAAAACCTGGAAAGAAGGTTACAATTTTTTATAGGTTAAGTCAACTTACGGATGTGATTCCTTGACAATTGCCAGGTGAATGCCAAGCCCAAGAAGGATAAGGACGAAGAACTGGAGAACGCGTCCTTTCGTTGAGCGACACCCATGCCAAAGTGACCGGGACACCTTTTTCCATTTTGGCAAAGTTATGAATATCCGTCCGTTGTAGACGTCCATACCCAACGGGAGATTCGCCTCTGGGCTAAAAGAGCCTGAAGAAACGGCCAAATCTCTGGCTGCTCGGCTCGGGTAGCTAAAATCGACCGTAGACCAGCTGTAGTATTCTTTCAAACCGGCCGGCGACTGTGCACGATATGCCTGATCTTGACCATCGATCCTACCAGAGGCCAACCATGTCATTGACATCAACCATGGAAGATAATAAGCTGAAAAATCAACAAAATTAATGATTTTCAATCAAATCCGATGACTAAGTCTGTGATTCATGTAAAAGTGAACGGAGAAGCGTCACGGGTGAAGTATTAGGTGTACAAAATGAAACTCAGCCACAGGGTAAATTTGAGTAGATTTTAGCCGAGTTTCATTTACACCTAGTATTTCATTTTTTCAAAATTTTGAACATTTTAGGCGTTAAAGTCCATCAAAAGTTGACCTTCTCCGTGTTAGAAGGTTATTGAAGTATAACCATTAAGAAGGTTAATTTTTAAAGGCTTGTAAATCGTAAACCGTTACAGATATTGAAAAAATGCACTAAATAAAATCTGTTGGAAATTTAATTCTCTTTAATTTTTATTCTATTCATTTTTTCTCTAGGACGCATTGTTTTCAAGATAAATTTATTTAAAAAAATTATTTTCCGAAAATGGTGCATCCTAGAAAAAAAATAATTAAGTACAAATTTATAGAGAATTAAATTTCCTGCATGTTTTATTTAGTTCATTTTTTCAAAATTTTAAACATTTTAGGCGTTAAAGTCCATCAAAAGTTGACCTTCTCCGTGTAAGAAGGTTATTGAAGTATAACCATTAAGAAGGTTAATTTTTAAAGGCTTGTAAATCGTAAACTGTTACAGATATTGAAAAAATGCACTAAATAAAATCTGTTGGAAATTTAATTCTCTTTAATTTTTATTCTATTCATTTTTTCTCTAGGACGCACTGTTTTCGAGAGAAATTTATTTTTAAAAAAAATTATTTTCCAAAAATGGTGCATCCTAGAAAAAAATAATTAAGTGAAAATTTATAGAGAATTAAATTTCCTACAATTTTTATTTATTAGGTGTACAAAATGAAACTCAGCCGCAGGGTAAATTTGAATTTTGTAGGTTTTAGCCGAGTTTCATTTTGTACACCTTGATGAGCTCTATATCAATTCGATGTCACGGGTGAAAGGAGCAAAACGTTCGGGAGAGAGAGAGGAAAAAAAATTTTTATTTCAAAAATGTTTCAAAATTAAAATATTACGAAGAAAGCTTATACAAAAGCTTCCATGGCTCATAAATCCTTTGAAAACTTAATGACTTTTTTTTTTATTTCTCCCGGTTTTGAACAAACTTTCGTGGATTTCCGCTTTGAAACGTGCCCCAGAGGGATGGGACATCGGAACAAAAGTATCGATATTGGTATCGGAACCAATATTGGAAGGAAATATCGATGGCGATATATTATATCGGGATTAAAATATCGATATATCGATATTTGCAAAAAATTTATTAACCAACGCCTTTTGCTATTCACTATCAAAATCCAATACCTATTATTTTAAACATAATCTTCTACTTCTCTCGTTTTCTTGACTAAAAGTGTGAAGATAAATCCACATCCAATTTCCAAATACAAAAAAATTGATAAGTATGATGAAACAGGCAGTACCGGTAGCGGTAACCGGCAGGTACCAACTAACGTTATCAATGCTGCCAATACAAATTACAGTTTCCAAACAATCCAAACCCAAGCGAAAGGATTACGTTCAATTTCATTTAGTATCTTTTATCAGTTTATTTTTTCCTTTCTTCTTTAAATTTTAAATAGAAATTAGAAAATATCGAATATCGACTATCGTGCCTCTAATATCGATATTATAAAATATCGGAAGGTACAATATCGTGGGAAAATATCGGATATCGGAAGGAAAATATCGATATTCCGATAATATAGACTATCGATAACCATCCCTAGCCCCCAGGCCAAAACCATCTTTCGAGGGTATCGCTATAACGTCTATTTTAATCTTTAACCTAATATCGACGGATTTCCGCTAAATTAAGGCGTGGATCAATATTAAAGTAGCTTTTTTCTACCTGTCTTTCATCACTAAACTTTTTTAAATTCTAAATTAGGCAAAAAAACGGTCATAAAAAAATCCGGAATTAGTTATATAATAGATTTTAAACTTTTTGTTTCCTTTCAAAAATTCGGCCACATTTTAATTAATCGTCCATAAATAACCAGTTTTTCTGTAATCCGCGAATTTTTTTTTTCTTTTTTTCTGGAACTACCGACAAATAAAAATCGTGAATTGTGGAAATCCCACTAGTATTCTACGTTAGGTCACGACTAAAGGGTCATCGGGGGTTCCCCTTCCGGAAACCGGAGTTTGTTTAGTACGTGAATTCGATCTTTTATGCAGAAACTCGATTTAGAAGGCACTGGATTCCAAAGCGCTATACAGAAAATTCTGGAACACTTTAAAAATGTAGGAATCAACGAATTCACAGAAGCTAGACAGAGAAAGTTGTTTTTATCAGTTCTTATAAAATATCTCCTAAACCATGAGGTTTAGGGCAAGAAATATTAAGTAGAAAAATAATCTACATTAAATTTCAAACAAAAAGTATTAAGCACATATTCATGCTAAAGTGAACGGTTTTGGATTTATGAACCTTACAAAAAAGGCCTTTTGTTTCTACTTCTTTTAACATCTCTGTTTGTATCAAATATCTCGAAAACTGCGAGGTTTAAAGCAAAACATATTAAAATACAAAAATAATCTACATTAAATTTCCAAAAAAAGTATTAAGCACATAATCTTGCTAAAGTGAACGGTTTTGGATTTATGAAAATTACAAAAAAAAGGCCTTTTTTTTCCTACTTCTTTTAACATCTCTGTTTATATCAAATATCTCGAAAACTACGAGGTTTAGAGCAAAACATATAAAGTACAAAAATAATCTAAATTAAATTTCCAACAAAAAGTGTTTAAAATATAATTTTGCTAAAGTAAACAGTTTCGGAGTTACCAACCGTCAAAAAGTGTCATATTTTGAAAAATCCTTTTTGTTGTAATTTTTGATAGTATTATAAAAGCGAAGGACCATTTGAAAAAATTTCTAAATCATATCACCTTTAAAATGAGCTTAATATGGACTCCGTCCGGTTTTCGAGTTATTTAATGAAATATCTAAAATGTCATAAAACCAAAATTTTGACATGACTCTTAAACCGTCCACTTTATCAAGATTATGTAGTAAATACTTTATGTTGGAAATTTTATGAAGATTATTTTTGCAGTTAATATTTATTGCGCTAAACCTAATAGTTTTCGAGATATTTGATAAAAACAGAGATGTTAAAAGAAGTAGAAAAAAAAGGCCTTTTTTGTAAGGTCCATAAATCCAAAACCGTTCACTTTAGCCAGATTATGAAGTAAATACTTTATGTTGGAAATTTTATGAAGATTATTTTTGCACTTAATATGTATTGCGCTAAACCTAATAGTTTTCGAGATATTTGATAAAAACCTATAAAACTCTTTGGAGACAGGTTGGAAAACCAATGCCTCTTAAATCGTTAAAAGAATGGAGGTCGTAAAAATTCACCTACTAAACGATAATGCACGACCAAAAACATTTCTATTTTCTCATTAATATTTCGGACTTTCACTATCTTTCAACGGTCGAATTACGTAAAGTATATTGTTAAACATAATTAGGTTTATGAATAAAAAAGTGATAATTAGGTCATAGATAAGACGTACCGAAACGCGCCATTTTTGTCGGCGGATCTGTCGGAATCTGGAGGCGAACTGTCCTTTGACATGAACCCCGCGGGTTTTGTTTTTTTTTCAAAGTCGTGAAATTTCCAGAGGATGCGCAATATGATTTTTATCGCGGTGGGAAAAGGAGCGGGTTTTTTTTACAAATTTCATTTCAAGGTCATTTATTTCACTAAAGCGGTGAAATTCGACGGTTTTTTTTCGAGTTTATGAAAATTGTATTTTTAATTGTTTTGGCGTGGCGTTACCAATTAGATCGATGAAAAGCGGTTGTCTGATTAATTAAGAAGATATGAGGTTTTGACAGATTAACGGACTTTCAAGTCCTAATTGAAACGCAGAGACGCAGAAAAGTTATTGGTTTCACTTCAATTTTTACATGTTTACTTTGGTGGTTCCCCAATCAGAAGCGCTCGTGGGGAGGGGGGGGGGGGCAATATTATTGCGATACCCTCGAAAGATAGAACATTTGACCCAGGGTCCGTAAAAAACATATTAAAAATTTTTTTTGCCAAAAAAAACCGTCCATTTTAAACTTTCGAAATGATTGTTATTGCGATACCCCCGAAAGATGATTAGGATATTTTACAAATAACCATTAATGGAGGAAGAATGACTGTGATAACGGGTATCTCACGACTGTGATGTAGGCACTCATTTTTAAGACGAGAATACTTTCGGACGAGATGTAGGCACTGATTTTTAGGACGAGATGTAGGCACTGATTTTTAGGACTAGATGTAGGCACTGATTTTTAGGACGAGATGTAGGCACTGATTTTTAGGACGAGATGTAGGCACTGATTTTTTAGGACGAGATGTAGGCACTGATTTTTTAGGACGAGAATACTTTCGGACGAGATGTAGGCGCTGATTTTTAGGACGAGAATACTATCGTACATCTCAACCAAAAGTTTTCTCGTCCTAAAGTATTCTCGTCTTAAAAATGAGTTCCTACATCTCGTCCGAAAGTATTCTCGTCCAAAAAATCAGTGCCTACATCTCGTCCGAAAGTATTCTCGTCCTAAAAATGAGTGCCTACATCTCGTCCGAAAGTATTCTCGTCTTAAAAATGAGTGCCTACATCTCGTCCGAAAGTATTCTCATCTTAAAAATGAGTTCCTACATCTCGTCCGAAAGTATTCTCGTCCTAAAAATGAGTGCCTACGAGTGCCTACATCTCGTCCGAAAGTATTCTCGTCCTAAAAATCAGTGTCTGCATCTCGTCCGAAAGTATTCTCGTCCTAAAAATCAGTGCCTACATATCGTCCGAAAGTATTCTCGTCCTAAAAATCAGTGTCTACATCTCGTCCGAAAGTGTTCTCTTCCTAAAAATCAGTACCTACATCTCGTCCGAAAGTATTCTCGTCCTAAAAATCAGTGCCTACATCTCTTCCGAAAGTATTCTCGTCCTAACGGGCTACGCCCCTTTTTAGGACGAGAAGACAGTAGGACGAGAATACTTTCGGACAAGTGGATTTCAATTTTTATTTTATTTTTTTTTTTTATTTATTTATTTAATTGTATACAACGGTATGTTGGTTACAAAGGCCAATTTTTGTACTAAATTTTTATACAAATTTTTAAATATTATACTTAATAAATAGAAATCATCTCGTCCGAAAGTATTCTCGTCCTACTGTCTTCTCGTCCTCAACATATGTGTAATATAAAAGATTAATTAAAATTAAATGAAATGTATTCTCATCCGAAAGTATTGTCTTCCTACTGTCTTCTCGTCCTAAAACTAACGTACAAAAATTGCTGCGTCGGAGAAATGCGGCAGCGTTCCACCCCCGCAAGTCACGGTCGGTTTGTGACACAAGGGGGTAAATTTTTTTCCTCTCGCAAGGATTTGCTCACCCTGTGGGCGACCCTGGGATGATGATGAGCTCGGTAGGCGCAAAAAGGAGTTTAAAACTTGCTGGGGTGGAACGCTGCCGCATTTCTCCGACGCAGCAATTTTTGTACGTTAGTTTTAGGACGAGAATACTTTAGGATGAGAATACTTTCGGACGAGATGTAGGCACTCAGGACGAGAATACTTTCGGATGAGAATAAAGTTTATATTTTTTCTTTTTCTATTATATTTAGGACGAGAATACTTTAGGACGAGAATACTTTAGGATGAGAATACTTTCGGACGAGATGTAGGCACTCAGGACGAGAATACTTTCGGATGAGAATACAGTTTATATTTTTATTTTTCTATTATTTTTAGGACGAGAATACTTTAGGACGAGAAAACTTTAGGATGAGAATACTTTCGGACGAGATGTAGGCACTCAGGACGAGAATACTTTCGGATGAGAATACAGTTTATATTTTTTTTTTTCTATTATTTTTAGGACGAGAATACTTTAGGATGAGAATACTTTCGGACGAGATGCCCCCAACCTCAAAAACCACATGTGGAGGGTATTTCAATAACCTATATTTGAGCAAGTTTAATTGGTGGCACACCCCATTATAACACATTTCCCCCCCTTCTTCCTCATTTATAAAAATCTAAGCTATCATAATTTCGTTAAACGGTCTAGTTACAAAATTCTAATTTTCTTTTTATTTCGCATACGAGAAAAAGTGAATGGCGTCAGGCCACTTGATGTTGACCTAGACTCGAAAGTAGAAGAAAAAAAATTATTTTTTTCCAAACGATTTTTTTAAAAGGGCTTTTCTGGCGTCAGATAAGCGGGAAACCGAAGGCGAGAAAGCGCTTTTGACATAATACGCTCCTCAAAATGACAATTATTCTTCAGTTTTGTTTAGAAAAGGATTCTAACGTAAATAATCGATTGACATACAACACATTTCACGCCGAGTTAAAAAGTTAAAACATCTAAAAACGTAATATCCAGTTGTATAATATTTTTCTTTATGTTCATTTTTCATGTAGGCCATGTGTTGGGCCGCCTAGAGGGTGAGCAAATCCTCGCGAGAGGAAAAAAATTAACCCCTTTGCCACAAAACGAGCTGATCCTCGCAAAAATAAACAAACAAACCGACTGTGACTTGCTGGGGTGGAGCGCTGCCGCATTTCTCCGACGCAGCAGTTTCTGTACGTTAGTTTTAGGACGAGAAGACAGTAAGGACGAGAATACTTTCGGATGAGATGTGTGCCCCCCATTTTTTATGTAGGCCATGAGTTGACCGATCATCAGTCCATTTTTAATCTCTCAAAAAGAATGTGATTGCGATACCCTTGAAAGATGGCTTTGGCTTTGGACTAAGCTTTATTTTGAGCCACTTAAGACCAATTTTTAAAATACGAGCAAAAAGACTAATTTTTGTAGAGTGCTTAGATCTCGTCCGAAAGTATTCTCGTCCTAAAAGGCAACGCCCCTTTTTAGGACGAGATGGCAGTAGGACGAGAAGACATTCGGACGAGTGGATTTCAATTTTTATTCAACTTTTTTTAAAAAATGTATTATACTTTAATAAAATAGAAATCATCTCGTCCGAAAGTATTCTCGCCCTACTGTGTTCTCGTCCTAAAAATATGTGTAAAATAAAATATGTATTCCCATCCGAAAGTATTCTCGTCCTACTGTCTTCTCGTCCTAAAACTAACGTTCAAAAATTGCTGCGTCGGAGAAATGCGGCAGCGTTCCACCCCAGCTTTGTTTGTTTGTTTATTTTTGCGAGGATCAGCTCGTTTTGGGGGTAAAAAATGATCCTCATCGTCTGCATGTCCATTTCAAAAACCATCGATTGGGAGTATTACAGTAACTCTCTTTACAAAAAAAAAAAAAAAAAGAAGAAGAAGGAGAAAAAAATTTTACGCCAAAACCTCCAAATAAAAGATACAAAAGTTCTTTAAAATGGGAAGTCAGGGGACCCATTTCAAAAACAAATTGAGGGTATCACAATACCTCTCTTATGAGAAAGAAAAACGTAGAAAATTCGGCCAAGAACACCTCCAGACTTAAAAAATCTTCAAAAAAGTGATGGTAAAAATAGCGACTCGTTTGTACCGGTTGTTCATCTGCGATGCCGCCAAGGTCGAAGAAAGTCCTTCCCGTCGACTTTTATAAACAAAAATGAAACTTTTATAAACAAGTCCCATTCCTTTTTTAAATGAAAACCCTTGACACTCTGATAATGGTCAAACAATAGTTTTTCTCATAATTTCAAGGAAAGAAATTTCTTAACTAGAGAGAGAGAGAAAAAAAAAAACTTTTTCGATTAGAAAAACGTAAAAGGCCGACTTCCGAGACGGGATTGGTTTTCTTCGAATCGTTATTGCGATTACGAAACTTGATTTTTTTATAAAGCGATATAATCGAAGATAAAATGGAAGAATGCTTTCAATTCGTATGGATCATCCCGTATTCTTCCCATAAACGTCAATCGGCTTTCACCCTCTTTGAATCGAGCCGATGGATCACCCGCGACGGCCTTCTTGATCAAAAATCTCTAAAAACGGACTTTTTTAATCGCAAATAAAAGTCAGGCTTTTATCGTTTAAGAGAAGAAGTAGTTAAGAAATAGTACATTACGTAAAGAGTTTGATAAGAAGTTTTCGCACGAGAAGAAGAAATATCTTCTATCGTTTGAGCAAACGGAAAATTGTTTTATTTTTGTATTCACCCATGTTTACCAGATTTTCGGAAGTTTTCCTCGGATTTTTCAACCATCTTTAGGGGAAAAACAACCTTCTTTTTACCGAATTCACGGGCTCTCTCACATTTTTTTGGCGTTTTGGCTAAGAAACGCCTTCTTTCGGCCAAAAAACCTCCATTTTATCGATTTTATAGGCGGTTTCCTCGGTATTATTGCAGGAAAATATTCTGTAAGCCAAATTTGGGGCGTTTTTCCCCGGTCTTTTGGCCAAAAAACACTTTTATAACTAATTTTGCCGTTTTGTTCGTTTTTATGCGGCGCCCATATTTTAGTCTACCAGCTAAGAAATTCCCTTTTTACTCAATTTTATCGTCTTTCTTCGTTCTTTTGGTCAAAAACCACCCTTTTTGTCGAGTTTTTGGTTATTTTCCTCGGTATTATTGCTAATAAATATACTTTTCGGGCGTTTTCCTCTGTCCTTTAGCCAAGAAACTTTAAGGCCAAATTTTGAGGGTTTTTTTTTCGGTCTTCTGTCTAAGAAACTCCCTTTTAACCCAGTTTTAGCGTCTTCATTCTTTTGGCCACAAAACACCCTTTTTGTCGAGTTTTAGGCCCTCAATATTACTGCCGAGTTGGTAGTCTGATGAGGGAGTACATAAATTAAGGAGGTATGATGGTTTTTAAATGACTTGCTTTGCAAATTTTTCGTTGTTAACAACGGTTTTTCCCTTCTATCTCGGAAACCGTCGCTCAAAACGAAAAATGTCTTAAGTAAAAGTTGTAGGTACTAAAATTTACTACATAAAATATTCTATTAGTTTTTTCCGTCAGAGTAATACTTTAGGAGATATGGTAGTATTTAAGTCGGTTGCTTTGCAAATTTTTCGTTGTTAACAACGGTTTTCGGTTTTTCCCTTCTATCTCGGAAACCGTCGCTCAAAACGAAAATACGTCCTAAGTAAAAGTCGTAGCTACGGAAATTTCCTACAAAAAGGCCCTCATTGGTTTTTTTGTCAGAGCAATACTTAAGGAGATATGAGGGTTCTTAAGTGAGTTGCTTTGCAAATTTTTCGTTGTGAGCAACGGTTTTCGGTTTTTCCCTTCTATCTTGGAAACCGTCGCTCAAAACGAAAAAATGTTCAAAGTAAAAGTTGTGGATACAAAGATTTCCTACAAAAAGTTTTTTATTCATTATTTGCGTAAGAGCAATATTTAAGGAGTTATGAGGTTAAAACTAATAATCCTACAGAGCCTGTATGAAAACTTAAAACCTTCATATCTCCTAAAATATTGCTCTGACGGAAAAAACTAATAAGATATTTTATGTAGTAAATTTCCGTAGCTACAACTTTTACTTAAGACATTTTTTCGTTTTGAGCGACGGTTTCCAAGATAGAAGGGAAAAACCGAAAACCGTTGCTCACAACGAAAAATGTACAAAGCAACCAACTTAAAACCCTCATATCCCCTTAAAATTCCAAAACTAATATATTTTGTATAAGTGGTGAATAAAAATCGGAGCAAAATCGTGAATTTTTATCAATAAAGAAGGCGCGTCTTCGTTTATTTTGCAACCCGAGTTATCGTCTTTCGTAAAAGAAGGTCCATCGATGATGCAAGTTCGGCCGCTCCAATTTTTTAAAAGCATTTTTGACCTTTTATCATTGACTCTCCTTAACTTAATACTTAAAATGTCAGAGCATCTCATGGAAATCAAAAAAAGGCTTAAGTAGCCACTTTTTTTGTTTCTTATTTTTGAAGGAAAATCCGAAAGATTTTCGCGTTCGGAACGGATGATCCGAATCGCAAGGAAATCAGCGGAACATCGGTTACGTAGGTTTTTTTCTTCCTCTCTCTCTAGATCGTCTTTTTGGTTCATTGGGGGCCTCTTTTTGACTTATGTCAATACTGCAAATGGTTCTTAAGGTATAGGATTTTTGGTAAAATACATTTTTAAAATGGGTCTTGGAGACCCTAAGCCCAAAGCCAAAACCGTCTTTCGAGAGTATCGCAATAACATTCTTTGTTAGGTGTTAATGGAGGGATTTTCGCAAAAACAAATTTTAAAAATTGGTCTTAAGTGGCTCTTTAAATTAGAAGGGATAAAAACAGGAAGGAAGAAGACACTACAAAAAGGGGGCACACATCTCGTCCGAAAGTATTCTCATCCTAAAGCATTCTCGTCCTAAAAATAATAGAAAAAGAAAAATAATAACTGTATTCTCGTCCGAAACTATTCTCGTCCTAACAGGCTACGCCCCTTTTTAGGACGAGATGACAGTAGGACGAGAAGACATTCGGACAAGTGGATTTCAATTTTTATACAATTTTTTAAATATTATACTTTAATAAAACAAAAATCATCTCGTCCGAAAGTATTCTCGTCCTAAAAATATGTGTAAAATAAAATATGTATTCCCATCCGAAAGTATTCTTGTCCTACTGTATTTCAGCAAAAAAACGTCAACGGCCTGTCCGATAAACTTATTTGACCGAAAATCCGACCGTTTGAACTTCTAGAAATGAATATCATTGCGATACCCTCGAAATTCGATTTTTGACGCAGACTCCACAAGCTCCAATTTATAGAATTCATTTTACCGAACATTTGAGTTAATTTGAGAATTTTAAATCCGATTTTAAAGACTCCTGCAAAAAAAAAAAGTTGCAAAAAAATAAGACTGACAGGTCATTTTTGACCCTAGGGGTCTCTGTGACCCGTAAAAACCGGGAATCGAGGCTATCATAACTGCAACTTCCTTTTTCGGAAGTTGCACAAAAATTTTTCTAACGAGATAACCACAATTATAAAATATTTAATTATTGTCGTAAAAAAAGTTGGCGACCTTATAAATCAAATTATAGTTTAATTGGTAAGTTCGTGCAATATGCACTTATTTAATTTTCAACGTTCTTTTAGGGGAAGTGGCTGCCCTCGTAGGCTTTACTTTCAAAAATTTTGTCATAGCTTTGTTCCAACCGCAGCTTGAAACTTCTGGAGCATGCGCAGAAGGATTAGCACGTCAAATTTGACGTCAGATTCGACGGACAAACGATTTAAACGACGTCAAATTTGACGTCTAAACCCTTCTGCGCATGCTCAAGGAGTTACTGCGGTTTGAACACAAGCCGTGTTACAAAGCTGTTGTGTTTTTTTGCAATCTTCCAGACACCTTTGAATGTTGTTTTAGGGGAAGTGGCTGCCCTCGTAGGCTTAACTTTCAAAAATTTTGTCATAGCTTTGTTCCAACCGTAGCTTGAAACTTCTGGAGCATGCGCAGAAGGATTAGCACGTCAAATTTGACATCAGATGACTTCAGATTCGACGGACAAATGATTTAAACGACGTCAAATTTGACGTCTAAATCCTTCTGCGCATGCTCTAGGAGTTACTGCGGTTTGAACACAAGCCGTGTTACAAAGCTGTTGTGTTTTTTGCAGTCTTCCAGACACCTTTGAATGTTGTTTTAAAAATTAATCTTCCGAATATTACCTGGAGCTTGAGGCTGAACAGGAGGTGCTTTTTGAAAAGTCGAAGGAATCAGATTCTGCGATGGCTGTTGCCAGTTGTAGTTTCCAGGCCATACCCGTACGTGGCTGACCATTTTTGAAAACTAAATTTTTTTTTAAATTATGGCACTTGAAATATTTTAATTCGTTAGCTTAGTCCGATTACGCTCTTATAACCGGCTCGCACTTCACATCGCACTCTCTGGGAAACTTAAACGATAAAAAAGCGAACGGGGGCTCGTTCAACCCGATTGTCTCCCTCTCCCGCCGTCTTAAGTTCCACCACCTTTCGGGACTTTTCCTCTTTCTCTTTAGGCGAAAATAAAATTTCTTTTCGGTATTTTTCTTGGGTTTCCGAAAAAAATTTTCTTTCTAAGAACTACGCTAATAAAGAGTTTATAAGTAATTGCTCGAATAAAATTAACTTAAAAAGTCACTAAAGGCTAATGACTACATTTAAAATCCACAGCCTCCATTATACTTAGGAACGACGTAATTTCCCCTTTACGTCTTCAGAGAAAAAAAATTTTTAAATACCTATCTGCCAAGTAATGAAAATTTTCGCCCAGCCAGGCCACTCGGTATGGGCGAGAACACTCCGAATTTCTCCCTACTATTAGGTGTACAAAATGAAACTCAGCCACAGGGTAAATTTGAATTTTGTAGAATTTAGCCGAGTTTCATTTTGTACACCTAGTAGTTCATTTTTCAAAATTTTGAACATTTTAGGCGTTAAAGTCCATCAAAAGTTGACCTTCTCCGTGTAAGAAGGTTATTGAAGTATAACTATTAAGAAGGTTAATTTTTAAAGGCTTGTAAATCGTAAACCGTTACAGATATTGAAAAAATGCACTAACTAAAATCTGTTGGAAATTTAATTCTCTTTAATTTTTATTCTATTCATTTTTTCTCTAGGACGCACTGTTTTCAAGATAAATTTATTTAAAAAAAAATTATTTTCCGAAAATGGTGCATCCTAGAAAAAAATAATTAAGTACAAATTTATAGAGAATTAAATTTCCTACAATTTTTATTTATTAGGTGTACAAAATGAAACTCAGCCACAGGGTAAATTTGAATTTTGTACATTTTAGCCGAGTTTCTAAAAAAAAATTTTTTTAACGAAAAAGGAGGATTTTGTGAGGATTCTCAGATATTAAAAATTGGGTGACAAACAAAAAGCCGGCTTCTTTGCCAAAAACTTCCTAATCAAGACAATCACAAAACATCCCAACGGAAGGTACTGTTCTAACCGCTATACTCCTTGAGCATGCGCAGAAGGATTTGGACGTCAAATTTGACGTCGTTCAAATTTGAAGAAATTTGACGTGCAAATCCTTTTACGCATGCTCCATCAGTTTCAAACTGCGGTTGGAACAAGCTATTGTTATTTTTCTTATCATACATACATTTTCAAACCAATAAAAAATCCTTTTACTTCAAAAATGTCCATTTTGCGGTACGACTTTTACCGCAAAACCGTTGTTATTTTTAAAATCACATGTATTAGGTGTACAAAATGAAACTCGGCCACAGGGTAAATTTGAATTTTGTAGATTTTAGCCGAGTTTCATTTTGTACACCTAGTAGTTCATTTTTTCAAAATTTTAAACATTTTAGGCGTTAAAGTCCATCAAAAGTTGACCTTCTCCGTGTAAGAAGGTAATTGAAGTATAACCATTAAGAAGGTTAATTTTTAAGGGCTTGTAACTCGTAAACCGTTACAGATATTGAAAAAATGCACTAAATAAAATCTGTTGTAAATTTAATTCTCTTTAATTTTTATTTTATTCATTTTTTCTCTAGGACGCACTGTTTTCAAGATAAATTTATTTTAAAAAAAAAATTATTTTCCGAAAATGGTGAATCCTAGAAAAAAATAATTAAGTAAAAATTTATAGAAAATTAAATTTCCTAACATTTTTATTTATTAGGTGTACAAAATGAAACTCAGCCACAGGGTAAATTTGAGTTTTGTAGATTTTAGCCGAGTTTCATTTTGTACACCTAGTAGTTCATTTTTTCAAAATGTTGAACATTTTAGTCCATCAAAAGTTGACCTTCTCCGTGTAAGGTTATTGAAGTACAACCATTATGAAGGTTAATTTTTAAAGGCTTGTAAATCGTAAACCGTTACAGATATTGAAAAAATGCACTAAATAAAATCTGTTGGAAATTCAATTCTCTTTAATTTTTATTCTATTCATTTTTCTCTAGGACGCACTGTTTTCAAGATAAATTTATTTAAAAAAAAATTATTTTCCAAAAATGGTGCATCCTAGAAAAAAATAATTAAGTACAAATTTATAGAAAATTAAATTTCCTACAATTTTTATTTATTAGTGTACAAAATGAAACTCAGCCACAGGGCAATTTTGTAGATTTTAGCCGAGTTTCATTTTGTACACCTAACAATTTTTTTAAGCGGAAAGTGGCGACATTTTTCCTTCAACCTGTGCATTCTTGATATAAACCCACCAATTAAAAAGAATACGCAACATGTGAGAATACAAGGATTATCGCTTTTTAAAAAAAAGTGTGTGAAAACTTCAAAATTAGCGAAGTGAAGACTGAAAAACTGTCTTCTCTTACTCGGTCACCGGTTCAACGTTTTCTTAACGTGCGTAACACTGACGTAAGAAGGAGGCGTGTAAAATATGCAGTTCCCGATGCAGAGATTCATTCAGATCTGGAGCAATTTTAAATTCTTTTCTAAAATGACAACTTATTATTAATCCCCTCAGACGTAACTTCCTTTTTAACTAGTTTTTTCTCATTTTTTCTTCTTCTTTCCTGAAACTTTAATTACAACTGAATGATTTATTAGAAAGAGATAGAACGCCATTATGAAAAAATTGAAAAGAAAAGTTTGATCGGCTGTGTCGTACTTTCTGAGATTTAAATAAGGTTAATGGCGTGAGAAGGTATGGTAAAAAGTGCAGGTTATCTAACCTTTCCCTTTCATCAATAATTATTAGAATAGAACAATTTCCTCTATGGATATACTTTGCTTTTCTTTCTGTCGTCAATTTTACTACCAGAATTACTAGAAAAACGCCCTAAAATTCAGTAAAAATGGTGATTTTTCGTTGGAAAAAATAAGTAAAACTCATCCCCTTATGTTGAAAAAATCAAGGGAATCCACCGAAAAATCGGTGAAAAAGAAATTTTTCTAAGTGTCGAGGTAGAAATAATGGGCTCTTTGGCCTAGGGATGTGCCTCTCGTAATGGGTGGAAGTATGAAATTTCTCCCTACAAAAAAAAAATAATAATAATTAAAAAGTGGCAATTTTTTTATACCAAAAATTCTTAAAAAATATGAGGAGTATAAGGTGTACAAAATGAAACTCGGCTAAAATCTACAAAATTCAAATTTACCCTGTGGCTGAGTTTCATTTTGTACACCTAATAAATAAAAATTGTAGGAAATTTATTTCTCTATAAATTTGTACTTAATTATTTTTTTCTAGGATGCACCATTTTCAGAAAATAATTTTTATTTTTTAAATAAATTTATCTTGAAAACAGTGCGTCCTAGAGAAAACATAAATAGAATAAAAATTAAAGAGAATTAAATTTCCAACAGATTTTATTTAGTGCATTTTTTCAATATCTGTAACGGTTTACGATTTACAAGCCTTTAAAAATTAACCTTCTTAATGGTTATACTTCAATAACCTTCTTACACGGAGAAGGTCAACTTTTGATGGACTTTAACGCCTAAAATGTTCAAAATTTTGAAAAAATGAACTACTAGGTGTAAATGAAACTCGGCTAAAATCTACAAAATTCAAATTTAGTGAAAATTTGGTGAAAATCGGATTTTTTAAAATTTCAAACAGACATATCTCCGCCATTTTTTCGAAATTCAAAAGTCGCCCTCTTTAGTTTCTCGTTCACCGACCAACGAAAATTTGGTGAAAATCGGTTGAAAACTGCGGACGTGAAGTGTTCCGGAAAAAATGCAACGGCCGGCCGGCACTACAGACAAAGTTTAGATCGGCGAAGTTCAACATTCGATTTGACCCTCCGGGGTCTGGAAGACCCCGAAAACCCCACTTGGAGGGTATCACAGTAACTTCTTTAAGGAAGTTAAAAAATTTTATTGATGAAAAGGACTAAAATTGGGTAAAATTTTATTTTATGTTAATTAGTAACTTTTAAATTTGTATCTTTAATTAAGCTTGAATGGGCATTTGTACAAATACTTGTAAATATAACTTTTTTATTTAATCTAACTTGTAAACTTGTAAACTAATTAACCTTGTAAACTTGTAAATTAACCTTGTAAACTTGTAAATTAACCTTGTAAACTTGTAAATTAACCTTGTAAACTTGTAAATTAACCTTGTAAACTTGTAAATTAACCTTGTAAACTCGTAAATTAACCTTGTAAACTTGTGAATCTAACTTTTTTAATGATGAGTATTTTTTTCCTCTGCCGTGAATGATATGAGATGTAGATTTTTTATTTAATCTAACTTGTGAACTAATTAACCTTAAACAATGTACAAAAAACGTCTTGTACAAATACTTATGTAAATTTATGTAAATCTTTGTAAATCTTGTAAATCTAACTTGCTGTAAAGAGCTTTATGCTCATGGCAAATTGGCAAATAAATTATTATTATTATAAAATGAGCTTTTCTAGGTCAAACCCCACAAAAATTAATCCTTAATTAACCAAAATGCCAATTTGCAATAAAATCTGGATGTTCTAAAAATACCGTTTCTAAGACGATTTCTATTATTCTGGCCACTAATAGACGAAAACGAAGTATGCGAAAAAAGGTCAATTTCCCTCAAATGGGATCAAAAATAATTTTTTTTTTTTCATAACAGAAAACGTGAAAAAGAAAACACCTTTCGTTTCCTCGAATTTCGACCTTTTGATTCCCAAAAAGTGACGTCCCCTAAGGTAAAAATGCAAAAAAAAAATTTAGGTTGTTACACAAGGTTTTTTTTAATGTTAAAATATGCCGAAGTGTTGATATAATACGAGAAAAAAATATTTTGACTGAGGCACGCCCGTTTCCGGCGAAACCTCAGTGGATCATTTTTGGATTAAGAAACTGTGAAATAATTCTTTTTTGATTGTGACACCCGTTTGTGGAATAAAGACGCGAGTCATCATAAAAAGTGGAGATTCATCGACCTTTCTAGGATGGAAATGATCCTGTTATGCAAAACGTGCGAAAGAAAGTCGATTTATGGACGTTCACTTTTGAGAAGGACAAAACTAGAAAAAAGGGGCGAATCTATCGATTTGATCCGTGTTGGTAAAGGATTTTTATTATTGCAAAAATTTAAGGCGGAGGCCGATGATGTTTTCGGGTCCGAGGATGACCGGCACGCCCTGGTCAAGGAGTCCTTGGCGAAAATGTCAGTAGGACCAGGGGTTTTTTTTGGTTGGATCCAAAGGTCATCCGATGCATCTCCGAAAGCCTCTCCCATCTGCCCCGCCTTGGCCTCAACTCGATTTCTCATAAAAGCCATTTAGTTAAAAAAAACCTGCCTATTTTCTGCTATTTAAGCTATCTTTCTTTTTAAGTCTTAAGGTAGAAATAATGAGCTTTCTTTCAAAGGGATGTCACTCTCTCAAGACGCTGGAAGTATCAAATTTCTCCCTACTAAAAAAATTTTTTTTTTATACCGAAAATTCGTAAAAAATAAGGAGTATTTGGTGAAAATTTGGTAAAAATCGGACCAACGGTTCCGCCGCAGCGCAGTTTTTAAAATTTCAAACAGACATATTAGGTGTAGAAAATGAAACTCGGCTAAAATCAACAAAATTCAAATTTACCCTGCGGCAGAGTTTCATTTTGTACATCTAATAAATAAAACTTGTAGGAAATTTAATTCTCTATAAATTTGCACTTAATTATTTTTTCTAGGATGCACCATTTTCGGAAAATAATTTTTTAGGTAGATTTCTTTTCTTCAAAAATCTACCTATTGTAATGTACCAAGTTTATATATATACATATGTATATTAGCACGATAACTGGAGCAATTTTAATGTGAGGGTGACGATATCCGGTATTTAGAGCTTTTATCTCAATAGCTCGGACGAGTTCGTTAATGGCTGAAATCGGACCAGCGATTCACCTACTTTACTTAGGGCTTAAAAGACAAAATTGGCATTTTCTATTGAAATCCTAGTCCTTTTGCAAAAAAAAAACTTTAAGACCTCTGCGAGGGCGTGTAAAAAATTAATTAAAGCAGGTTTGGACGAGCCAGGCGCAAAATATTGAACTAGCTAAACTTTAAAAAAAATTTGAATTTATACCGGGAAATTATTAAATATTTTATTAATAAAATTATCAGATGTTTTTCTAGGGGCTCAGTGGCGCAATTTTTCTTATATCATCATTTTTATAACATAATTATATATTTTGTGTTTATACATTTTAATTTTAATCATGAAAAGAAATCTACCTTTTAGTCCCTGCTACCGCAGGGTCATTATTTTAAAATAAATTTATCTTGAAAACAGTGCGTCCTAGAGAAAAAATGAATAAAATAAAAATTAAAGAGAATTGAATTTCCAACAGATTTTATTTAGTGCATTTTTTCAATATCTGTAACGGTTTACGATTTACAAGCCTTTAAAAATTAACCTTCTTAATGGTTATACTTCAATAACCTTCTTACACGGAGAAGGTCAACTTTTGATGGACTTTAACGCCTAAAATGTTTAAAATTTTGTAAAAATGAACTACTAGGTGTACAAAATGAAACTCTATAGTTATAGATCAATATATGCGGTCAAATTAGGTCACCAAAAAGGGAACAAAAGATTCCTAACCTTACCTTATGTTGACAAAATAAACAATGTAACCTTCTCGAATTTATCCTCCATTTAAACGAGTTCAAACAGGTTATAATTATGGTACTTTTCATACAAAAGTCGTGGGCAATTTTATTAATTAAAGAAAGAAAAAAATTACCTTTTAAAATTCAACAACTTTCTACATGTTCAGAAACTATCAAACCACATTGCGAAGTCCATAATGTGACGCCTGTAACTGAAGTTAAATTGTATAACATATAATTGTCTACGTGCTTTTTGCATATTTCGATTTAATGGGTCATTTAAGTTTGATTGTATCGTATGGCCTTATTAATCTCCTACTTGAAATCCGAAGAAAAGGATTAGACCTGTTTCGGTTTAATTACGGTGGTAACAGGAAGTTTGTGTTTTTTTTTTTTTAATGTTCTCTTTCTGTTCCATTCATTACGTATGATGAAAAACGAGTTCGTTCATGCTTACATCGATCTTTGACCGGACAACCTTTCGAAACCTAGAATCGCTTGGTACTTAATTCATCCGGTCAAAAGGGAGTTACTTGGACAAAAATATCTTGAACATAAAAATCTAAAGAAAAATCTCATAAAAAAATTAAGGCGAAAGGGGACGACAAGTGTGGCAACTTTTTGTGAGACAGAAGATACGAGTGCGAGAGAGAGAGAAAACCGAAATTTTGTTCAGTTCTCACGCTTCTAAAATTGGTCCGATTTGATATTTTAAAATTGGAATGTATTCAGTATTACAGTACAAAATTCTGTATCTAAAAAAAATTTTTTTGCCGCCAAAATTTTTAAATTTTGCAAAATTTGAAAAGTGGTCAACAGCCCAGAATCATCAAAAAATCCTGAGTCCAAAGACGTAAGTATTTTAAAGATCGGATAAAAAATGGCGTCCGAAACGCAAAAATGCGAATTTCCGTATGATGTTCGCTGCCCGTCAAGGTCAGTGATGGGGGAAATTTTTATTTTTCTTTCGATATTTAGTCTTTCTCAGCCGAGTATTTTTTAGCTTCCTAGAAGTTATTGAGAAAAAAAAAAAAAAAAAAAAAAGACAACTTTCTTCTTAACGAGTTTTGGGTCCTTTTCCTCGATTCTCTGGTCTAGAAACTCGCGTTTTATCGGATCCTCGGGCGTTTTAGACCCATTTAAAACAGTTTTGGGTCATTTTCCTCAATTCTCTGGTCTAGAAACGCCTGTTTAATCGGAACTTCGGGCGTTTAACGCCCTTTGAAACGAGTGTTGGGTCAATTTCTTTGATTCTCTGGGATAAACTCCCGTTTTATCGGATCCTCGGGCGTTTTAGACCCTTTTAAAACAGTTTTAGGTCAATTTCCTCAATTCCCTGGTCTAGAAACGCCTGTTTTACCGATCTTCGGGCGTTTAACTCCCTTTCTAGCGAGTTTTGGGTCCTTTTCCTCAATTCTCTGGTCTAGGAACTCCCATTTTATCGCATTGTCGGTCATTTGAGACCCTTTAAAAAAGATTTGGGTCAATTTCATCGATTGCCCGGCTCAGAAACTCGCTTTTTATCGGAACTTCGGGCGTTTAACGCCCTTCCTAGCGAGTTTTGGGTCATTTTCCTCAATACCCTGGTCTAGAAACGCCTGTTTTGTCGGAACTTCGGGCGTTTAACGCCCTTTCTAGCGAGTTGTGGGTCCTTTTCCTCGATTCTCTGGTCTATGAACTCCCATTTTATCGGATTGTCGGTACTTTGAGACCCTTTTAAAAAGATTTAGGTCAATTTCATCGATTGTCCGGCTCAGAAACTCGAATTTTATCGGATCTTCGGGCGTTTAACGCCCTTTCTAGCGAGTTTTGGGTCATTTTCCTCAATACCCTGGTCTAGAAACGCCTGTTTTGTCGGAACTTCGGGCGTTTAACGCCCTTTCTAGCGAGTTGTGGGTCCTTTTCCTCGATTCTCTGGTCTATGAACTCCCATTTTATCGGATTGTCGGTACTTTGAGACCCTTTTAAAAAGATTTAGGTCAATTTCATCGATTGTCCGGCTCAGAAACTCGAATTTTATCGGATCTTCGGGCGTTTAACGCCCTTTCTAGCGAGTTAGCGAGTTTTTTTTTTTTCAAATTTAAGGCGGTTTCCTTAGTTTTTTGTACAAAAAATACCGTTTATACAGAATTTTTTAAAGTTTCCTTCTCCCTTACAGAAAACACAGCCTTTATGATCGGGCAAAAATATTTCATCACCTTCTTTTTGGGAGTTTTCGCCCAAGTTTACTTTCATTCTTTGTTTTTCTCGGTTTTTTAGTCTAGAAACCCCCATTTGCTCAAGAGAACTTCATTCACCCGATTTTAAATAGATTTTTTCAGTTACTTTGTTCCATCACCATTTTGGCCTGATTTTTTGGGGTTTTCATGGATTTTTTGGTCGAAAAATACCCGAGCTTTAGGCGTTTTTGGGCTTTTCCTATATTCTCTGGTCTAGAAACGCCTGTTTAATCGGAACTTCGGGCGTTTAACGCCCTTTTTAGCGAGTTGTGGGTCCTTTTCCTCGATTCTTTGGTCTATAAACTCCCTTTTTATCGGATATTCGGGCTTTTATCACCCCTTCTGACGAGTTTTGGGCCATTTTCCACGATTCTTTCCCCCAGAAACTTCAGTTTTATATTATGTTTGAACGTTTATCACCCTTTTTAACGAGTTTGGGGCACTTTCCTCGATTCTTACCCCCTGAAACTTCCGTTTTATAGGACATTCGAGCGTTTATCACCCTTTTGAACGAGTTTTTGGCCATTTTCCTCGATTCTTTGGTCTATAAACTCCCATTTTATCGGGTTTTCAGTCGTTTGAGACCCTTTTAAAAAAGATTTAGGACAATTTCATCGATTGTCAGAAACCCTTCTCAGAAATTCGAATTTTATCGGATCATCAGGCGTTTAACGCCCTTTCTAACTTTTTTTGGGTCATTTTCCTCGATTCTCTGGTCTTTTTTTTTTTTTTCAGAAACTCATTTTTATAAATTATTAGTTGGTAGGTATTATTACAAATAAAGTTGCGAACTCTGTTTCTTAATAGTAAGACTTCTACTTTACACTTATTTTTCATTTTAATTAACCCAGTAACCCCACGGCAATTCCAGAAATGGAAAATTTATTAATTCTTTAGTTTTTCTAAAGATGTAATCGTTTTTACATTCCAAGTACATCATTTTTGAATTTCGAAAAGCCTACCTAAAGAAAAGTACTAGTTTGAAGAGCTTCCAACGAAAACTTCCTTAAAGAGCAGTAGCAATGTAGGAGGGGGAAGTATAGCGGAGGGGACGTACAACGGAGGGGGAAGTATATGGGAGGGGAAGTATAACAGAGGGGGAAGTATAACGAAGGGGTAAGTATAAGGTAACGAAAGTATAACGAAGGGAGAGAAAGTATAAAGGAGGGGGAAGTATATGGGAGGGGAGTATAACGAAGGGAAAGTATATGGGAGGGGGAAATTTTTTTTTGTTTTTCGAAAAATTTTCCAAGTATTATTTTTTTTCGAAAAATTTTCCAAGTTTGTTTTTTTGAACGATTCTTTTACAACGATTTTTTAAGAAACTTTTTAAGAAGTTTCTTTTTGAAAAATTTTCCGAGTTTTTTTTTAAATTTTCTGATTTTTTTTAAATTTTCCGAGTTTTTTTTTAAGTTTTAAGTGTCAAGGTAGAAATAATGGGCTCTTTGGCCTAGGGATGTTCCTCTCGTAATGGGTAGAAGTATGAAATTTCTCCCTACTAAACAAATTATAATAATTAAAAAGTGGCAATTTTTTTACACCAAAAATTCGTCAAAATATAAGGAGTAATTGGTGAAAATTTGATGAAAATCGGATTAACGGTTCGGCCGCCGTGAATTTTTTTAAATTTCATACAGACATATCTCCGCCATTTTTTCGAAATTCAAAAATCGCCCTCATTAATTTCTTGTTCACCGACTAAAAAAAATTTGGTGAAGATCGGTTGAAAACTGTGGACGTAAAGTGTTCCGGAAAAAAATGCTACGGCCGGACGGCACCACAGACAAAGTTGAGATCGGCGAAGATCAACATTCGATTTGACCCTCTGGGGTCTGGAAGACCCTTCCCCAAAAACCCGACGTCGAGGGTATCACAATAACTTCTTTAATTAAGTTAAAAAGATTTACGGTTTTTTCCCCTTTTTTTCGTTTCTAGAAAAGTAAAAGTTGATAGCCAGTTCGTTAGTCTTTAAAAATAAATAAAAGATCTGCCCGTTTAATTGCTCCCCTTATTTTTTCGGCGTAGCGTGATGACAATGGGGCGCTCTCACATGATGAGCCCGAGGCAACTTTATCTTTCGATCTCACAGAAACAAAACCGAAAACACACAAAAAAAGAGAAACCCTTTTTTTCCTTCACAAACCTTGAACTTTACCCAACAAAAACTATCGACATGGAAATAAACGATTATGAGTGATTTTTCATTGATACACGCCAGAGTGTAAGGTCGAGATCGATTCTGATTATGGGGAAAAGATTAAAAAAAATTTGTTTTTATTATTTCAGATTTTTTTTCGGAGGTTTTGGTTAACATTGGGTGCAATGCCGACATGGATGTCATTTATTCAGGCTACCAGGGAGCTTTCTAAGCTGGCAAAAACAGAAGTAAGAGAATTTTTGGCTCAATTAGTTATTAGAAAAAATTTAAGACAAGCAGTTCTGGTACTATATGGCCTAAAATGAAAAAGTATCTATTAGGTAAAATGAAACTCAGCCACAGGGTAAATTTGAATTTTGTAGATTTTAGCCGAGTTTCATTTTGTATACCTAGTAGTTCATTTTTTCAAAATTTTAAACATTTTAGGCGTTAAAGTCCATCAAAAGTTGACCTTCTCCGTGTAAAAAGGTTATTGAAGTATAACCATTAAGAAGGTTAATTTTTAAAGGCTTGTAAAATCATAAACCGTTACAGATATTGAAAAAATGCACTAAATAAAATCTGTTTGAAATTTAATTCTCTTTAATTTTTATTCTATTCATTTTTCTCTAGGACGCACTGTTTTCAAGATAAATTTATTTTTAATAAAAATTATTTTCCGAAAATGGTGCATCCTAGAAAAAATAATTAAGTACTTTATAGAAAATTAAATTTCCTACAATTTTTTTATTAGGTGTACAAAATGAAACTCAGCCGCAGGGTAAATTTGAATTTTGTAGATTTTAGCCGAGTTTCATTTTGTACACCTAATAATACCCTCCAAGTCGGGTTTTTGTGGACCTTCCTTGGGAAAAAATCCCATTATTTCTACCTTAATGCTTAGAAAAAGTAATGGTTTGAAGAGCTTCTAACGAAAACTTCCTTAAAGAGAAGTAATAATATAGGAGGGGAAGTATATGGGAGGGGAAGTATAACAGGAGGGTATAGGGGTAAGGATATCGGAGAGGACGTAAAAGGGAGGGGGAAGTATATGGGAGGGGAAGTATAACAGAGGGGGAAGTATATGGGAGGGGAAGTATAACAGAGGGGGAAGTATACGGAGGGGGAAGAATAAAAGAGGGAAAGAATGAGGGAGGGGAATGTTTTTTTACGAAAAATTCTCCGGGTTTTCCTTTTTTTTCAAAAAAGTTTCCGTTTTTTTTTCTCGAAAAATTGTCAGTTTTTATTTTTGAAAAATTTTCTGTTTTTTTCCCCTAAAATTTCCCGTTTTTTTTTTCTCGAAAAATTTTCCGGGTTTTTTTTTTTGAAAAAGTTTCGGTTTTTTCCAAAAATTTTCCGGGTTTTCCTCTTTTTTTTTTGAAAATTTTTTCTTTTTTTCGAATTTTTTTCTAAGTGTCGAGGTAGAAATAATGGCCTCTTTGGCCTAGGGATGTACCTCTCGTAATGGGTTGAAGTATGAAATTTCTCCCTACCTACTAAAAAAAAAAAATTAATAATTAAAAAGTGGCAATTTTTTTACACTAAATATTCTCAAAAATATAAGGAGTAATTGGCGAAAATTTGGTGAAAATCGGATGAAAACTGTGGCCGTAAAGTGTTCCGGAAAAAAATGCTACGGCCGGCCGGCACCACAGACAAAGTTGAGATCGGCGAAGATCAACATTCGATTTTACCTCCGGGGACTGGATGACCCCAAAAACCCGACTTGGAGGGTATCACAATAACTTCTTTAAGGAAGTTAATTTGCGGGGGGGGGGGGGGGACTTAAATTCAAATTTTTATAACAAATTGTTTGCTAAAATAAATTGACAATTTATTTTCACCATAAAAGTCTATTTTTTTAAGAATAGTCGTAAATTTGGTAGTAAAGGAGCATGCGTGACTCCTCCGGGCCACCCCCGTTTGAACAAAATCCCGCGGCCGATGTCAGTCTAACGGCCGTGGACTTGAAAGACGCGCGATGAGGTGGGGGAGGAAGAAAACAAATATCGTACAGGATGGACTCTTTCAAATTGGCGCCCAAGCTTATCATATCCTGTTGAGGGGCCCTCCGCTCGAGCAGGAAACCGAAGATGCGCCTCTTGTCCTCTTCATACCCTCTGGAAGACAGGTAAAATCTAGAATTCCTGCTTTCAAGGGTCAAAATGACCTTCACCCAGCTTTAGAAAAAATGAAGATATGACCTGATTTTGTTTGAACTTTTCATACGTTGTCGTATAGAACGTATATCGGCCTTTTGTCGTTCTTTTATTGGCTTTTATTAACCTTTTCAATCGATTCAGGCGCAAGCAATAAATCATTTTTTAAATTTAAAATAAAAGCATTCAATAGGAAGGTATTGTATTACTCTCTTTGGTCAAATTATTAGTTGCGTGTCTAAAATGTTCGATAAAAAATGAGTTTATGAAACAAAGAATGGAGGAAAGTACCCCAAAATCGTTAAAAAGGGTCCCAAATGCCCGAACATCCGATAAAACGGAAGTTTCTGGGGGAAAGAATCGAGGAAAATGGCCCAAAACTCGTTTGAAAGGGTCCCAAACGCCCGAACATCCGATAAAACGGAAGTTTCTGGGGGAAGAATCGTGGAAAATGGCCCAAAACTCGTTTAAAAGGGTCCCAAACGCTCGAACATCCTATAAAACGGAAGTTTCTGGGGGGAAGAATCGTGGAAAATGGCCCAAAACTCGTTTAAAAGGGTCCCAAAAGCTCGAACATCCGATAAAACGGAAATTTCTGGGGGAAAGAATCGCGGAAAATGGCCCAAAACTCGTTTAATAGGGTCCCAAACGCTCGAACATCCGATAAAACGGAAGTTTCTGGGGGAAAGAATCGAGGAAAATGGCCCAAAACTCGTCAGAAGAGGTGATAAATCCCGAATATCCGATAAAAAGGGAGTTTACAGACCAAAGAATCGAGGAAAATGGCCCAAAACTCGTTTAAAAGGGTCCCAAACGCTCGAACACCCGATAAAACGGAAGTTTCTGGGGGAAAGAATCGTGGAAAATGGCCCAAAACTCGTTTAAAAGGGTCCCAAACGCTCGAACACCCGATAAAACGGAAGTTTCTGGGGGAAAGAATCGTGGAAAATGGCCCAAAACTCGTTTAAAAGGGTCCCAAACGCCCGAACATCCGATAAAACGGAAGTTTCTGGGGGAAAGAATCGTGGGAAATGGCCCAAAACTCGTTTAAAAGGGTCCCAAACGCCCGAACATCTGATAAAACGGAAGTTTCTGTGGGAAAGAATCGTGGAAAATGGCCCAAAACTCGTTTAATAGGGTCCCAAACTCCCGAAAATCCGATAAAACGGAAGCTTCTGGGGGAAACAATCGTGGAAAATGGCCCAAAACTCATTTAAAAGGGTCCCAAACGCTCGAACATCCGATAAAACGGAAGTTTCTGGGGAAAGAATCGAGGAAAATGGCCCAAAACTCGTTTAAAAGGGTCTCAAACGCCCGAAGATCCGATAAAATGGGAGTTTATACAGCAAATAATCGGGTAAAAGGATCCGAAACTAGTTTTAACGAATGATAAACGCTCGAACATCCAAAAACGGAAGTTTCTGGGACAAAGAATCGTGGAATATTTTGGCCCAAAACTCGTCAGAAGAGGTGATAAAAGCCCGAATATCCGATAAAAAGGGAGTTTATAGACCAAAGAATCGAGGAAAATGGCCCAAAACTCGTTTAAAAGGGTCCCAAACGCCCGAAGATCCGATAAAACGGAAGTTTCTGGGGGAAAGAATCTTGGAAAATGGCCCAAAACTCGTTTAAAAGGGTCCCAAACGCCCGAACATCCGATAAAACGGAAGTTTCTGGGGGAAAGAATCGTGGAAAATGGCCCAAAACTCGTTTAAAAGGGTCCCAAACGCCCAAACATCCGATAAAACGGAAGTTTCTGGGGGAAAGAATCGAGGAAAATGGCCCAAAACTCGTTTAAAAGGGTCCCAAAAGCTCGAACATCCGATAAAACGGAAGTTTCTGGGGGAAAGAATCGCGGAAAATGGCCCAAAACTCGTTTAATAGGGTCCCAAACGCTCGAACATCCGATAAAACGGAAGTTTCTGGGGGAAAGAATCGAGGAAAATGGCCCAAAACTCGTCAGAAGAGGTGATAAATCCCGAATATCCGATAAAAAGGGAGTTTACAGACCAAAGAATCGAGGAAAATGGCCCAAAACTCGTTTAAAAGGGTCCCAAACGCTCGAACACCCGATAAAACGGAAGTTTCTGGGGGAAAGAATCGTGGAAAATGGCCCAAAACTCGTTTAAAAGGGTCCCAAACGCTCGAACACCCGATAAAACGGAAGTTTCTGGGGGAAAGAATCGTGGAAAATGGCCCAAAACTCGTTTAAAAGGGTCCCAAACGCCCGAACATCCGATAAAACGGAAGTTTCTGGGGGAAAGAATCGTGGAAAATGGCCCAAAACTCGTTTAAAAGGGTCCCAAACGCCCGAACATCTGATAAAACGGAAGTTTCTGTGGGAAAGAATCGTGGAAAATGGCCCAAAACTCGTTTAATAGGGTCCCAAACTCCCGAAAATCCGATAAAACGGAAGCTTCTGGGGGAAACAATCGTGGAAAATGGCCCAAAACTCATTTAAAAGGGTCCCAAACGCTCGAACATCCGATAAAACGGAAGTTTCTGGGGGAAAGAATCGAGGAAAATGGCCCAAAACTCGTTTAAAAGGGTCTCAAACGCCCGAAGATCCGATAAAATGGGAGTTTATACAGCAAATAATCGGGTAAAAGGATCCGAAACTAGTTTTAACGAATGATAAACGCTCGAACATCCAAAAAACGGAAGTTTCTGGGACAAAGAATCGTGGAATATTTTGGCCCAAAACTCGTCAGAAGAGGTGATAAAAGCCCAAATATCCGATAAAAGGGAGTTTATAGACCAAAGAATCGAGGAAAATGGCCCAAAACTCGTTTAAAAGGGTCCCAAACGCCCGAAGATCCGATAAAACGGAAGTTTCTGGGGGAAAGAATCTTGGAAAATGGCCCAAAACTCGTTTAAAAGGGTCCCAAACGCCCGAACATCCGATAAAACGGAAGTTTCTGGGGGAAAGAATCGAGGAAAATGGCCCAAAACTCGTTTAAAAGGGTCTCAAACGCCCGAAGATCCGATAAAATGGGAGTTTATACAGCAAATAATCGGGTAAAAGGATCCGAAACTAGTTTTAACGAATGATAAACGCTCGAACATCCAAAAAACGGAAGTTTCTGGGACAAAGAATCGTGGAATATTTTGGCCCAAAACTCGTCAGAAGAGGTGATAAAAGCCCGAATATCCGATAAAAAGGGAGTTTATAGACCAAAGAATCGAGGAAAATGGCCCAAAACTCGTAAAACGGAAGTTTCTGGGGGAAAGAATCTTGGAAAATGGCCCAAAACTCGTTTAAAAGGGTCCCAAATGCCCGAACATCCGATAAAACGGAAGTTTCTGGGGGAAAGAATCGTGGAAAATGGCCCAAAACTCGTTTAAAAGGGTCCCAAACGCCCAAACATCCGATAAAACGGAAGTTTCTGGGGGAAAGAATCGAGGAAAATGGCCCAAAACTCGTTTAAAAGGGTCCCAAAAGCTCGAACATCCGATAAAACGGAAGTTTCTGGGGGAAAGAATCGAGAAAAATGGCCCAAAACTCGTTTAAAAGGGTCCCAAAAGCTCGAACATCCGATAAAACGGAAATTTCTGGGGGAAAGAATCGCGGAAAATGGCCCAAAACTCGTTTAATAGGGTCCCAAAAGCTCGAACATCCGATAAAACGGAAGTTTCTGGGGGAAAGAATCGTGGAAAATGGCCCAAAACTCGTTTAAGAGGGTCCCAAAAGCTCGAACATCCGATAAAACGGAAGTTTCTGGGGGAAAGAATCGAGGAAAATGGCCTAAATCTCATTTAAAAGGGTCCCAAACGCCCGAACATCCGATATAACGGAAGTTTCTGGGGGAAAGAATCGGCCCAAAACTCGTTTAAAAGGGTCCCAAACGCCCGAGCATCCGATAAAACGGAAGTTTCTGGGGGAAAGAATCGTGGAAAATGGCCCAAAGCTCGTTTAAAAGGGTCCCAAACGCCCGAACATCCGATAAAACGGAAGTTTCTGGGGGAAAGAATCGTGGAAAATGGCCCAAAACTCGTTAAAAAGGGTCCCAAACGCTCGAAGATCCGATAAAACGGAAGTTTCTGGGGGAAAGAATCGAGGAAAATGGCCCAAAACTCGTTTAAAAGGGACCCAAACGCCCGAAGATCCGATAAAACGGAAGTTTCTGGGACAAAGAATCGTGGAAAATGGCCCAAAACTCGTTTAAAAGGGTCCCAAACGCCCGAAGATCCGATAAAACGGGAGTTTCAGGGGTAAGAATCGAGGAAAGTGCCCCAAACTCGTTAAAAAGGGTGATAAACGTTCGAATATCCTTTAAAACGGAAGTTTCAGGGGGTAAGAATCGAGGAAAATGGCCCAAAACTCGTTAAAAGAGTGATAAACGCTCGAACATCCTATAAAACGGAAGTTTCTGGGGGAAAGAATCGAGGAAAATGGCCCAAAACTCGTTTAAAAGGGTCCCAAAAGCTCGAACATCCGATAAAACGGAAGTTTCTGGGGGAAAGAATCGAGAAAAATGGCCCAAAACTCGTTTAAAGGGTCCCAAAAGCTCGAACATCCGATAAAACGGAAATTTCTGGGGGAAAGAATCGCGGAAAATGGCCCAAAACTCGTTTAATAGGGTCCCAAAAGCTCGAACATCCGATAAAACGGAAGTTTCTGGGGGAAAGAATCGTGGAAAATGGCCCAAAACTCGTTTAAGAGGGTCCCAAAAGCTCGAACATCCGATAAAACGGAAGTTTCTGGGGGAAAGAATCGAGGAAAATGGCCTAAATCTCATTTAAAAGGGTCCCAAACGCCCGAACATCCGATATAACGGAAGTTTCTGGGGGAAAGAATCGGCCCAAAACTCGTTTAAAAGGGTCCCAAACGCCCGAGCATCCGATAAAACGGAAGTTTCTGGGGGAAAGAATCGTGGAAAATGGCCCAAAGCTCGTTTAAAAGGGTCCCAAACTCCCGAAAATCCGATAAAACGGAAGCTTCTGGGGGAAACAATCGTGGAAAATGGCCCAAAACTCATTTAAAAGGGTCCCAAACGCTCGAACATCCGATAAAACGGAAGTTTCTGGGGGAAAGAATCGAGGAAAATGGCCCAAAACTCGTTTAAAAGGGTTTCTAGGCCACAGAATTTAAAGAAATAACCCAAAACTCGTTAAATGGGTCCCAAACGCCCGAACATCCGATAAAAAGGGATTTTATAGACCAAAGAATTTAAAGTTAAAAAGCCAAAACGCCTGTTTCAACACCAAAAAACCAGAATTTAGCTTTAGATTTTTTTTCATAACATTTGGCAACCCTGATTCATCTTTATAATCGGAATCTCCGTTTCGTGCTTTAAAGCACTTTCCTCCCCGACTTCCCAGAAATCAACAACCCCAAACGTAGAAAGTATTTTATTTCGTCCCCACGAAGGGTCAAAGGACTCAATCAAAATAAAAGCGTATGAAAAAAAAAAAAAAAACTTAAAAAGGGAAGAAAGAAAAATTATTTTAATTTTTAATTGCACCCTTTTAATGTCCTTTCGTGTTTACGTTTCAAGGTTAAGTTGTGTTTATGCAGATATTGCATGTGCGGGTTTAAATGAAGGGTTTTTTTTTTGTTTTTTTACTATTAAAAAAAATCTTTTTTTTATAAAATTTTGTTTGGAATCAATAATGGACAAGGCCTTTCAATTTAATTGATTGCTTTTCCATCGACGTTATCAACGAAAAGCTTTTTTCTTTTGACAATCAATTTTCACGATGTTTATTGTTCGCACCTCAAGTTTTTTTTTTCAAAGGGGTAAGTCGATTTCTCTGGTAAAAACTGTTTTCCAAAGAAATTACCGTCAACTAGCCTTCATTATTTATTTTTTAATCCTTTAAAAATAGCTTTTCCAGAAACTCGATTTTTTTTTCTAATTTTTTAGCCTCTATTTAATTGGGTCCCTTTCCCCAGTATTCCCAAAATTTTTTTCAATTTTTCGGCAAAAAAAAAAAACTTCTTACGTTTAGGACTAAAAAATTATGTTGATTCTTTCAAAAATTTTAAATTTTAGTTCGACAAATCCCCTTTGAACTGGATATTAGGAGACAGGTTTTTAAACTTTTACCTTCCTTAAAGAAGTTATTGTGATACCCTCGACGTCGGGTTTTTGGGGTCTTCCAGACCCCGGAGGGTCAAATCGAATGTTGATCTTCGCCGATCTCAACTTTGTCTGTGGTGCCGGCCGGCCGTCCGTAGCATTTTTTTCCGGAACACTTTACGGCCACAATTTTCGACCGATTTTCATCAGATTTTCACCAAATTTTTTTAGTCGGTGAACAAGAAACTAACGAGGGCGATTTTTGAATTTCGAAAAAATGGCGGAGATATGTCTGTTTGAAATCGAATATTGATCTTTACCGAACTCAACGCTGTCTGTGGTTCCGGCCGGCAGTAGCATTTTTTTTCCGGAATACTTTACGGCCACAGTTTTCATCGGATTTTCACCAAATTCCTTTAGCCGGTGAAGAAGAATGTAACGAGGGCAATTTTGGAGATATGGCTTTTTGAAATTTTAAAAAATTCGCTGCGGTTGAACCGTTGGTCCGATTTTCACCAAATTTTCACCAATTACTCCTTATATTTTTTAAGAATTTTTGGTGTAAAAAATTGCCACTTTTTAATTATTAATTTTTTTTAGTAGTTAGGGAGAAATTTCATACTTCTACGCATTACGAGAGGCACATCCCTAGGCCAAAGAGCCCATTATTTCTACCATCACACTTCGAAAAATTTTCGAAAAAAAGAACTTAAAAAATTTTCACAAAAAAAAAAAATAGCGCAGAAAAACGATAAAAATTTTTGACAAAAAAACTTTGAAAATTTATCGAAAAAAAAACGGGAAATTTTTTCGGAAAAAAACTTTAAAAATTTTTCAAAAAAAAAAGTAAAATTTTTCACAAAAAAATTTATCCGGTAAAAATGATGTTTGACGCCCGGACACCTGATTAAACGAGTGTTTCTACACCAGAAAATTGAGGTAAGCGACCTAAAACACGGAAAAAAAGATGTCTAACGCCCGGACACCAGATTAAAATGGTGTTTCAACACCAGAAAGTGGACAAAAACCCGGTAAAAAGATGTTAAACGCCCGGAAACCAGATCAAACGGGTGTTTCTACACCAGAAAATTGAGATAAGCGACCTAAAACACGGAAAAAAAGATGTTTAACGCTCGGACACCTGATAAAACGGGTGTTTCTACACCAGAAAGTGGACAAAAACACGGTAAAAAAGATGTTAAACGCCCGGAAACCTGATCAAACGGGTGTTTCTACACCAGAAAATTGAGGTAAGCGACCTAAAACACGGAAAAAAAGATGTTTAACGCTCGGACACCTGATAAAACGGGTGTTTCTACACCAGAAAGTGGACAAAAACCCGGTAAAAAGATGTTAAACGCCCGGAAACCTGATAAAACGAGTGTTTCTACGCCAGAAAATCGAAGAAAATGTACAAAATCCCGGTAAAAAAGATATGTAACTCCCGGAGACCAGATAAAACGGGTGTTTCAACACCAGAAAGTGGACAAAAACCCGATAAAAAAGATGTTAAACGCCCGGAAACCTGATTAAACGTGTGTTTCTACACCAGAAAAATTGAGGTAAGCGACCTAAAACACGGAAAAAAAGATGTTTAACGCTCGGACACCTGATAAAACGGGTGTTTCTACACCAGAAAGTGGACAAAAACCCGGTAAAAAGATGTTAAACGCCCGGAAACCTGATAAAACGAGTGTTTCTACGCCAGAAAATCGAAGAAAATGTACAAAATCCCGGTAAAAAGATATGTAACTCCCGGAGACCAGATAAAACGGTTGTTTCAACACCAGAAAGTGGACAAAAACCCGATAAAAAAGATGTTAAACGCCCGGAAACCAGATCAAACGGGTGTTTCTACACCAGAAAATTGAGGTAAGCGACCTAAAACACGGAAAAAAAGATGTTTAACGCTCGGACACCTGATAAAACGGGTGTTTATACACCAGAAAGTGGACAAAAACACGGTAAAAAGATGTTAAACGCCCAGAAACCTGATTAAACGAGTGTTTCTACGCCAGAAAATCGTAGAAAATGTACAAATCCCGGTAAAACAGATACATATGTAACGCCCGGACACCAGATTAAACGGGTGTTTCAACACCAGAAAGTGGACAAAAACCCGATAAAAAAGATGTTAAACACCCGGAAACCAGATCAAACGGGTGTTTCTACACCAGAAAATTGAGATAAGCAACCTAAAACACGGAAAAAAAGATGTTTAACGCTCGGACACCTGATAAAACGGGTGTTTCTACACCAGAAAGTGGACAAAAACACGGTAAAAAAGATTTTAAACGCCCGGAAACCTGATTAAACGAGTGTTTCTACGCCAGAAAATCGAAGAAAATGTCCAAAGGGCCGGATTATAGGTTTTCGGACCAAATGTCCAGAATATAGGTTTTCGGACCGTTATTCTTTCCCTTCCTTATTCTTCGCCTCCTTTATACTTCCCCTCTTTATACTTTCCCTCCCTTCGTTATACTTTCGTTCCCGTATACTTCCCCCTCCGTTATACTTCCCCTCTGTTATTCTTCCCCTCCCATATACTTCCCCCTTCCGTTTTCCGTCCCCTCCGTTATACTTCCCCCTCCCATATACTTCCCCCTCCTACATTGTTTCTTCTCTTTAAGGAAGTTTTCGTTGGAAGCTCTTCAAACCAGTACTTTTTTTACCAATAAAATTTGGCCCCTTTTCCCTATCATTGGCAGATAGACCCAGTTTTTACTCAAAATTTAAAAGTTCCTTCAATTTCTAAGCGAAAAAAAACTACCTTTTCACAAAAAATAATTTGTTACAATTAAAAGTTACAGAGGAAGAAAGAATGAAAAAAACGGATATTCCACGACCGGTTTCGGCCCCAAAGAAACCCAAATAGTATAAAATAATTTGTATTTTTTTAATTTTCAAATGAAAACCGTAAACTTAAATTAATTAACGACTTCCTTATTTATTTTGAAAAAATTTCGTCGTGCCATCGATTTTTTTTTGTGTTATAAATTGACATGTGGGCCTCTTTTTGTATGTTGACTTATTATCGCGTGATAGTAATTGACCCGGTTTTCTCCCCAGTATATTTTTTTCCACTTCCAGGCAACCCATAAGCTTCGAACACCGATTTTATCATCAAAGATCGATAGGCGCTCTTTACCTGTTGCTTGTCAACATTTTTCCCCCTCTTTGTTTAACCTCATTTACAATAAATTTAAATAATTTTTTATAAGATTGATACGTTTTTAATTCGTTTTTTTCGTGAGACTTGATGGTTTATTTTTCTGCTTCGTTTACTAGAGAGACAAAATCACGCGATGGTCACTAAAAAGTTGCGTTTTTAATTTATTTAATTATCAAAAAGGATATTAAACACTATAACCTGACTAATACAACCCATACTTTTTTAAACAATTTTTGGAGAAAATCTTAATTTTATTAGGTGCGTCCTAGAGAAAAAATGAATAGATTAAAAATTAAAGAGAATTGAATTTCCAACAGATTTTATTTAGTCCATTTTTTCAATAGAGAGTTTCAGGGAATCGTAATTCCAGTGGCGGCTCGTGGGGTTTGTGAAGGGTGAGGCCAGCCGTCCAAAAAAAAAAAATAAAAAAATAAAAAAAAATAAAATTAAAAAAAAAAAAAAAGGAATTTTTAAATAATGTGACTTGAAATTTATATCAGAACTTATTAGCAACTCAAATATTTCTTTAAAATTTCCTCGATTGAAGGAAGAATCAGACTCATCATGACCCCTAAAAGGCAGTTCTTGTTTTGATAAAACCACGGTTAAATCGATCAGTTTCTTTAAAACTTCTCTATTTAAAGAAACATCCTCATTGTAATTGATTTTTTCCAATTCTTTTTGGAAAAAGTTTCAACGAAAGTAAACAAGAAATATGATTTTTTGATGCCGCACGTTTGTCGGCACTTCGGGATAGATTTTTTAAGTCGAAATACCCCTCAACGTTCCAAATGTTTTTAGATGTGGAAAAAAGAAGGCAAGGCCAACAAAAAAGTTTGCCCATCACATGGCTTCCACAAAGCCATTTGTGAATGAATACCAGCTAGATCGAAATCCCCTGGTTTTAAATTTGTCTACACTATGAGAACAAATATTTGGAACGGGCCTACCTCGATTTAAAATGTCCTTTTTGTCCGTTTCATTTCTTCTCGTAAACGGAACATTAAGAAGGGAAACGATAATGTCTTCTCCGATTTCCATTTCGGAACCTGAAATTGAAAACTCAAAAAAGAAAAGTAGACTCACCAGTCACCAAATCCCCTGTAATAATATAGAGTGATAATGTTGACTGTTATTTCTTTAAAAAGATTCACAAAATCACAAGTCACAACCAAGATTCACAACGGAAACTTTTAACTTACGTTAAAGAACGTTAACGGTTTAACTGGGTGTGAAGGTTACGATAGGATAGCCGTTAATAAGGCTATCGCGCGCTCGCCGTTTAGAGAAACAGTGTTACCCGAACGCTTTTTGGCGCCACCCAATTTTCTTAGAATTTTTAACTTTAATAAAAGACCATGCTATATTTATTTATTTTTCATGACATAATAACAAACTAAAAACTCAAAAATTACCAATTTACTTAACATATTCTTGGTAGCAAGTTTGAAGTTGGTAAGATTGCTCAAGCTCCTTTACCATTCCCCTAGCGTGAGGCACAGTTGTATCGTGCCTCACTTGGAGGGTTTAGCCGGCGATTCCAGGCCGGCTCGCGTGGGTTCGATCGATCTCATCCCGCCTAACCTTCGTTCTCGCGAGTATCATATTAACCCCCCGGACCCCTCCTTCTATATCAAGAGAGGCCAAGGTCACCCGTGCCTCTCCTGGCTTTTTAATCATATTTCGAAATCCGAACGATGCGGTACCGACTTTCTACGCTAGAGGCCGGGCTGAGAGTATTTTTGTAGGTCCTGTTATTAAATTTATGAACTTTAAACATTCTTACGTAATTATTATTATTTTTTAAATGAAAAAAAATATTATTTTATTTCCGAAAAAAAGTTAGAAACCATGTTTTAAAATAATTATCATAAAAATTAAAATTTTGGGGATTAAAAAAAAATTTTTTTCTTCTGAACTTCAGGTGAGGCCGTGCCTCACTTGCCTCCCCTGACGAGCCGCCACTGGTTTTTCTAAAGATGTAATCGTTTTTACATTCCAAGTACATCATTTTGAATTTCGAAAAACCTAAAGAAAGTACTTGTTTGAAGAGCTTCCAACGAAAACTTCCTTAAAGAGAAGTATCTATATAGGAGGGGAAGTATATGGAAGGGGAAGTATAACGGAGTGGGAAGTATGTGGGAGGGGAAGTATAACGGAGGGGGAAGTATAACGGAGTAGGAAGTATATGGGAGGGGAAGTATAACGGAGGGGGAAGTATAACGGAGGGGGAAGTATAACAGAGGGGAAAGTATAAGGAAGGGGAAAGTATAACAGAGGGGGAAGTATAATGGAGGGGGAAGTATAATGGAGGGGGATGTAGTAGGGAGGGAAAGTATAAAGGAGAATTTTCCAAGTTTGTTTTTTCGAAAAATTTTTCGGGCTTTTTTTTTCCGAAAAATTTTTTAAGTTCATTTTTTTTAAATTTTCTAAGTTTTTTTTTGTCCGAAAATTTTTTTTTTTTTTTTAAATTTTCAAAGTTTTTTTTGAAAAATTTTCCGGGTTTTCCTTTTTTTTTCCGAAAAATTTTTTACGTTCTTTTTTCGAAAATTTTTTTTAATGTCGAGGTAGAAATAATGGTTTCTTTGGCCTAGGGATGTGCCTCTCGTAAAGGGTAGAAGTATGAAATTTCTCCCTACTAAAAAAATTAATAATTAAAAAGTGGCAATTTTTTTACACCAAAAATTCTTAAAAAATATAAGGAGTAATTGGTGAAAATTTGGTGAAAATCGGACCAACGGTTCGGCCGCGGCTAATTTTTTAAAATTGCTAACAGACATATCTCCGCCATTTTTTCGAAATTCAAAAATCGCCCTCGTTAGTTTCTTGTTCACCGACTAAAGAAAATTTGGTGTTCCGGAAAAAAAATGCTACGGCCGGACGGCACCACAGACAAAGTTGAGATCGGCGAAGATCAACATTCGATTTGACCCTCCGGGGTCTGGAAGACCCCAAAAACCCGACGTCGAGGGTATCACAATAACTTCTTTAATGAAGTTAAAAAGATTTACGGTTTTTTTTCGTTTCTAGAAAAGTAAAAGTTGATAGCCAGTTCGTTACTCTTTAAAAATAAATAAAAAGATCTGCCCGTTTAATTGCTCGCCTTATTTTTTCGGCGTAGCGTGATGACAATGGGGCGCTCTCACATGATGAGCCCGAGGCGACTTTATCTTTCGATCTCACAGAAACAAAACTGAAAACACACAAAAAAAGAGAAACCCTTTTTTTTCCTTCACAAACCTTGAACTTTACCAAAAAAAAACTATCGACATGGAAATAAACGATTATGAGTGATTTTTCATTGATACACGCCAGAGTGTAAGGTCGAGATCGATTCTGATTATGGGGAAAAGATTAAAAAAAATTTGTTTTTATTATTTCAGATTTTTTTTAGGAGGTTTTGTTTAACATTGGGTGCAATGCCGACATGGATGTCATTTATTCAAGCTACCAGGGAGCTTTCTAAGCTGGCAAAAATAGAAGTAAGAGAATTTTTGGCTCAGTTATTAGAAAAAATTTAAGACAAGCGGTTCTGGTACTATATGGCCTAAAATGAAAAAATTAGGTGTACAAAATGATCAGCCACAGGGTAAATTTGAATTTTGTAGATTTTAGCCGAGTTTCATTTTGTACACCTAGTAGTTCATTTTTTCAAAATTTTAAACATTTTAGGCGTTAAAGTCCACCAAAAGTTGACCTTCTCCGTGTAAGAAGGTTATTGAAGTATAACCATTAAGAAGGTTAATTTTTAAAGGCTTGTAAATCGTAAACCGTTACAGATATTGAAAAAATGCACTAAATAAAATCTGTTGGAAATTTAATTCTCTATAATTTTTATTCTATTCATTTTTCTCTAGGACGCACTGTTTTCAAGATAAATTTATTTAAAAAAAGATTATTTTCCGAAAATGGTGCATCCTAGAAAAAAAATAATTAAGTGCAAATTTATAGAGAATTAAATTTCCTACAATTTTTATTTCTTAGGTGTACAAAATGAAACTCAGCCACAGGGTAAATTTGAATTTTGTAGATTTTAGCCGAGTTTCATTTTGTACACCTAATAATACCCTCCAAGTCGGGTTTTTGTGGACCTTCCTTGGGCAAAAATCTCATTATTTCTACCTTAATGCTTAGAAAAAGTACTGGTTTGAAGAGCTTCCAACGAAAACTTCCTTAAAGAGAAGTAACAATAAAGGAGGGGGTAGTATATAGGAGGGGAAGTATAACGTAGGGGACGTAAAACTGGGGGGGGGGGAATATGGGAGGGGAAGTATAACAGAGGGGGAAGTATATAGGAGGGGAAGTATAACGGAGGGGACGTAAAACGGAGGGGGAGGTATATGGGAGGGGAAGTATAACAGAGGGGGAAGTATAACAGAGAGGGAAATAAACAGAGAGGGAAATGAACAGAGGGGGAAGTATAAGGGAACGAAAATACAACGAAGGGAGGGAATGTATAAGGAAGGGAAAATATAAAGGAGGGGGAAGTATAAAAGAGGGAAAGAATAAGGGAGGGGATGTTTTTTTATGAACAATTTTCCGGGTTTTCTTTTTTTTTTACGAAAAATTTTCCGGTTTTTTTTTCGAACAATTGTCAAAGTTTTTTTTTTTAATTTTCTGGTTTTTTTTCCTAAAATTTTCCGTTTTTTTTTTCAAAAAATTTTGTAAGTTTTTTTTTCGAAAATTTTTTTAAGTGTCGAGGTAGAAATAATGGGCTCTTGGGTTTAGAAGTACGAAATTTCTCCCTACTAAAAAAATTAATAATTAAAAAGTGGCAATTTTTACACCAAAAATTCTTAAAAAATATAAGGAGTAATTGGTGAAAATTTGGTGAAAATCGGATTAACGGTTCGGCCGCAGCGAATTTTTTAAAATTTCAAACAGACATATCTCCGCCATTTTTTCGAAATTCAAAAATCACCCTCGTTAGTTTCTTGTTTACCGACTAAAAAAATTTGGTCGAAAAATGTGGCTGTAAAGTGTTCCGGAAAAATACTACGGCCGGCCGGCACCACAGACAAAGTTGAGATCGGCGAAGGTCAACATTCGATTTGACCCTCCGGGGTTCTGGAAGGCCCCAAAAACCCGACTTGGAGGGTATCACAATAACTTCTTTAAGGAAGTTAATTTGCGGGGGGGGGGGGGGGACTAAAATTCAAATTTTTTATAACAAATTGTTTGCTAAAATAAATTGACAATTTATTTTCAACATAAAAGTCAATTTTTTAAGAATAGTCGTAAATTTGGTAGTAAAGGAGCATGCGTGACTCCTCCGGGCCACCCCCGTTTGAACAAAATCCCGCGGCCGATGTCAGTCTAACGGCCGTGGACTTGAAAGACGCGCGATGAGGTGGGGGAGGAAGAAAACAAATATCGTACAGGATGGACTATTTCAAATTGGCGCCCAAGCTTATCATATCCTGTTGAGGGGCCCTCCGCTAGAGCAGGAGACCGAAGATGCGCCTCTTGTCGTCTTCATACCCTCAGGAAGACAGGTAAAATCTGGAGTTCCTCCTTTCAAGACCATTAGGGTCAAAATGACCTTCACCCAGCTTTAGAAAAAATGAAGATATGAGGCGCTCCGGATACGAAGGGCGAACTCGACAATTTTAAAGTTTCGGTTTTTACGTATTTAAAGGGGAAAAAATGACGAACTCAACATAAAAATTATATGGGTGTATTCACCAAGAGGTCTAGAATCTGAAAATGAAAAAAAAACTGACGTCGAGGGTATCACAATAACTTCTTTAAGGAAGTTAAAAAATTTGTCCGATGTCGAGTTCGCCCTTCGTATCCGGAGCGCCTCATATGACCTGATTTTGTTTGAACTTTTCATACGTTGTCGTATAGAACGTATATCGGCCTTTTTGTCGTTCTTTTATTGGCTTTTATTAACCTTTTCAATCGATTCAGGCGCAAGCCATAAATCATTTTTTAAATTTAAAATAAAAGCATTCAAAAGGAAGGTATTGTATTACTCTCTTTGGTCAATTTATTAGTTGCGTGTCTAAAATGTTCGATAAAAAATGAGTTTATGAAACAAAGAATGGAGGAAAGTGACCCAAACTCGTTAAAAAGGGTGATAAACGCTCGAATGTCCTATAAACGGAAGTTTCAGGGGGTAAGAATCGAGGAAAATGGCCAAAAACTCGTTAAAAAGGGTGATAAACGCTCGAATATCCTATAAAACGGAAGTTTCAGGGGGTAAGAATCGAGGAAAATGGCCCAAAACTCGTTTAAAAGGGTCCCAAACGCCAGAAGATCCGATAAAATGGGAGTTTATACATCAAATAATCGGGTAAAGGATCCGAAACTCGTTTTAACGAATGATAAACGCTCGAACATTCTATAAAACGGAAGTTTCTGGGCAGAACAATCGTGGAAAATGGCCCAAAACTCGTCAGAAGGGGGGATAAAAGCCCGAATATCCGATAAAAAGGGAGTTTGTAGACCAAAGAATCGTGGGAAATGGCCCAAAACTCGCTAAAAAGGGTGATAAACGCTCGAACATCCTATAAAACGGAAGTTTCTGGGACAAATAATCGTGGAAAATGGCCCAAAACTCAGAAGAGGTGATAAAAGCCCGAATATCCGATAAAAAGGGAGTTTATAGACCAAAGAATCGAGGAAAATCACCCGAAAACTCTTTTAAGGAAGTTAGAAGTTTAAAACCCTGTCTCCTAATATCCAGTTCAAAGGAAATTCATTGTCGAACTAAAATTTAAAAATTTTGAAAGAATCAACATAATATTTTAGTCCTAAACGTAAGAAGATTTTTTTTTTGCCGAAAAATTGAAGAAATTTTGGGAATACTGGGGAAAGGGACCCAATTAAATAGAGGCTAAAAAATTAGAAAAAAAATACCGAGTTTCAGGAAAAGCTATTTTTTTAAAGGATTAAAAAATAAATAATGAAGGCTAGTTGACGGTAATTTCTTTGGAAAACAGTTTTTACCCGAGAAATCGACTTACCCCTTAAAAGAAAAAAAAAAAAAAAAAAACTTGAGGTGCGAACAATAAACATCGTGAAAATTGATTGTCAAAAGAAAAAAGCTTTTCGTTGATAACGTCGATGGAAAAGCAATCAATTAAATTGAAAGGCCTTGTCCATTATTGATTCCAAACAAAATTTTATTAAAAAAAAAGATTTTTTTAATAGTAAAAAACAAAAAAACCCTCCATTTAAACCGTTTGCACATGCAATATCTGCATAAACACAACTTAACCTTGAAACGTAAACACGAAAGGACATTAAAAGGGTGCAATTAAAAATTAAAATAATTTTTCTTTCTTCCCTTTTTAAGTTTTTTTTTTCATACGCTTTTATTTTGATTGAGTCCTTTGACCCTTCGTGGGGACAAAATAAAATACTTTCTACGTTTGGGGTTGTTGATTTCTGGGAAGTCGGGGAGGAAAGTGCTTTAAAGCACGAAACAGAGATTCCGATTATAAAGATGAATCAGGGTTGCCAAATGTTATGAAAGCTAAATTCTAGTTTTTTGGTGAGGAAACACCAGTTTCATCGGGCGTTTTGGCTTTTTAACACCAATTTTAGGGGTTTTAAGTTATTTTCCACAATTCTTTGGTCTATAAAATCCCTTTTTATCGGATGTTCGGGCGTTTGGGACCCGAGTTTTGGGTAATTTCTCTAGGTTCTGTGGCCTAAAAAATTCCATTTTATCGGGCCTTCAGGAGTTAAAGACCCTTTTAAAGAAGTTAGTGTGATACCCTCAACGTCGGGTTTTTGGGGAGGGGTCTTCCTGACCCCGGAGGATCAAATTGAATATGGATCTACACCGATCTCAACTTTGTCTGTGGTTCCGGCCGGCCGTCCGTAGCATTTTTTTTCCGGAACACTTTACGGCCACAGTTTTCATCCGATTTTCACCAAATTTTCACACAAATTTCTTTAGACGGTGAAGAAGAATGTAACGAGGGGGATTTTTGAATTTCGAAAAAATGGCGGAGATATGGCTGTTTGAAATTTTAAAAAATTCGCTGCGGCTGAACCGTTGGTCCGATTTTCACCAAATTTTCACCAATTACTCCTTATATTTTTTAAGAATTTTTGGTGCAAAAAAATTGCCACTTTTTAATCATTAATTTTTTTAGTAGGGAGAAATTTCATACTTCTACCCATTACGAGAGGCACATCCCTAGGCCAAAAAGCCCATTATTTGTAAAGAAAAGATATGTAACGCCCGGACACCAGATTAAACTGGTGTTTCAACACCAGAAAGTGGACAAAAACCCGATAAAAAAGATTTGAAACGCCCGGAAACCAGATCAAACGTGTGTTTCTACACCAGAAAATTGAGATAAGCGACCTAAAACACGGAAAAAAAGATGTTTAACGCTCTGAAACCTGATAAAACGGGTGTTTCTACACCAGAAAGTGGACAAAAACACGGTAAAAAAGATGTTGAACGCCCGGAAACCTGATTAAACGAGTGTTTCTACGCCAGAAAATCGAAGAAAATGTCCAAAGGGCCGGATTATAGGTTTTCGGACCAAATGTTCAGAATATAGGTTTTCGGACCGTTATTCTTCCCCTTCCTTATTCTTCCCCTCCTTTATACTTCCCCCTCCTTTATACTTTCCCTCCCTTCGTTATACTTTCGTTCCCTTATACTTCCCCCTCCGTTATACTTCCCCTCTGTTATTCTTCCGTTTTCCGTCCCCTCCGTTATACTTCCCCTCCCATATACTTCCCCCTCCTACATTGTTACTTCTCTTTAAGGAAGTTTTCGTTGGAAGCTCTTCAATCCAGTACTTATTTTTACCAATAAAATTTGGCCCCTTTTCCCTATCATTGGCACATAGACCCAGTTTTAACTCAAAGTGAAGTAAAGGGTAAAAACTTAACCTCCCGTTAAAAAATTTAACCGGCCCGTTAAGTAAAGGGCAAAAACTTAACCGCCCGGTTAAGTAAAGGGTAAAAACTTAACCGCCGATAAAAATTTAACCGGCCCGTGAAGTAAAGGGCAAAAATTTAACCTGCCCGTTAAGTAAAGGGCAAAAATTTAACCTGCCCGTTAAGTAAAGAGTGAAAACTTAACCGCCCGTTAAAAAATTTAACCGCCCCGTTAAGTAAAGGGTAAAAACATAACCGCCCGTTAAAAAGATAATCGGCCCGTTAAGTAAAGGGTAAAAACTTAACCTCCCATTAAAAAATTTAACCGGCCCGCTAAGTAAAGGGCAAAAATTTAACCGCCCGTTAAAAAAATTAACTGGCTCGTTAAGTTATTTTTTTTCTTAAACCGTTTCTTCAATTTCTAAGCCAAAAAAACTACCTTTTTACATTTACCTATTTAATTTTCAAATGAAAACCGTCAACTTAAATTAATTAACGACTTCCTTATTTATTTTGTAAAAATTTCGTCGTACCATCGATTTTTTTTTTGTTCTAAATTGACATGTGGGCCTTTTTTGTATGTTTGACTTATTATCGCGTGATAGTAATTGACCCGGTTTTCTCCCAGTATTTTTTTTTCTCCACTTCCAGGCAACCCATAAGCTTCGAACACCGATTTTTATCATCAAAGATCGATAGGCGCTCTTTACCTGTTGCTTGTCAACATTTTTCCCCCTCTTTGTTTAACCTCATTTACAATAAATTTAAATAATTTTTTTATAAGATTGATATGTTTTTAATTCGTGTTTCACGTGAGACTTGATGGTTTATTTTTCTGCTTCGTTTACTAGAGAGACAAAATCACGCGATGGTCACTAAAAAGTTGCGTTTTTAATTTATTTAATTATCCAAACGGAGATTAAACAACCTGACTAATATAACCCATACTTTATGGAGAAAAATTATAATTTTATTAGGTGTACAAAATGAAACTCGGCTAAAATCTACAAAATTCAAATTTACCCTGTGGCTGAGTTTCATTTTGTACACCTAATAAATAAAAATTGTAGGAAATTTAATTCTCTATAAAGTACTTAATTATTTTTTTATAGGATGCACCATTTTCGGAAAATCATTTTTTTTTTAAATAAATTTATCTTGAAAACCGTGCGTCCTAGAGAAAAAATGAATAGAATAAAATTAAAGAGAATTGAATTTCCAACTGATTTTATTTAGTGCATTTTTTCAATATCTGTAACGGTTTACGATTTACAAGCCTTTAAAAATTAACCTTCTGTATGGTTATACTCCAATAACCTTCTTACACGGAGAAGGTCAACTTTTGATGGACTTTAACGCCTAAAATGTTTAAAATTTTGAAAAAATGCACTAAATAAAATCTGTTGAAAATTTAATTCTCTATAACTTTGTACTTAATTATTTTTTTCTAGGATGCACCATTTTCAGAAAATAATTTTTTTAAAAATAAATTTATCGCGAAAACAGTGCGTCCTAGAGAAAAAATGAATAGAATAAAAATTAAAGAGAATTAAATTTCCAGCAGATTTTATTTAGTGCATTTTTTCAATATCTGTAACGGTTTACGATTTACAAGCCTTTAAAAATTAACCTTCTTAATGGTTATACTTCAATAACCTTCATACACATATAAGGTCAACTTTTGATGGACTTTAACGCCTAAAATGTTTAAAATTTTAAAAAAATGAACTACTAGGTGTACAAAATGAAACTCGGCTAAAATCTACAAAATTCAAATTTACCCTGTGGCTCAGTTTCATTTTGTACACCTAATAAATAAAAATTGTAGGAAATTTAATTCTCTATAAATTTGTACTTAATTATTTTTTTCTAGGATGCGCCATTTTCGGAAAATAATTTTTTTTTAAATAAATTTATCTTGAAAACCGTGCGTCCTAGAGAAAAAATGAATAGAATAAAAATTAAAGAGAATTGAATTTCCAACAGATTTTATTTAGTGCATTTTTTCAATATCTGTAACGCTTTACGATTTACAAGCCTTTAAAAATTAACCTTCTTAATGGTTATACTTCAATAACCTTCTTACACGGAGAAGGTCAACTTTGATGGACTTATACGCCTAAAATGTTCAAAATTTTGAAAAAATGAACAACAAGGTGAACAAAAAAATCGTAAAACAATAAATATAAATTATTATAATTAATAATAAATTATTAGACCGACTAAAAATTTTAACACTTTGTAGTGCATCTGTCGTTCCATTCAACCTTGTATCCCTCCTTCCTTTGACCAGCTGATTTTTTTTCTTTGTTGAAATCCCCTCCAGTACCTAAGTTCACTTCTGTTGAAAACAGAAAATGTGAAAATCTACCGGTATAAACATTTTACCTTTATTTTTTTGTTTTAAATTAGTCTTTATAATTTCAAAATGGTATTTAAGACCAAGCCTAATCAAAAAGTAAGTAAAGGTGCCTATTTTTTAAGTTTTAAACAAGCAAGCTCCTTTTTACCGGTCAAAATATGCCACCTGGCATGGCAGAACCACTGGCATAAAAGTTCCAGGCTGAAACTAATTTTTTTTAAATTCTAGACTGTTAAAAGAGCGCCATCGTTGCGATCAGACAACTACGACGAATGGGATTCCAGATTTATGCTCAGAACCGACGAAGATGATTTCGGCCATAATCACAACGATAAGTATGTCTAATTAATTAAATATTCATTAATTAAATATTTATTTCAGATGGGGTCAAAAAGGCTGGTTTAAACCTTCATGTATTCCAATTTCTATAATTTTGCTTCTGATTTTCCTGGTTGTTCTTCTGCCGCTGTTGGATGCCGCAGAAAAGCAACATCGGAGTGTAGAAATCAACCAAACTTTGATCAAGTGCCAACAGAATTGTGTGTAAGGCTTTAAGAAATGAAACTAAAATAGTTTATTTTATATTCTTTTTAGGTTTAGTTTGGTCGAGACCATACCTGAAGGTATGAGTTACAGAAATGGCACAACGCCATATCCTTCGACTTTCGATATATGGAAAGATATGATTTAAATGCGACAAATACTATCGAAATCGCTTCCTTTTACTGGACTTTAAGAGACAGCGATGTTTTGAATTATCCTGGGTCGGATAAAGGCGAAGAAATTTTCGCGCGTTTGTTGTACGCAGGGAAAGATCGCAAGTTGAAAGTCAAGATCGCGCAGAGTCAACCTTCAAAATTAAATCCGGGCGTCGACACTGAAATTCTTAGCCGAAAAGGAGCTGCTGAGGTAAAAAATGTTAAAAAGAGGCTTTGAATGATGTTATTTTTAGATTATTATGAGGAAAAATCTCTCTTTTTTGTCGGTTTTTGTGTGCTTTAGTTCCTATTATTGGGTTTAGACAATTTTTTTTATGATTTTGTCGCTTTCTATACAATTTTAAGGAGTTTTTCAGACAGAAAAATGCTTTTTTAAGGGTTTTGTGGGGTTTTTAGTCTTTTTTTAAATATTACTGTCTATAGAAACCATTTGACGGCATCTTTAGACCAAAAAAACACCCTTTCAGCGTAGAGATATAATTTTCTACCTTTTTTTTTCTAGTATCCCCAGATTTAGGTAACACATTCATTTTCATCCTCTAGCCTGCCGTTATCGAGATATTAACTTAAGTGATCTTTTTTCGATCATATCTTCTAAACGGTTGATCCTACACTAAAAATTAATAAAAACAAACTGAAAGGAAATTAAATTTCCTACAAAAAGTACTTAGTAAATTTTCATCCTCAGGCCGGCCGTTATCGAGATATTGACTTAAGTGATCTTTTTTCGATCATATCTTCCAAACGGTTGATCCTACACAAAAAATTAATAAAACCAAACTGAAAGGAAATTAAATTTCCTACAAAAAGTACTTAGTAAATTTTCATCCTTAGGCCGGCCGTTATCGAGATATTAACTTAAGTGATCTTTTTTCGATCATATCTTCTAAACTGTTGATCCTACACAAAAATTAATAAAAGCGAACTGAAAGGAAATTAAATTTCCTACAAAATTACTTAGTAAATTTTCATCCTCAGGCTGGCCGTTATCGAGATATTAACTTAAGTGATCTTTTTTCGATCATATCTTCTAAACGGTTGATCCTACACAAAAAATTAATAAAAGCAAACTGAAAGGAAATTAAATTTTCTACAAAAAGTACTTAGTAAATTTTCATCCTCAGGTTGGCCGTTATCGAGATATTAACTTAAGTGATCTTTTTTCGATCATATCTTCTAAACGGTTGATCCTACACAAAAAATTAATAAAAGCAAACTGAAAGAAAATTAAATTTCCTACAAAAAGTACTTAGTAAATTTTCATCCTCAGGCCGGCCGTTATCGAGATATTAACTTAAGTGATCTTTTTTGATCATATCTTCTAAACGGTAGATCCAACACAAAAAATTAATAAAAGCAAACTGAAAGGAAATTAAATTTCCTACAAAAAGTACTTAGTAAATTTTCATCCTCAGGCCGGCCGTTATCGAGATATTAACTTAAGTGATCTTTTTTCGATCATATCTTCTAAACGGTTGATCTTGCACAAAAAATTAATAAAAGCTAACTGAAAGGAAATTAAATTTGATTTTCCAAGAAACCAAATTTTTAAGCGTTTACCTTCGGGTTTTGAGCTTAAAAACTCCCATTTTATCAATTTTATGCCAGTTTTTTTAATCTTTCAGCCATGAGACCCCCTTTTTATCTGATTTTCTGACTGTTTTTAGACCTTCTTCCAAAAATCATAGTTTTCCAACATTTTTTTCCCCAAGAAAAACCAATTTTATTTACCAGATTTTTCCTTTTTTCAAGAAACCCTTTTTTCGCAGGATTCTGGAAATTTTGGTCCCTTTTTTAAAGCTTGCTGTTTGGAGAAACCCTTCGGGCACAATTATTAGGCGTTTTTTTTTTCTAAATAATTAATTAGAGAAGAATTAAAATTTATTAGAATTAAAAATAAGAATTAATAATCTATAATTAATAATAGAATAAAAATTAAAGAGAATTAAATTTCCAACAGATTTTATTTAGAGCATTTTTTCAATATCTGTAACGGTTTACGATTTACTAACCTTTAAAAATTAACCTTCTTAATGGTTATACTTCAATAACCTTCTTACACGGAGAAGGTCAACTTTTGATGGACTTTAACGCCTAAAATGTTTAAAATTTTGAAAAAATGAACTACTAGGTGTACAAAATGAAACTCGGCTAAAATCTACAAAATTCAAATTTACCCTGTGGCTGAGTTTCATTTTGTACACCTAATATTTTTTATAATTTTCATTCTAATTTTAGGTCAGGAGTCTAAATATGCCGAAATTGGTCGGAGGAGGCGTTCTTCACACAAAATTATGGATTGTCGATCGAAAATCTGTTTATATAGGAAGCGCCAATACAGACTGGAGGTCCCTTTCTCAAGTCAAAGAAATGGGAATTTACATCTCAAACTGCTCCTGCCTGGTTGAAGACATAGCAAAAATTTTCGACGTTTATTGGCAAATGGGTCTTCCCGACGCCAGAGTCCCTCCCTCTTGGCCTGAAGAACTTTCAACGATTTTCAACGAAAAAAATCCGATGCAAATTTTCCTCAACAACAAAGCTTCAGTCTACATATCAGTAATAATTCTTTAATTTATTTAAATAATTTATTTTTATTTTAAAAGAGTTCTCCACCTCAATTCTGCCCTGAAGGACGAGAAAACGATATCGACGCCATTTTAAGCACAATTCACAAAGCCGATAAATTTATTTACATCGCAGTCATGGATTATTTACCTTAACTATTTACACAGCCAAACCTAAGTAAATAAAATATTTTATATACTTTTTATATATTTATTTTATTTAGATTTTGGCCTATAATTGACGATGCGTTAAAAAAGGCGGCCATCGAGCAAAGAGTGAACGTCAGAATATTAATAAGCCATTGGAACCACTCTATGGAATCCCAAAAATTATTTTTAATGTCTTTAATGGATATTACTAATAGTTTTAAAAGTGTAAAAGTTGAAATAGTATGTAAAATTAAATTTTTTCGATTTTTTTTTGCAATTTTCGCTTTTTTTAGAAAATGTTCGTTGTTCCAAGTACTGCAGAGCAAAGTAAAATACCGTACGCTAGAGTAAACCATAATAAATATATGGTTACGGACAACGTGGCTTATATAGGTTTGTTTTTTTAGAAAATTTAAAATTAAAATTTTTTTTAAAGGTACTTCGAACTGGTCTGGAGACTACTTTACGGACACTGCGGGCGTTGGCGTTGTCGTTGAAGGAGATACGTCCATCAGGGAGCAGCTTGAGAATGTTTTCCTTCGAGATTGGAACTCCGAATTTGCATATCCTCTCCCGAAAAAAGGCCAAATGTGAAGGAAAAAATTTTCTCTTTTTCTCATTTTGATCTCAAATTGCTTATTCAATAATTCATTATAAAATTTAAATTTACTTTTGTATGGAAATAAACTTAAAAAATCTGGGGTTTTTTTTTATTTAACTAATTTAACTTCAAATTTCAAGAGATCGGTGCACTAGGAGAGGCTGCAGCTCTGGCTAACTGAACAGGATGAAGAAGAACATGTCAAAGGCGAGAAACTGAGTTTTTGAGTATCTCGACACCTTGTTTACCGATCGACTTGAAATTTTTAGAATTTACTCATATTGAGTCGGAGAAGACCAGTATATAATTTGAAGTCAATCGGTAAACAGGGTGCTGAGATCCAGATACCCCAAAAACGCAAATCGTGAAACTTGGTTAGTACTTTTTCCGCTTTCTGTCGGGGTTTCGCTTGGCGGGGCGGAACGCGGTAGCGTTCCTAGATTTCGCCAAGGGGAGCTTTGAAAACGGTTGCTTCTTCTCTTCTCATTTACTACTCCACTCATCAGTTGATACCATTTTATCGAGCTGATGAAGGATATTTGTTTTAGGTCGATTTTTTGGGTAAAATGAACTACTAGGTGCACAAAAGGAAACTCGGCTAAAATCTACAAAATTCAAATTTACCCTGTGGCTGATTTTCATTTTGTACACCTAATAAATAAAAATTGTAGGAAATTTACAATTTAATTAACTCTATAAATTTGTACTTAATTATTTTTTTCTAAGATGCACCATTTTCGGAAAATAATTTTTTTTTAATTTTATCTTGAAAACAGTGCGTCCTAGAGAAAAAATGAATAGAATAAAAATCAAAGAGAATTAAATTTCCTACAGATTTTATTTAGTGCATTTTTTCAATATCTGTGACGGTTTACGATTTACAAGCCTTTAAAAATTAACCTTTTTAATGGTTATACTTCAATAACCTTCTTACACGGAGAAGGTCAACTTTGATGGACTTTAACGCCTAAAACGTTCAAAATTTTGAAAAAATGAACTATTAGGTGTACAAAATGAAACTCGGCTAAAATCTACAAAATTCAAATTTCCTAAATTGTAGGAAATTTAATTCTCTATAAATTTGCACTTAATTATTTTTTTCTAGGATGCACCATTTTCGGAAAATACTTTTTTTTTTAAATAAATTTATCTTGAAAACAGTGCGTCCTAGAGAAAAAATGAATAGAATAAAAATTAAAGAGAATTGAATTTCCAACAGATTTTATTTAGTGCATTTTTTCAATATCTGTAACGGTTTACGATTTACAAGCCATTAAAAATTAACCTTCTTAATGGTTATACTTCAATAACCTTCTTACACGGAGAAGGTCAACTTTTGATGGACTTTAATGCTTAAAATTTTGAAAAAATGAACTACTATGTGTACAAAATGAAAATCTACAAAATTCAAATTTACCCTGTGGCTGAGTTCAATTTTGTACACCTAATAAATAAAATTGTAGGAAATTTAATTCTCTATTTTGCACTTAATTATTTTTTTTTCTAGGATGCACCATTTTCGGAAAATAATTTTTTTTTAAATAAATTTATCCGGAAAACAGTGCGTTCTAGAGAAAAAATGAATAGAATAAAAATTAAAGAGAATTAAATTTCCAACAGATTTTATTTAGTACATTTTTTCTATATCTGTAACGGTTTACGATTTACAAGCCTTTAAAAATTAACCTCCTTAATGGTTATACTTCAATAACCTTCTTACACGGAGAAGGTCAACTTTTGATGGACTTTAACTCCTAAAATGTTCAAAATTTTGAAAAAATGAACTACTAGGTGTACAAAATGAAACTCGGCTAAAATCTACAAAATTCAAATTTATTCTGTGGCTGAGTTTCATTTTGTACACCTAATAAATAAAACTTGTATGAAATTTAATTCTCTATAAATTTGCACTTAATTATTTTTTTCTAGGATGCACCATTTTCGGAAAATATTTTTTTTTTAAATAAATTTATCTTGAAAACAGTGCGTCCTAGAGAAAAAATGAATAGAATAAAAATTAAAGAGAATTGAATTTCCAACAGATTTTATTTAGTGCATTTTTTCAATATCTGTAACGGTTTACGATTTACAAGCCTTTAAAAATTAACCTTCTTAATGGTTATACTTCAATAACCTTCTTACACGGAGGTCAACTTTTGATGGACTTTAACGCCTAAAATGTTTAAAATTTTGAAAAAATGAACTACTAGGTGTACTGAAACTCGGCTAAAATCTACAAAATTCAAATTTACCCTGTGGCCGAGTTTTTGTGCACCTAATAATATAGGAAATATAGAAAAATCGTTTTTTTGGCAGGGGGAGAGATGAGGTGGATTAAAATAACAAAAAAAATTTTTCTATATATTTTTTATATAAAAAATAGCAAAAAATAAAACTTTTTTATAAATAGCATTTTAAAAAAACTTTTGGAGAATTTGTACAAAATTGAGTTTTTATGAAAAACTTAATACTGATTAAGAAAAATGCGATAATGTATTTTTTGTTTGGTTAATAAGACATTATCTGACAGATGCTGAACTGCGTTCGATTTTTGCAAGAATGTTCAGCCCATTGGCCGCTATCGCTTAAAGACCAGCAGTTCCGTTTGGGGTCATTCCGCGCCATCTGTTCCGCTGTGGGAAGTATTTTGTCTCGGAGACTCTACGGCCTGAAAAACAAATAATCAATTGACTCTTTGGCGAAGTGAAAATTACCATCGGCGTGTTCCGGGTCGCCTTCTTTTCTGTTGTCAATGAGGCCGATCCAGGCGTACTGCGCGTTGGCTTTACGTAAAAGCTCGGCGGCCTCTTTGTTGATGCCGGGGTCAGTGAGGGAAATAAGACGGCCATTTTGATTCCTGCAGTTCGTATCAGCTTCCGCGAAGTCGGTCACTTCTTGCATCAGTTTTATACAGGAGTCGGATTCAGGATGATAGATGTATCCGTTTTCCGGTACTGAAAGGATATCATAAGTTTTTTGGATGATTTCTTCATCTTTAAAAACCCAATAAAAAGGGATAAAACCAGTTAAAAAAGGAATAAAACCCAATAAAGAGGGATAAAACCAGTTAAAAAAAAGGAATAAAACCCAATAAAGAGGGATAAAACCAGTTAAAAAAGGAATAAAACCCAATAAAGAGGGATAAAACCAGCTAAAAAAGGAATAAAACCCAATAAAAAGGGATAAAACCAGTTAAAAAAGGAATAAAACCCAATAAAAAGGGATAAATCCAGTTAAAAAAGGAATAAAACCCAATAAAAAGGGATAAAACCAGTTAAAAAAGGAATAAAACCCAACAAAAAAGGATAAAACCAGTTAAAAAAGGGATAAAACCCAATAAAAAGGGATAAAACCAGTTAAAAAAGGAATAAAACCCAATGAAAAGGGATAAAACCAGTGAAAAAAAAAGAATAAAACCCAATAAAAAGGGATAAAACCAGTTAAAATTGAGGACGGTACATGGTATCAAACCCTATAAAAATGGTTAAAACCAGTTAAAGAAGGTATAAATGAGGCGCTCCGGGTACGAAGGGCGAACTCGACATCGGACAAATTTTTTTAACTTCCTTAAAGAAGTTATTGTGATACTCTCGACGTCGGGTTTTTGGGGAAGGGTCCTCCAGTTTTTTTTCATTTTCAGATTCTAGACCTCTTGGTGAATACACCAATATAATTAGGTAGATTTCTTTTCTTCAAAAATCTACCTATTGTAATGTACCAAGTTTATATATATACATATGTATATATTAGCACGATAACTGGAGCAATTTTAATGTGAGGGTGACGATATCCGGTATTTAGAGTTTTTATCTCAATAGCTCGGACGAGTTCGTTAATGGCTGAAATCGGACCAGCGATTCACCTACTTTACTTAGGGCTTAAAAGACAAAATTGGCATTTTCTATTGAAATCCTAGTCCTTTTGCAAAAAAAAACTTTAAGACCTCTGCGAGGGCGTGTAAAAAATTAATTAAAGCAGGTTTGGACGAGCCAGGCGCAAAATATTGGACTAGCTAAACTTTAAAAAAATTTGAATTTATACCGGGAAATTATTAAATATTTTATTAATAAAATTATCAGATGTTTTTCTAGGGGCTCAGTGGCGCAATTTTTCTTATATCATCATTTTTATAACATAATTATATATTTGTGTTTATACATTTTAATTTTAATCATGAAAAGAAATCTACCTTTTAGTCCCTGCTACCGCAGGGTCATTTTTTTTTATGTTGAGTTCGCCATTTTTTCCCCTTTAAATACGTAAAAACCGAAACTTTAAAATGCGAATATCTCGAAACTACGTTTTGTCGAGTTCGCCCTTCGTTCCCGGAGCGCATCAAATGAACCCAAGAAAAAGGGGTAAATCTATAAGAAGTAAAAAGATGATTTCTTCATCTTTTGGTTTACCTGCAGGACGTTTTGTGTAATAAATATGATTCTGGGAAGTCGATAGGAACTTGGTGGGCGAACAGCGGGTGAAGACGCGACATTTTTTGGTTTTAAGGTCGAAATTTGCAGAGTCGCAGGCCGGCTGCGAGTTGCAGAGTGCTAAACATTGCTTTCCGGAACGTGCCAAAATAGTAAATCCAGCTCCGTCGACCTTCGCTCTCGTTATCACCTTCGCCCTCTGTCCGAAAACCTCTCCAAAAACCAAAGCGAGCGTCAAAACCGAATAAATCATCGTAGCAACCATCATCTTGGCATATCTGAAACAATAGATAAAAGTTCAAGGAATAGATTAAAACGTGTGACAGAGATTGTGAGGATCAAGACCGTTGGCCCCACTTTTTTTCGGAGTTGGAAACAAAAAAATTTCCATCTTGCGAATTCCCCGTTTTCTCTAATCCTATCATATCTCACGCACGCCGCCAAATTGTTTTCATTGATTTTCCCAAGAGTTCAACAATCTTCAAGACTTCCAACATTTTGAGACATCTCATGAAAATAGAAGCTCAACCGGTGGCCTTTCGCCATATTGCCACGAGCTTAAAATAGCTGCTAGCAGATTTGGGCGTATTCATATTCATAAGTATGAATACGTCATTCATAAAAATATTATGAATTTTTTCTTTTATTAATATTATGCTAGTAGACATTCGGGATTTATTATAGTGGATTGTCCAAAAAAGGTACAAAACCATATAAAAAAAGGGAATAAACATGTAAAAGGTATAAAACCAGTTAAAAAAGGAATAAAACCCAATAAAAAGGGATAAAACCAGTTAAAAAAGGGATAAAACCAGTTAAAAAAAAAGGAATAAAACCAAATAAAAAGGGATACAACCAGTTAAAAAAAAGGAATAAAACCCAATAAAAGGGATACAACCAGTTAAAAAATGAATAAAACCCAATAAAAAGGGATAAAACCAGTTAAAAAAGGAATAAAACCCAATAAAAAGGGATACAACCAGTTAGAAAAGGTATAAAACCCAATAAAAAGGGATAAAACCAGTTAAAAAAGGAATAAAACCCAATAAAAAGGGATAAAACCAGTTAAAAAAGGGATAAAACCAGTTAAAAAAAGGAATAAAACCAGTTAAAAAGGTATAAAACCCAATATAAAGGGATAAAACCAGTTAAAAAAGGAATAAAACCCAATAAAAAGGGATAAAACCAGTTAAAAAAGGGATAAAACCAGTTAAAAAAGGAATAAAACCAGTTAAAAAAGGTATAAAACCCAATATAAAGGGATAAAACCAGTTAAAAAGGAATAAAACCCAATAAAAAGGGATAAAACCAGTTAAAAAAGGGATAAAACCAGTTTAAAAAAAAGGAATAAAACCCAATAAAAAGGGATACAACCAGTTAAAAAAAATAAAACCCAATAAAAAGGGATAAAACCAGTTAAAAAAGGAATAAAACCCAATAAAAAGGGATAAAACCAGTTAAAAAAGGGATAAACCAGTTAAAAAAGGGATAAAACCAGTTAAAAAAGGAATAAAACCCAATAAAAAGGGATAAAACCAGTTAAAAAGGGATAAAACCAGTTAAAAAAAGGAATAAAACCCAATAAAAAGGGATACAACCAGTTAAAAAAGGAATAAAACCCAATAAAAAGGATAAAACCAGTTAAAAAAGGAATAAAACCCAATAAAAAGGGATAAAACCAGTTAAAAAAGGAATAAAACCCAATAAAAAGGGATAAAACCAGTTAAAAAAGGAATAAAACCCAATAAAAAGGGATAAAACCAGTTAAAATTGAGGAAGGTACATGGTATCCAACCCTATAAAGGGGTTAAAACCAGTTAAAGAAGGTATAAATGAGGCGCTCCGGGTATGAAGGGCGAACTCGACATCGGACAAATTTTTTTAACTTCCTTAATAAAGTTATTGTGATACCCTCGACGTCGGGTTTTTGGGGAAGGGTCCTCCAGTTTTTTTTTCATTTTCAGATTCTAGACCTCTTGGTGAATACACCCATATAATTTTTATGTTGAGTTCGCCATTTTTTCCTCTTTAAATACGTAAAAACCGACAATTTAAAATGCGAATATCTGGAAACTACGTTTTGTCGAGTTCGCCCTTCGTACCCGGAGCGCCTCAAATGAACCCAAAAAAGGGGTAAATCCATAAGTGTGGAAAATTACAGAAATAGTAAAAATTCATTGATAAAATTTATGATTTTTAAGAAATTTATTTTAAAAAACTGAATAAATGAAATGTGAATTATGAATACTACGGACTAATATTGATATGTGGCTTCACTTACTTTAAAAATAAAAAGATTAAATAAATTCCTTTTGAGATCCACCCAGAGGGTATGAGGGAACGAGAAACGAATCGAGTAAACTGAAGTAGCCGGGAGTTGAGTTGTTGCTTTTTAATTGAAGGGGTCGCGGTCGAGGGGAAACGGTTTCGACGTGGTGGTGGCTCCTACGCTGATCCTGTGATCCAAACGTGAATGCAGCCACGCCTCCGTTTTCCTAGTTTACGAGGGTATTACAATAACTTCTCTTTAAGGACGATAAAAAATGTAGAGCATTAACTTTTCTGTTTACCATATAAAAACTAGGCTAAAGTACATAATAAAAATCAAGGATCACAATCAAGGAAATACGATACCCTCACATAATTCAATGATAATTAATAATTAGTAATCACGATTATTTTGGAGAAAAAAAAAATTAAATGCAATCTAATGACGAAAAATAATTAAAAACTTTCATAGCTTTTTCTGGACTTCCTGGTTTGCGAATCCACCTTCAATGAATTGGCTTAACTTTCCCAAAAGAAGTTATTGTCATACCCTCGACGTATGGGGGAATTGAAACTGGGATTGTAGGGTAATTGTAACTGTGATTGTAGGGTAATTGTAACTGAGATTGTAGGGTAATTGTAACTGTGATTTTAGGGTAATTGTAACTGTGATTTTATGGTAACCTTAAATGTGATTTTAGGGTAACAGTAACTTGATTTTAGGGTAACAGTAACTGTGATTATAGGGTAATTGTAACTGTGATTATAGGGTAATTGTAAATGTGATTTTAGGGTAATTGTAACTGTGATTATAGGGTAATTGTAACTGTGATTATAGGGTAACAGTAACTGTGATTTTAGGGTAATTGTAACTGTGAGTATAGGGTAACTGTAACTGTGATTATAGGGTAATTGTAACTGTGAGTATAGGGTAACTGTAACTGTGATTTTAGGGTAACAGTAACTGTGATTATAGGGTAATTGTAACTGTGATTATAGGGTAATTGTAACTGTGATTATAGGGTAATTGTAACTGTGATTTTATGGTAACCTTAAATGTGATTTTAGGGTAACAGTAACTGTGATTTTAGGGTAACAGTAACTGTGATTATAGGGTAATTGTAACTGTGATTATAGGGTAATTGTAAATGTGATTTTAGGGTAACTGTAAATGTGATATTAGGGTAACTGTAACTGTGATTATAGGGTAACAGTAACTGTGATTTTAGGGTAATTGTAACTGTGAGTATAGGGTAACTGTAACTGTGATTATAGGGTAATTGTAACTGTGAGTATAGGGTAACTGTAACTGTGATTTTAGGGTAACAGTAACTGTGATTATAGGGTAATTGTAACTGTGATTATAGGGTAATTGTAACTGTGATTTTATGGTAACCTTAAATGTGATTTTAGGGTAATTGTAACTGTGATTATAGGGTAACAGTAACTGTGATTTTAGGGTAATTGTAACTGTGAGTATAGGGTAACTGTAACTGTGATTATAGGGTAATTGTAACTGTGAGTATAGGGTAACTGTAACTGTGATTATAGGGTAATTGTAACTGTGAGTATAGGGTAACTGTAACTGTGATTATAGGGTAATTGTAACTGTGATTTTAGGGTAACTATAAATGTGATTTTAGGGTAACTGTAAATGTGATATTAGGGTAACTCTAACTGTGATTTTAGGGTAACTGTAACTGTGATTTTAGGGTAATTGTAACTGTGAGTATAGGGTAACTGTAACTGTGATTATAGGGTAATTGTAACTGTGATTTTAGGGTAACTATAAATGAGATTTTAGGGTAACTGTAAATGTGATATTAGGGTAACTGTAACTGTGATTTTAGGGTAACTGTAACTGTGATTTTAGGGTAACTGTAACTGTGAGTATAGGGTAACTGTAACTGTGATTTTAGGGTAATTGTAACTGTGAGTATAGGGTAACTGTAACTGTGATTATAGGGTAATTGTAACTGTGATTTTAGGGTAACTATAAATGTGATTTTAGGGTAACTGTAAATGTGATTTTAGGGTAACTGTAACTGTGGTTGTAGGGTGATTGTAACTGTGATTTTAGGGTAATTGTAACTGTGATAGCAGGATAACTGGATGATTTCTGGGTATTTTAAAAAAACGATTTTTTTTAAAATTTATTATTCTATTAAATAACAAAAAGAAAATAACAACAGAAATGTATTAAAAATACGATTTTGTGCGCCTTCTAAATTCTTAAGTCTATTTTCACAATTTTTTTAGAAAGACTATTTTCTCTATTTTTTTCTAAAAATAATTTTTATATGAATGACGTAATTGGGAGGTCTTAAAAAATAATAAAGTAGCACGCGTTTTTAACGTGATGGTGAAAGAGTTTTTTGAAAAATAAAACGGGCGGGGGGAAAAAGATCGGATCATACGGAGAGGTCGTTGCGGCCACGCGACTTCTGAAGATAATGGAATTTTTTTTGAGATTCGGCGTTTTGTTTGATTTTTTTTTCTTCTTCTTTTTAATTCGTTGGGGTCGATTGGGGTGGAGGCTTGTCATCAGCCTCCACGCTTTCTTGTCAGCAAACCGAAAGGAGTGCGGCCTTCCTCATACGGTATTCCGTCGGCGTGAGAAGACCTCTGAAAAAAAAAAGCACTTTAAAGCATTTTTCTACAAAAGGGAGCAATTTTTTAGCTTCCAGCTGATGCAATACAATGTAAACATGATGTACTTAAGAACAATTTAAAATCATTCCATAATTTAATAAAAGGAGAGAGAAAAAAAAAGAAGTAAAATTAGCGCGATCATGAACTCGTTTCGTGCCTGAACTATAACGAGTTAAAATTTTCAAGTTGATAAATTGCCTCGTCTATTAATATGACTTCATTTCGACTCGATGCACTAGAAGTAAAGCCGCTCAATGTGAAACACATTAAGAGGCCCGTTCCACGCTTTCATCGCGTGATATCTTCTCCCCACGAGGATACAGACACTCCCTTCACCATTTTTCCCTCTCCGACCAACAACCCCTTAATGAGTTTCCACCTTTAAAAAAGAAACACAAACTTACAAAACAGGCGTACCAATTATTTAATTTTTTGACGGCTGGGACCAATTTTGTACACCTACTGGTTCATTTTTTCAAAATATTGAACATTTTAGGCGTTAAAGTCCATCAAAAGTTGACCTCCGTGTAAGAAGGTTATTGAAGTATAACCATTAAGAAGGTTAATTTTTAAAGGCTTGTAAATCGTAAACCGTTACAGATATTGAAAAAATGCACTAAGTTAAATCTGTTGGAAATTTAGTTCTCTTTAATTTCTATTCTATTCATTTTTTCTCTAGAACGCACTGTTTTCAAGATAAATTTATTTTAAAAAAAATTATTTTCCGAAAATGGTGCATCCTAGAAAAAAATAATTAAGTACAAATTTATAGAAAATTAAATTTCCTACAATTTTTATTTATTAGGTGTACAAAATGAAACTCAGCCGCAGGGTAAATTTGAATTTTGTAGATTTTAGCCGAGTTTCATTTTGTACACCTAATAAATTTTTTTTAAGGCAGATATCAATTTTTTTAAATTGGTAAAAAAAGTATATTAAACTTTTGACCCAACAGTTTATAAATACCTACGTATGTGTTAATAAAAAAACACTTATTTTATTAATCTTTGGGGATTTATCTTTATTAAAATAGTGTTATCTAGTTTTAATCGGCTATTGTTATAAATTGTACGTATTTTAGATTTTTCTTTTAGGTTGGGAGATGCACTTCCTGTTCGGACGCGAAGGTTGCAAATCCTAAAAGCAGGTTTCCGGTCAGGTCCAATTCTAGAAATCCACAGCCTCCGTAATCGTCATTGTGGACTCATATTGACTGTTCAAGGATCTGCAGTCATCTATGAATTGGATATCATTGCAGAGAGACTTTTTGGACAAAAAACGCTCTAAAATCCACTGCCTTCTTAATTTTAAGTCGTGGGATTATAACGAGAAACCACAGGTTCCGAAACTGTCATTTGTAGGTTATGATGGATTGACCAAATATGTCATACATTTTACCACTATAAAAACACTTCAATCTGGGTCAAGAACGTTAATTTAATAACTATCTAGTTTTAATCGGCTATGGCTATAAAATGTACCCATTTTAGATTTTTCTTTTTGGTTGGGAGATGCAGTTCCTTTTTGGACGCGTAGGTTGCAAATCCTGAAGGCAGGTTTCTATATGGTCAGTGGGACAATATGAACACATTCTAGAAATCAACAGCCTCCGAAATCTAGAAGGTTTCATGATGGTTACACATGATCCATTTTAGATTTTTCTTTTTGGTTGGGAGATGCAGTGTTTGGACGCGTAGGTTGCAAATCCTGAAGGCAGGTTTCTATATGGTCAGTGGGACAAAATGAACACATTCTAGAAATCCACAGCCTCCTAAATCGTCATTGTTGACTCATAAAACATGGACAGTAATTTCAAGGATCTGCAGTCATCTATATCAATTAGATATCATTGTATTTTTTGGACGGAAAACGCTCTAAAATCCACAGCCTTCTTAATCGTAAGTCGTGGGGATTAGAACGTTATAGAATCCACAGCCTCCGAAATTGTCGTTTGCTGATTATAGTGGATTGAGCAAATATGGACACGCTATTTTTTGAAACAATGAAGGCGTCATAGATTTTATCATAATAAAAACACTTTAATGTGGGTCAAGAACGTTAATTCTAAAAACGTCAAATTTGTGAAAAGCCAAAATAGGGCTTTAGCTGGCGCACATACCTTAAAACGGTTTCAAACGAGACAGACACTCCGCTGCTGGACATTTTCTTAAAAAGCTCCCAACATTCGCGTTCTTTTTTACTTTTGAAGTCCGGAACCGTCGGCTTTTCTTCAGTTTCTTCCTCATTCTGAGGTGCAGCCGCGGGCGTTGCCTCGACTGGTGCTTCGGATTCCGCTTTTACGTCCGCACTCCTACAAGACATAAGTGAAAATGAAAAAATAAAAGAGACAAAGCCGTGAAAAGCTTTCGAAGTTTTTAAAATAGAGACAATCGATAGACATCAACGCCCTCGATAGTCGATATTGCGGTCGCGAAGTTTAAAAAGAATCTTTGTTTTTTCCGGCCTAATTTTTTTTTCTCTTTCTCTATTTTTACGCACCATTGAAAAACATGTAACTACGTTTTCCCATGGTGTTATCTTAGGTCAATTATAATAAATCAGATGAACTGATAGTCGATATTTCGTCAAAATGGATTTTTTCTCGTAACATACGATGACTAAAGTCGAAAGTTTTGGTTCGGAAAAAATTGAAGGGGTCTGTGAGGGAGGCTCTTGTTGGCCCCGAAAAGGGCCGTTGGAATGATGATTTCTCCGAAATGTAGAGAAGCCAGCGAGGTCCTCTGACGCCGGTGAGTTCTTTACATTTCGGAGAAATCATCATTCCAACGGCCCTTTTCGGGGCCAACAACACGAACGTCACTCCATCGGCCCTTTTCAGGGCCAACATTATAACCCGAGCAAGTCCTCGCTCGGGTACACACTATATAAACGTTTCACGTCCTGTCACCCAAAAGGACGGACGAGTTGAGACAAGAGGCATCGTTAAAATCGGCGGCCCTTTTCTGGGCCAACAAGAGCCTCCCTCACAGGGTCTAAAGGAGGTTGTATAGTGTTCAGGATCTTCCCTTTTGGTTGCTGCCAGAGGCAATGAGTTTGGATCTCCCAACTACCTGCATTTTTACGACGTCCCCACCGACGCTACCATCAAGTCATTCGTGCACATGAAGCCCGTTAGGCTTCAACCGGCGAAGACTCGTTAGGCTGTGAGTGCGGATGGCTGGAGCCGCGATGGCTGCCATGATTTTTACAAGAATCTAGGTCTTCACCGTCGCGCTACCACCGAGCCAACAGAGCCCCCCAAAAAAGATTGTAACCTGGATCTTCCAGGTTGGAGTTCGGGTCTCCCGACTACCTGCATTCCCCACCGACGTCACGCTGCCACTAAGTCAACCGTGCACCCGGGTCTTCACTGATCTTCCAGGTTGAAGATATGGAAGATCAAGATCAGGATAAGAAGGCTTCAACATGGAAGATCAGGATCAGGATAAGAAGGCTTCAACATTGACGATCGGTGAAGACCCGTTAGGCTGTGAGTGCGGATGGCTGGAGCCGCTTGATTTTTACAAGAATCTACGATACCACCGAGCCATCCAGGTTAGAGTTCGGGGTCTCCCGAGTAACTTGACTTTCACATGAAACTTCACTGACGTCACTCAACCACCAAATCTATCGAGCTATAAGCATCGTAGCCAATAAGAGACGCCCCAAAATATACCCAAATCGAGGTAAAACTCGTTTCCCTCATAATAAAATTTGTAATCAAATAGTCAATCATTTTTAGGGTTAACAGAAAACCGAGGGGACAACTGATACTGAAAAATCACCTCATAAAATGACCTTTTATCGCTTTATTTTTAATTGTTATTCTTCAGTTATATAAATGACCTTTTTTTTTATACAGAAATAAAAATCAATTGTTTAAAAGTTCAAATCCTTGAATTATCTTGACGCACGTTGTATTGTCGGGTATATACTTATGGAACTAACTACGTTTCGAACTAAAATCAAGCTAACGCCGTCTCGGAGCAACCAGAGCGACCAAAAGGACATCTACCAGGTTGAGGATGTAGGAGAAATATTGAGGCAACTTACTTTTGTTTTGATTCTATTTTGACGATCGGCTGGATCATGGGAGGGACGACGGTGGCGGGTTTCCTCCTGATGACGGTGACCTGATGAACGAGCCTCTTTTGAGCATTTTCGTCTTTCTCATTAACTTCCTTCGTCGATTCCTCGACGCTCGAATTCGACGAAGAAGATGAATTTTGAGCAATATTCTGAACGTTTGGCACCCGCGACGTAACGGTGTTTTGACGTATGAAAGGCGGCCTAGGTTGCGGCGAGGGAGTGCTCGATTGACGTACGACCGTACGCTTCAGAGTATAATTCGTTTGAAACTGCGTCCCGTTCGTCTGTATCAACCCTGCCGGGCGGAAAGACACTAAAAACCAAAATTTTATTTTAAAAAGGTTAAAACAAAGGATGGGTTAGCTCAGGCTTTTTTTTTTTCCAAGCCCGCGACAGATCACGTGAGGAAGAAAAAGAAAAAGCTGAAGCACGCGCGACCCAGTTCGGTCCAATCAATCGGGGCGAAAAAACTGTAACGAAATGATGGAAGGTAGGTCATTTCGTGAAAAGCGAAGATAAGTTGGAAAACTTGCAACATTCATGTAGGTCCAACTTATTTTTATCCAGGACTAGCTGTGCTCGGCCAACAAAACAAAAACGCCGATTGAGACAGATTGAGACAATTGAGGCGCTCCGGATACGAAGGGCGAACTCGACAATTTTAAAGTTTCAGTTTTTACGTATTTAAAGCGGAAAAAATGGCGAACTTTTTTTTTTTTTTTTTTTTTTTTTTTTTTTTTTTTTTTTTTTTTTTTTTTTTTACAAGGGCGTCTTCAACTACTCAGGTTATTTCACCCTCGCGTCAGTGGTGTTTTCCGTCGGAAAAGTTCATTTAGGTACATTGGGTTCAATTTGGGGACCGCCGGCTTTGAACCCTGGACCCCATTGATGAACGCCGTATCGCAATGTTTGGGATTAACGCCTTAACACGCGCGGCCACCGCGACGCCTCACCAAGAGGTCTAGAATCTGAAAATGAAAAAAAAACTGACGTCGAGGGTATCACAATAACTTCTTTAAGGAAGTTAAAAAATTTGTCCGATGTCGAGTTCGCCCTTCGTATCCGGAGCGCCTCAATTCTAGATTACCATACATGCTTGGCTAATTTTGATACTACTTAAAGAAAAAATGCTCCTAAAAGGGATTGACATTGATATATATTTTTATTGATATTTGATACTACTTAAAGATAAGTCTCTCGGTGCTTGAGAGGTGTGTACGAGCTCGAGAGATAGCGTGCTTACGTGACAAGTTAATTAAGCAAAGTTTTTGTTTTCTTATAGCAAACTACAAACTCTTTTAAACTTCTTTCTCGTTAAAAACAAACATTGTTTGAATTCACTTTGAAAGAAAGAAAAAAAGTTGTAGTTTCAAGGTTTTAATTGATTGTTCCACGAAGAGGTTAAGTTTTGGGAAAAGTGACGTACCTGCTTTAGGTGGTTTTCTGAGGCAGATGATTGGCGGAGGAGGTGGGGGTGGGGGTTTGGGTTCTTGCTTAGGTGATGGAGGAGGTGGAGTTGGGTTAGGTGAAGGCGGGAGGATGCAAAGAGGTTCGTCCGAGTCGCTTTCCGCCGGACTCACGAGGGAAACCATCGTGACGACTTCACCCCTTTCGACCCCACGTCTGATCCCTTTCTTCGTCCCTTTTTCATCTTCTTCTTTGACTTTACGTCTTGAAGGAGGCTTCAGTTTTCGTTTAGGTGGTGCCGATTTGATTCTTTGACTACTCTGGCTAGTTTGACTCTCGACGCTAGGGGCGCGTGTGATTTTTTTAACGGGTGCTCGAACTGGTGCGGACATCATTCGTTGAAGCGGCTTTCTAGGTTCAGGAGTCGGACATGGAGATTCGATCACTTTTTGTCGCCCTGTATTTCTAAAATTCATTCTTCTATCGGAGGCACACATTTTTTCACGTTCCGCCGGCGGCGGGGGCTCAGGCGAAGTGTCCGATTCTTCCGAACTAGGCGTCCTAGGACGTTCATAGTCTGTATCACTATCGACGCTTTGGTTCAGAAATATCTTCAAGTTGTGTCTTCCATTTTTCTTTTTCCATGAAGATCTGAGACGGTCGGAAAGCTGTTGACGGGAGAATAGGACGGAAGTTTGGTCGGGGAGGAAAGGACTTCGGGGAGGCTTGTTCAATGATGGTTTCGGCTGACCGCATTTCTTAGCGACGACTTCAACCCCGTTCGGCTCCGGTGGTTGAGGTTCTACCGCCCAAGCAATTTTGAGAGGTCCAGGCCTCAAATCTTCAGACGCCTGCCTCCTTAATGGTCCACGGACTGGCCCTTCCAGTGACAACTGACGAACACACCTCCCCCTCTCCCTTACCATCATCCTAGGCACACAAAAAAATTATGTTACACCTAGCTCCCCCCAAAATCAGACAGTTTAAGTTATTAGGTGTGCAAAATGAAACTCAGCCACAGGGTAAAGAATTTTGTAGATTTTAGCCGAGTTTCATTTTGTATACCTAATAATTTTTTGCTGGGAAATGTCACTTGACGTTTGAAAAAAATTAAAAGCCTTTTTTTAACGGTTAATAACCTATTTAGGGTAACCTTGAACATTTAGCGGACCAATAAGAACCCTCTAAGTTTGTCACCTAGATTTCACATTTTAGTGATAAGACACTTCGAACTTTTGTTAGAAAATGAAAATCATCAAAAATAGTAGTTCATTATTTCAAAATTTTGAACATTTTAGGCGTTAAAGTCCATCAAAAGTTTACCTTCTCCGTGTAAGAAGGTTATTGAAGTATAACCATTAAGAAGGTTAATTTTTAAAGGCTTGTAAATCGTAAACCGTTACAGATATTGAAAAAATGCACTAAGAAAAATCTGTTGGAAATTTAATTCTCTTTAATTTTTATTCTATTCATTTTTCTCTAGGACGCACTGTTTTCAAGATAAATTTATTTAAAAAAAATTATTTTCCGAAAATGGTGCATCCTAGAAAAAAATAAGCGGATCAGACCACAAAATTCAACCAAGTGTTAGACAGAGATGGAAGATGCCTAAAATTACTTTCCAATATTTGAGCACTAAAAATCGTCGGAAATTTTTTTACAAAAGCTCGTTCTCCTTATTTTGGAAATGCCCATCCGGTCTTGGGAGCAGTTTTTCCGAAAAAGTTTTCCTTCGGAAAATAGAAATTTTATTTTTCGACTAAAACATTTTTTCAAAAAAAACCGTCAGCCATATTGTAGGGTTTGACGAGCTGTTTCCAAAAATATTTTATATAAGAAAATCCGATGAATAGTTTCGTCGTAATCCTTCTAGAAAGATTCGGCGGAAAATGCCGGGAGGAGTAAAAGAAACGGAGGGCGCTATCCCCCCATTCGAGGTCAGAGAACAATTAATCCTCTCAGGGCCACGCACTTTCCAATATTTCTTGAGACTTACATATTTTCGTATTTGGTTCGGACTTTTTTTACACAATACATCGTTGAACGAAGATGGTGAAAACGCAATTTTTCCTTCATATTGAATAAAACAATTAAAAAATAAAGTCGAATAGAATTAAAACCACCGACCAGTAGTATCTACAGTAGTCGCCGCTCAATGTGATCACGGTTAATGTTATCAACCGGATAGTGTGATCAAAATGGCCTGGAACGGGACCAATCTATTCTTTTGCATTATAATTTTTCCGTTTATTGTGATCAAAAATTCGCTTTATGTGATCACCAAATCTCGAAAAGAAAAAAAAAGTTAAAAAATTAAATAAAAAAGGTTGAGAAAGAGAGTAATCATGTCAAAGAAAAATAAAGTTGAAAACATAAGCGAAATAATAATTACGAGGGGGTATTTTTAGCTGAAATGTATGACAGGTGATGATTTATTTTCGATCGTTTCAAAATGTAAACAAACCCCCCTTCATAAATTTGATTTTCTAAGCTTCTTATTTTCTTCTAATTTTTTGTTTTGTTTTTATTTTTTGAAAACGAATGCTAAAAAGCCTAAAGAACATCAGTCTTCCGGAGAATTGGAGATCCTTAAAAAGTACATGTTTAACCCTATCCTCGCCATCTACGCTTATTATTATCAGATTGTTTCTTTTCTCACTTTTGTTCACTTTTCTCTCTTGGAAAATTTCGAAAAAAAAGTAATAACTTGGAAGATTTTTCGGAAAAAAAGCGCAAAAAAAAAAAAAAAAAAAAAAAAAAAACTTAAAAAAATGTTCATAAGAAAAACTCGGAAATTTTTTTGAACAAAAACAACTTAAAATTTTTTGCATTTTGGTGAAGAAGGTAAATCAAAAACGTGAAAAAGTGTTGGCAAAAAAGAGACGATGTTTCCGTATTTTTTAAAAACAAAAAAGTAATAAGATAGAAAAAATAGTTGAGTCATCAAAACAATGAAGCGAGGGAACACTAAAAAATCAAAACAAAACATTGTAGCGCCCTCCGTTTCTTTTACTCCTCCCGGCATTTTCCGCCGAATCTTTCTAGAAGGATTACGACGAAACTATTCATCGGATTTTCTTATATAAAATATTTTGGAAACAGCTCGTCAAGCCCTACAATATGGCTGACGGTTTTTTTTGAAAAAATGTTTTAGTCGAAAAATAAAATTTCTATTTTCCGAAGGAAAACTTTTTCGGAAAAACTGCTCCCAAGACCGGATGGGCATTTCCAAAATAAGGAGAACGAGCTTTTGTAAAAAATTTTCCGACGATTTTTAGTGCTCAAATATTGGAAAGTAATTTTAGGGGCGAAAGTGCTGCGATCTCTTGTTTTAGAAACAAAATGCTCGGGCGGTATGATCCGCCTTAAGTACAAATTTATAGAAAATTAAATTTCCTACAATTTTTATTTATTAGGTGTACAAAATGAAACTCAGCCACAGAATTTTGTAGATTTTAGCCGAGTTTCATTTTGTACACCTAATAATTTTTTTTTTTTAACATTTCAATCTTCTCGGATAGCATGTTTGGAAAGCAAATAGGAAATTAGATCACTCAAAACTAATTTTTTGACGTAGACTTGACAGAACTCGCGGACTCTCACGCAGATCCCTAAAAGTTACGCACGCGTTAAAGAGTTTTACACGCCACCATTTTATAAATTTAACAAAAAAAAAACTGCGATAGGAAATATAAGATGATCAGTTTTACGGGGAAAAAAACGATGAGGGGGGTCTGTGCCTTGCTCCGTCAACCTTTTCGAAACACAACGAATGACCTAGTTGCCAACCACCGCAATCATATACTACTCGATTCTCATATTTCAGATCATTTTCTACCTTAGGCACGGTTAGGGTCACGTCAAAGACCTTGAAGACATGTTTTCCGACCGTATATCATTCTCTGATTGATCCTTTTCTTCAAGTTCGGCGACGTGAAAGCAAATTACTAGGTGTACAAAATGAAACTCAGCCAAAGGGAAATTTGAATTTTGTAGATTTTAGCCGAGTTTCATTTTTACACCCAGTAGTTCATTTTTTCAAAATTTTGAACATTTTAGGCGTTGAAGTCCATCAAAAGTTGACCTTCTCCGTGTAAGAAGGTTATTGAAGTATAACCATTAAGAAGGTTAACTTTTAAAGGCTTGTAAATCGTAAACCGTTACAGATATTGAAAAAATGCACTAAATAAAATCTGTTGGAAATTTAATTCTCTTTCATTTTTATTCTATTCGTTTTTTCTCTAGGACGCACTGTTTTCAAGATAAATTTATTTTTAAAAAAAATTATTTTCCGAAAATGGTGCATCCTAGAAAAAATAATTAAGTACAAATTTATAGAAAATTAAATTTCCTACATGTTTTATTTAGTTCATTTTTTCAAAATTTTAAACATTTTAGGAGTTAAAGTCCATGAAAAGTTGACCTTCTCCGTGTAAGTTGGTTATTGAAGTATAACCATTAAGAAGGTTAATTTTTAAAGGCTTGTAAATCGTAAACCGTTACAGATATTGAAAAAATGCACTAAATAAAATCTGTTACAAATTTAATTTTCTTCAATTTTTATTGTATTCATTTTTTCTCTAGGACGCACTGTTTTCAAGATAAATTTATTTAAAAAAAAAATTATTTTCCGAAAATGGTGCATCCTAGAAAAAAATAATTAAGTGCAAATTTATAGAGAATTAAAGTACATACTTAATTTTTTTTTTCTAGGATGCACCATTTTCGGAAAATAATTTTTTTTTTTAAATACATTTATCTTGAAAACTGTGCGTCCTAGAGAAAAAATGAATAGAGTAAAAATTAAAGAGAATTGAATTTCCAACTGATTTTATTTAGTGCATGTTTTCAAAATCTGTGACGGTTTACGATTTACAAGCCTTTAAAAATTAACCTTCTTAATGGCTATACTTCAATAACCTTCTTACACGGAGAACCTTATGAAGATTGAAGAAAATGATTTGGTAGAAAACCAGGCTTGCATATCAGGCTGACCATTTAGCGGAATGGCGCGGATTTTATTCATTTATGAGTAAAAAAGTTCTTTTAGTTGTTTAGTCGATCGTACACCGGTTCATTCACGACGGGGCCCCTAATGATCGTAGTAGCTGATTGGAGTAGTTTCTTGTTCAATTCATTGCCCACTTACTGACTTGCGTTTACTCTTTTTTTTATCAACCATTTGGGCATTTAAGGTTCGTTGAACTTTTAAGTCCGTGTTCGAAGAACTTCTCGGGCGGGAGAAAACTTTAATTGAAACTTCCAAGTTTTCTTTTGATAATTTTCACTTTCCTTAAGACTTTCCGAGGTGTTTTTTAATTCCTACTTTGCCTCTTTCGTAATATTATTGCTTTTTTTTTACGACTTCAATTTTTTAAAGGTAAATTGGCAATAGCATAAGATGAAGAGAGAGAGTTTGGCCCATTTTAGCGAAATAACTTATAAACGGTGTTTTTTTTAACTTCCTCAAATGTAATAGTTATACAAAAAAAGTCTCGGTCTTTTGTGCACGAGTCAAAGGGATTGCGAGCCCTCATCCCCAGTGCTGCCACTTTGGATTATAGTCAATAATATTGAGAGCTACCGATTTTCGCGGCTTTTTCAACAAGGTTTTCCTCGATCTAACGGTGCTGGTGGTAAGACCTAACCACTGCGCTCGTTTTCAAAGCTCCCCTTGGCGCCATAGTCAGAGTTTCATAATTTTAAATGAACGGTCACAAAATCTCGAACGCGATGGATGAAAGCATCTATTAAGTGTACAAAAACTCGGCTAAAATCTACAAAATTCAAATTTACCCTGTGGCTGAGTATCATTTTGTACACCTAATAAATAAAAATTGTAGGAAATTTAATTCTCTATAAAGTTGTACTTAATTATTTTTTTCTAGGATGCGCCATTTTCGGAAAATAATTTTTTTAAATAAATTTATCTTGAAAACAGTGCGTCCTAGAGAAAAAATGAATAGAATAAAAATTAAAGAGAATTAAATTTCCAACAGATTTTATTTAGTGCATTTTTTCAATATCTGTAACGGTTTACGATTTACAAGCCTTTAAAAATTAACCTTTTTAATGGTTATACTTCAATAACCTTCTTACACTAGGATGCACCATTTTCGGAAAATAATTTTTTTTTTTAATAAATTTATCTTGAAAACAGTGCGTCCTAGAGAAAAATGAATAGAATAAAAATTAAAGAGAATTAAATTTCCAACAGATTTTATTTAGTGCATTTTTTCAATATCTGTAACGGTTTACGATTTACAGGCCTTTAAAAATTGCCTTCTTAATGGTTATACTTCAATAACCTTCTTACACGGAGAAGGTCAACTTTTGATGGACTTTAACGCCTAAAATGTTCAAAATTTTGAAAAAATGAACTACTAGGTGTACAAAATGAAACTCGGCTAAAATCTACAAAATTCTTTACCCTGTGGCTGAGTTTCATTTTGTACACCTAATAGTTATGGCCTTAACTTCAAAATCAACAAATCGACGGACAAAAGAAAAGAAAAATCAGAGAAGCCCAACTGTAAAATCAACAATATCCACCATCTCTATCAAAAGCTGGATGACCAAGGAAGACTAAGAATAAATTGAGATCAGCTGAATTTTAGGATGTTGAGCTGCCACCAAGGGGAGCTTTAAAAACCTTTGCACACCCAGTGGTTTCCTTTCTTCTCTTTTCTTGTTTACACTCCCGTCAGGCGCGAAGCTAAAAAATCTCACGAGAAAAAAAGAAGGATAAAAATGGCGGTTTTATTAGTGCTAGGTACATGTAAGGGAAATACGTCAATAGCTATCAGTTTATCAACAATTTTTTTAACGAAATAAATCTTGACCTGAGTTTTGTTTGTTCTGCATTATCCTCATTTCCTGGTCCAAATTTTTAGTTGATATCTTCCCAATCTTGGATTTAAAAAAATGTAGAGAAAATGAGGTTTTTTGTTTTTCAGGTGATGGTAAAAAAATGATAGGTACCTGATCTTTTTCGCGGACGTGGGGACGGGGAAGGAGCGGTGTTCGTTGGGACCTCTCCGGGCAGAAAGCTTACCCAGTACTGTCGGATTCCGAGCTTTCTTTATGAATATTGATTGAAGGCGAAGGAGGTTTTTTTCCCCCGGGGGGGATCGTCCACGTTTACTACCGACTGTTGACGGGTTGCCAGGGTGTCGGCGGATGGGGAGACTGTCGGGGGAGACTTCAATCCGGGAATGATAACCCATCATGCGATTTTTCGTCCTTACAGATTCGAGAGGATTTACGGCCAAACTTTTGTCTGAGTTGAGATTGCGAATTTTCTTAATATAAGAGCTCGATATTTCGAGGCAAAGGCACGGAATTTCTAAAGAAAAATAAATATTAGGTGTACAAAATGAAACTCGGCTAAAATCTACAAAATTCAAATTTACCCTGTGGCTGAGCTTCATTTTGTACACCTAATAAATAAAAATTGTAGGAAATTTAATTCTCTATAAATTTGTACTTAATTATTTTTTTCTAGGATGCACCATTTTCGGAAAATAATTTTTTTTTAAATAAATTTATCTTGAAAACAGTGCGTCCTAGAGAAAAAATGAATAGAATAAAAATTAAAGAGAATTAAATTTCCAACAGATTTTTTTTAGTGCATTTTTTCAATATCTGTAACGGTTTACGATTTACAAGCCTTTAAAACTTAACCTTCTTAATGGTTATACTTCAATAACCTTCTTACACGGAGAAGGTCAACTTTTGATCGACTTTAACGCCTAAAATGTTTAAAATTTTGAGAAAATGAACTACTAGGTGTACAAAATGAAAGTCGGCTAAAATCTACAAAATTCAAATCCCCGTGGCGGAGTTTCATTTTGTACACCTAATACAAGTAGACAGATTTGGGGTCATTTTCCTCAGCTTTTTTTTGCATATAGAGTCAAGAAATCCCTCATATTTCAAAATTTTGGGTCGCTTTCATCGGCTTCGGAACTCGCAATTCAGAAGATTTTTTTGCCATTTCCCTTGTGTTTTCGGGCCAAAATCCCTCATTGGCCGAGGGATGGTAAGGTTATTAACACTCTCAGCGCGGGTCGATGTATACATTGAGTAGAAAGTTCCTTTCTCGGGGCGGCTCGATGTATACATCGACCGTTCATGCGTCTTTTAAAAAGCGATTTTCGATGCTTAAAACGTTGGATTTCGCCCAACCGTTGACATACGTTAATTCTTAAAGGGTTTTTATACCTAAATACGGCCTTAGCTTGACTCTAGACCTTTTTTTTTCATTTCGATTTTGACTTTCTAAGTAGACAGTTGAACCAGCTACTTCACGGAGACGTTTTCAGTTCAATTTTGGATTATTTTTCTACTTTTTGACTGTAAGTTTTTTAAAATAATAATTTTAAAACTATAAATTAACTTATGATCACAACTTTTTGCCGTTTTTATTAATATTATTTAGCTTTTAGACCAAAAGAGTAGAATAAACCAAAAGCGTTCCTTCTCACAATGGGACCTTTTACTATTAATTTCGGGTAATTTCTTTAAAAACTTATTAATTTTTTGTTCTATTAAGTAAAATTAAACACAAAATTATTTATTAGATACAACGATCATAAGTTACAATCATTTTTAAAGAATAATTTTAAAAAAAGTAAAGACTTCCGAGCGGCCAAGAGCAGTGGCGAATTCGGGAACTAAAACTATGAACGGTATCAGTTCGTTCTATGTTTCACTCTAAAAAAAGTTCGTTACTTTTACCTTTTCCAACTTTATTAGGGCCTAAGATTCATTTAGTCCTTTTAGTAGATTTTATTTAAAATTATTCACTTTTATTAATTATTTTAGTTTTTGCACTTAAAAAAAAAAATAACTACCCATTTCCGCTCTTCAAAAATTTTAAAGTTTATCGTAGTGATCCGCACAGTTTTTTTTCTATAAAATTTTTTTTTAACGTTTTTTACCCCAGGTCTTTTCACCGGATTTGAGATAATCTTTACCTACTTACGTATTAAGAGCCCGTTTGACAAAAAAAAAATCGTTAAATTAACTAAAGTTTCCTTTCTAATCCCAACGGTTTTTTCGGGAATCCCAAGCCGTTACAAATGGCTAGTGACTTTATTTTTTATTTTTGTCATCAGAAAAGCAAGTTTGAATAATTTGAGTAGGTACCAAAAATATTTCGCACCCGTGAAAATTGTATCCACACGAAAATATATAACGAGCAAATGTAATAATATAAAAAAAAAAAAAAGCTAATGGCTAAAAGTAATAGGTTGACCACTTAGAGAAGTTGATCATAGTAACAGTTCCAAAATGGTATGAGAAGGGGAAAAACATTGCGGGATTGCCTACAAATCTGATCTTTTGTGAGGGACAATTAAGCCTTATTTTGGCATAATTAACATGCCAAATTAATTTTATACGTCATTATTAATGTTTTTGGAGGTAATTAAGTAGTTTGACGAAAAAAAATTTTCCCGCCCCAGGGTGAGATTTGCCAGTTTGGCTTGCCGCGCTGAGAGTGTTAAGGTTAGGTTATGATGGCGGAAACAAACAATCGTTTGCTTTTCGAATCAAAAAAAAAAAAAAAAAAAAAAAAAAAAAAAAAAAAAAAAAAAAAAAAAAAAAAAAAAAAAAAAAAAAAAAAAAAAAAAAAAAAAAAAAAAAAAAAATCTACCTAAAAAACGTTCTCGACGAATTTTCTTAAGAAAAATAGATACAAGTAGACAGAGAATTTTGGTCACTTTTCCTCTGATTAAAAAACCCAGACCACTGAAAGCTTGCGCTAGTCCCCCCCAAATCACGGATACACCTAGAATGGACACTATGGCGAGATGCTCAAGAAAACAACGGATTTTTTTGAGCAAAAAGGCCGCGTTTTCCCCATTTTTAGGCTAAAATGTTCACTTTTCATGAAGGCACTGGTGGCTATTCTTCCTTTAAGAATAAAGGATTACGCCATTTTATTTAAAGGTTTATATTTTTCCCCGAGTTAGGTCGATGTTCTGAATCCGTGTGAAATGTCTATTTGTAGAGAGACACTTCTAGATTTTATATCCCTCGCCCTCTTTCTTCCGGCACATTATGAGTTAGCGCCTCCTCCCACGAATCCATCACGGCTTGAAGGCGGAAACGAACGATCGTTTGCTTTTCGTATCAAACAAGCATAAAATCTACCTTAAAAAACGGCCTAAAATTTCTTAAGAAGAATAAGTATTAGGTGTACAAAATGAAACTCAGCCACAGGGTAAATTTGAATTTTGTACATTTTAGCCGAGTTTCATTTTGTACACCTAATATAAGTAAAGAGATTTTGGTCATTTTTTTTTTTTTTTACTTATTGCACATTGAGTCGTTTTTTGGGCCAAGAAATCCCTAAATTACCAAATTTTGGATCGCTTATATCGGCTAATTGAGTTAGGAAATCGCAATTCAGATTTTTTGCCACTTTTCCTGTGTTTTCGGGCCAAAAACCGAATTGGCCGAGGGATGGTAAGGTTATTTTATTGAAACCTTTAGTGGCAACTGGAAACCTTTTTTTTTAAACACTTTTCGTAACATTAACCCATTCAATACGGAGCCGTTTTGGCGGGCTCTGACTGAGTGATATTTTTGAATTCTTTTCCGATGACTGAAATTGGTTTTTCAGAAAATTAGTTTACTTTCATATTATATTAGCCTAAAAAAATAGTTTTAATATTCTATTTAGTCTAATTCGCTAATATAGACGAATTAAATAGAGCGCTTAAAAGCGCTCTCAGTCATTCAAAAAATCTGAGGTAAAAACGGCGAATGGGGTTATCTTTATTGGACTCTATTGTTTCACGGAAAATCGGTAAAATAACTTTCGTGAACGACTGGAGCGAGAGAATGCCTTTAGAAAAGTAAAGGAGAAGAGCGAGTTTTAGCGCGGTCAGTCACTGGCGAAAGGTAGGGGGAGCGCTTAAAAGCGCTCTCAGTCATTGGGTAAGGTTCGAAGAGCGCCTTTACTCGTTCTCCGTATTGAATGGGTTAAAAACGGTCTCGACGAAATTTCTTAAGAAGAATAAGTAAAAGAAGAGATTTTTGGTCATTTTTTGTTTACTTATTGCATATTGAGTCGTTTTTTGGGCCAAGAAATCCCTAATATTACCAAATTTTGGATCGCTTCCATCGGCTAATTGACTTTGGAAATCGCAATTCAGATTTTTTGCCACTTTCCTTGGGGTTTTGGCCCAAAAACCCCACATTGGCCGAGGGATGGTAAGGTTATTTTATTGTAACCTTCAGTGGAAACTGAAAACCCTTTTTTTTAGTGAAACCTTTTTTTTAACACTAAAAGACTTCGTCGTTTTCCAAGAACTGGGCGAACTCTTTGAGGAAGTTAAAAAGAAAAAAACGCAATAAAATTTATATTTAAAAATATAAAACGTATACAACGGATCTTACCAATACTGAATATCACAAAAACCATCATAAATAGCATGGTTTGTCGAATGAATGGGACGAAAATATCGCTTGAAATGCCGAAAAAGTCGACGCCGCACCTCCGAAAACTCCAATCAATATTAATTCCCACATATACACTCGTGCATAAAGAGGAATTTCTCTGAAGAAAAAATAAAAATGAGAAAATATAAAAGGAAAACCTTTACCTTCTAGTCCAAGAGTCGCAACGTTGATCGCATAGTTTCATATAGAAATAATTTGGTAAAATAAAAGTAAGTAGAGTTATTGTCGAGCCGCCGACTAGAGCTAATATTTTGGCGAACGAAGGAATAGATTCGCCGATTATGACCATTAATAGGACCATACTTGTGCGTACAATACATCGCAATAGTGAAAATTCTTTAAAAAAATTGTAAACAACAAAATGGGGATTAAATTTTACCATTTGGTGTGTCTAATATATTTTCGATTTCTTGACAAACGGGATTGATGATGATCAAGAAGGCCATGATGAGGTGCATCGCCATAAAAACGTTCGCCAGAATCACCAGCGGCCCACGTTTCAAAGACAATATTACGTTGGCGTTAGTGGTATCTCCATAAATGAAATATCCGCCATATGTTATAGGCAAAAAAAGTAGAAGAACAACTGTAAAATTAGTTAAATTGAGGTAGAAAAAATGAAAGTGTACAGCCAAAAAAGAATATTTTGTCAATAATTCTAGAATTTGATGGAGGGAAAATTGGGTGAAGCCGAGATTATTAGGTGTACAAAATGAAACTCGACCACAGGGTAAATTTAAATTTTGTAGATTTCAGCGTTTCAGTACACCTAGTAGTTCATTTTTTCAAAATTTTAAACATTTTAGGCGTTAAAGTCCATCAAAAGTTGACCTTCTCCGTGTAAGAAGGTTATTAAGTATAACCCTTAAGAAGGTTAATTTTTAAAGGCTTGTAAATCGTAAACGGTTACAGATATTGAAAAAATGCACTAAATAAAATCTGTTGGAAATTTAATTCTCTTTAATTTTTATTCTATTCATTTTTTCCCTAGGATGCACTGTTTTCAAGATAAATTTGTTTAAAAAAATTATTTTCCGAAAATGGTGCATCCTAGAAAAAAATAATTAAGTCCAAATTTATAGAGAATTAAATTTCCTACAATTTTTATTTATTAGGTGTACAAAATGAAACTCAGCCACAGGGTAAATTTGAATTTTGTAGATTTTAGCCGAGTTTCAGTACACCTAGTAGTTCAGTTTTTCAAAATTTTAAACATTTTAGGCGTTAAAGTCGTTAAAATCAAAAGTTAACCTTCTCCGTGTAAGGTTATTGAAGTATAACCGTTAAGAAGGTTAATTTTTAAAGGCTTGTAAATCGTAAACGAAGGACAAGGTGTTTCAATGTCAAAAAAAAAGTGAAAAGAGTCAATCTGGTGGATTCTTGGGCAAAAGGCAATAGAAAACAACAAAAAACTTAAAATAGCATACCAGCGAAAGCGATGTAGACACTTTTCTTAAACCTAGTTTTATCGACCATGTCGTTTTGTATCGTCGGAAAAGTCGAAGCGCCTCCGTACGCATAAAGAATTATTCCGAACGAAAGGAAAAAATCCATAAAAGTCTTCGGAGTATGAAGAGGCGCTTCGGTCATCTCAATACCATCTTTGACCATTTGTATAAAAATAAATACGGCAGAAAGTATAGTCGTCGATACTGCCCCAATACCTACAATCCTGAAAAAAACTAAATTTAAGAAAAAAAGGTAAGAAAAAAGTTTTACCAAAATCTTTAGGAGATCCCAACCACATCGGAGGCGTTATAACAACGGCAAATATTATAAACCAAGAGCAAAATGTTAAATTTGGAAAAAGTGGCTTCAGTAGGTCCTGGACGATTTGTGATGCTAATAAAAGCATAACGACTCCAGCCCCAAAAAGGGTAATTTGTATAGAAGCAGACACTAAAATGCTATAAATTTTATTATTATTAATTTTTTATTGCTAAAATTACTCTACCTGCACCATTTTCCTCCAGCTTTTCCAGCGATAGTTGGATATGGATTTCTGGTTGCTCCTCTATGTTCGGGATATCGTTCTTCGATTATTTCCCAGCATAAACTAAGTCTGGTGCCGCCATAACATGCATTTAGACCAAATACTATTATAAGTATAAGGCCAATCCAACCTGAAAATTAATTTTTTAGGTCAAAATGTTCTAAAAAGATAAATCTGGTACACATCTTAATCTCAGTTTAAAAAAACGGGATTTAAAAGGTAAATAATGGTCTAATCCTTCGGTTGCGTAAATTCTCTAAGAAAAAAAGGAATAAACCTAAATTTTTAAACATACTTTTTGACAGGTAATTTGTTTTTCTAAAATCAACCCTAAATCTTCAAGCATTTGCCAATCTAACATAAAAATTAACTTTTATAGGCCATTAATATTCCAATAAAAGTATTGAGAGGGAAGCGTCAAAATAAATAAAAAATTGTACCAAAAAAAAGGCAAATTTTTGAGACTTTTGATATGTTTATTGGCTCCAAAACTGGCTTTCGTGATACCCTCGACGTCGGGTTTTTGGGGAAGGGTCTTCCGGAGGGTCAAATCGAATATTGATCTTTACCGATCTCAACTTTGTCTGTGGTGCCGGCGGGCAGTCCGTAGCATTTTTTCCCCCAACACTTTACGGCCACAGTTTTCAACCGATTTTCATCAACTTTTCTCACAAATTTCTTTAGACGGTGAAGAAGAATGCAACGAGGGCGATTTTTGAATTTCGAAAAAATGGCGGAGATATGTCTGTTTGAAATTTTAAAAAATTCGCTGCGGCCGAACCGTTGGTCCGATTTTTACCAAATTTTCACCAATTACTCCTTATATTTTTTTAAGAATTTTTGGTGTAAAAAATTGCCACTTTTTAATTATTAATTTTTTTTAGTAGGGAGAAATTTCATACTTCTACCCAATACGAGAGGCACATCCTTAGGCCAAAGACCCCATTATTTCTACCTTGACACTTATAAAAATTTTGGAAAAAAAAGAACTTAAAAAATTTTTTGAAAAAAAAGGAAAGCCCGGAAAAATTTTTTACAAAAAAAAACTTAAAAAATTTTTACAAAAAAACTTAAAAATTTTTCAAAAAAAAATCGGAAAATTTTTCAAAAACAAAATTTAAAACTTCCCTCTTTCTTATTCTTCCCCTTCTTAATACTTTCCCTCCCTTTGTTATACTTTCGTTCCCTTATACTTCCCCTTCCGTTATACTTCCCCCTCTGTTATTCTTCCCCTCCCATTTACTTCCCCCTTCCGTTTTCCATCCCCTCCGTTATACTTCCCCCTCCTATATATTATACGTCCCCCTCCCATCCAGTCCTTAGCATTTTTCCCTGAACACTTTACGGCCACAGTTTTCAAACGATTTTCACCAAATTTTCGTTAGTCGGTGAACAAGAAACTAACGAGGGCGATTTTTGAATTTTGAAAAAATGGTCTCTTTGAAATTTTAAAAAATTCGCTGTGTCCGAACTGTGGGGGTTAAATTTTTGCCCTTTACTTAACGGGCTGGTTAACTTTTTAACGGGCGGTTAAGTATTTGCCGTTTACTTAACGGGCCGGTTAAATTTTTTAACGGGTGGTTAAGTTTTTGCCCTTTACTTAACGGGCCGGTAAAGTTTTACCCATACCTTAACGGGCCGGTTAACTTTTTAACAGGTGGTTAAATTTTTGCCCTTTACTTAACGGGTAGGTTAAATTTTTTAACTGGCGGTTAAGTTTTTACCCTTAACTTAACGGGCCGGTAAACTTTTTAACGGGTGGTTAAATTTTTGCCCTTTACTTAATGGGCCAGGTAACTTTTAAACAGGTGGTTAAATTTTTGCCCTTTACTTAATGGGCCGGTTAAATTTTTTAACTGGCGGTTAAGTTTTTACCTTAACTTAACGTGCCGGTTAACTTTTTAACTGGTGGTTAAATTTTTGCCGTTTACTTAATGGGCCGGGTAACTTTTTAACGGGTGGTTAAATTTTTGCCCTTTACTTAACTGGCCGGTTAAATTTTTTAACTGGCGGTTAAGTTTTTACCCTTAACTTAACGGGCCGGGTAACTTTTAAACGGGTGGTTAAATTTTTGCCCTTTACTTAACGGGCCGGTTAAATTTTTTAACTGGCGGTTAAGTTTTTACTCTTAACTTAACGGGCCGGTTAACTTTTTAACGGGTGGTTAAATTTTTGCTCTTTACTTAACGGGCCGGTTAAATTTTTTAACGGGCAGTTAATTTTTGGCCCTTTACTTAACAGGCGGCGTTAATTACCGCATTAATAAAAATGAAATTAAAAAAAAATTACTCACGCTAACGCCTCCATGGCTGGCCACTTAGCCATATCCCTATCACCCAAATTTTGCATAACGCCCCACACTAACTTCCCAGTGCCCCCAGGGGGGCGGTACCATACTTAACCGACCGGTTAAGTTTTTACCCATAACTTAATGGGCCGGTTAACTTTTTAACCGGTGGTTCAATTGGCGGTACCGCCCCCCTTGAGAATCACTGCTCTAAATTAATATCCTTTTCACGCAATTTTTGCCCAATTTCACCAAATTTTTGGTAATTTTTCTCTTTTTTACCAAGAATCTGGTAACCTTGTTTTCCACAGTTCATTGGGCAAAAATCTTCTTTTCTGCTGCATTTTTGGGCATTTCCCAGGATCTGAAGAAGGACCAATTTTATTTGGATTTTGGGAGTTTTAATATCTAAAAGGCTGTGGTTTCCTCAGAAATACAATCCTGAGCTCTCAATTTCCCTCCAAGGTCATTGCCAACCAGAGTATCATAATTATGGATTACAATATTTAAATCGATAAAATGATACCTGTATCGACAACTGCCCTCGGCAACGCCAAAATACCGCTCCCGGCCATTTCGCCGACGATAAAAACAGCCGCGGTAAACGTGCTGATACCGTGAACTCCAACATTCGGCTGAATCGGCGCATCCTAAAAAAAAATTGAAAGAAACGCATCGAAAAAACTAAATGAACGTTTTACATCGACATTTATAATTTGAATTTTGTTCAACACATTATCGTAGTATGCCATCGTTTAATTATAAAAGATAAAACGAAAAATAAACACTTACCTGATTAACAGCGCCTTCGCCGACGGAGACGGAACGTTCTTGGGTCGACTGATAATTCTTCACCTGACTCATATCATCGAACCAATGAATCCGACGACTTCACTGAAAGCCGAGTGAAAATATTATCAAAACCTCTTTTTAATGATAAGAAAACTTTAATTCTTTATTTTTAAAATCCAAAACAAAGGATATGAATCATCCTTAGATAACTAAAAATTAATTTTTTATTTTTTAAAACCTAGATTTCGCTTCATGCGCTCTATATAGATAATATTTTGTTTTTATATCATTGCCTTTCATACTTACAGAAATAATTAGAGCGAATTTAAATCATTTTGATAATTAGAAGTTATGTAATCAGTCAGAAAGACTGTTGAGACATGCTGGATGATTACTATTGACGATAGATGGAGCCAGTGGCAACTGAGGAGATAAAAAAAAAAGAAGAAAAACCACTGCCCTAGGATATACAGAGTAGTTGATGATCCCTAATATATTTTAACTTAAAGAAGTTACTGTGATACCCTCCAAATCGGGTTTTTGGGGTCTTCCAGACCCCGGAGAGTCAAATCGAATATTGATCTCAACTTTGTCTGTAGTGCCGGCCGGCCGTAGTTTTTTTCCGGAACACTTTACGGCCGCAATTTTCACCCGATTTTTATCAAATTTTCACACAATTTTCGTTGAACGGTGAACAAGAAATTGGTGAGGGCGATTTTTGAATTTCGAAAAAATGGCGGAGTCTGTTTGAAATTTTAAAAAATTCGCTGGTACGATTTTTACCTAATTTTCACCAAATACTCCTTATATTTTTAAGAATTTTTAGTGTAAAAAATTATTTTTTTTTACATTAATTATTATTTTAGTACGGAGAAATTTCATATTTCCACGCGCTACGAAAGGGACCTGTCCTGGGCAAAAATCCCATTATTTCTTCCTTGATACTTAAAAAATTTTTCGAAAAAAAAAAACTTGGAAAATTTTTTGGAAAAAAAAAACCTCCTTAAACTTGAAAACTTAAAAGACTCAAAGAGTTAAAAGACTTCTTACACTTGAAAGACCTCCTTAAACTTCCCCTCCGTTATACTTCCCCTCTTTAATACTCCTCCCTCCTATATCGTTACTTCTTTTTAAGGAAGTTTTCGTTGGAAGCTCTTCAAACTAGTACTTTTAGGTAGATTTCTTTTCTTGTAAATCTACTTCTTACACTTGAAAGACCTCCTTTATACTTCCCCCTCCGTTATACTTCCCCTCTTTAATACTTCCCCCTCCGTTATACTTCCCCTCCTTTATACTTCCCCTCTTTAATACTTCCCCCTCCTATATCGTTACTTCTTTATAAGGAAGTTTTCGTTGGAAGTTATTCAAACTAGTACTTTTAGGTAGATTTCTTTTCTTGTAAATCTACTTCTTACACTTGAAAGACCTCCTTTATACTTCCCCCTCCGTTATACTTCCCCCTCCGTTATACTTCCCTCCGTTATACTTCCCCTCCGTTATACTTCCCCTCCTTTATACATCCCCTCTTTAATACTTCCCCCTCCTATATCGTTACTTCTTTATAAGGAAGTTTTCGTTGGAAGTTATTCAAACTAGTACTTTTAGGTAGATTTCTTTTCTTGTAAATCTACTTCTTACACTTGAAAGACCTCCTTTATACTTCCCCCTCCGTTATACTTCCCCTCTTTAATACTTCCCCCTCCGTTATACTTCCCCTCCTTTATACTTCCCCTCTTTAATACTTCCCCCTCCAATATCGTTACTTCTTTATAAGGAAGTTTTCGTTGGAAGTTATTCAAACTAGTACTTTTAGGTAGATTTCTTTTCTTGTAAATCTACTTCTTACACTTGAAATACCTCCTTTATACTTCCCCCTTATACGTTATACTTCCCCTCTTTAACTTCCCCTCCGTTATACTTCCCTCCTTTATACTTCCCCTCTTTAATACTTCCCCCTCCTATATCGTTACTTCTTTATAAGGAAGTTTTCGTTGGAAGTTATTCAAACTAGTACTTTTAGGTAGATTTCTTTTCTTGTAAATCTACTTCTTACACTTGAAAGACCTCCTTTATACTTCCCCCTCCGTTATACTTCCCCCTCCGTTATACTTCCCCTCCGTTATACTTCCCCTCCGTTATACTTCCCCTCCTTTATACTTCCCCTCTTTAATACTTCCCCCTCCTATATCGTTACTTCTTTATAAGGAAGTTTTCGTTGGAAGTTATTCAAACTAGTACTTTTAGGTAGATTTCTTTTCTTGTAAATCTACTTCTTACACTTGAAAGACCTCCTTAAACTTCCCCACCTTTATACTTCCCCTCTTTAATACTTCCTCCTCCGTTATACTTCCCCCTCCGTTATACTTCCCCTCTTTAATACTCCCCCCCTCCTATATCGTTACTTCTTTTTAAGGAAGTTTTCGTTGGAATCTCTTCAAACTAGTACTTTTAGGTAGATTTCTTTTCTTGTAAATCTACTTCTTACACTTGAAAGACCTCCTTAAACTTCCCCTCCTTTATACTTCCCCTCCGTTATACTTCCCCTCCTTTATACTTCCCCCGCCGTTATACTTCCCCTCTTTAATACTTCCCCCTCCTATATCGTTACTTCTTTATAAGGAAGTTTTCGTTGGAAGCTCTTCAAATTAGTACTTTTAGGTAGATTTCGAAGAAAATAAATCTTACTATTATAATATTTTTCAAGGTTTAAATTCAGCAGCCCAAATTTCTCCCTAACATTAACATATCAAAATTGAGCAATATTTTTCATCCCCAGGTAGAAAAAATGAAAGTTTTCCCCCATCCAGGCCTTTGAGTTCAGAGAAATTTTTGAATTTATAGAATTTTACCGGCAATATTTCATGGGATAAGAACGAAATTGCATTTCGTGGCATTTTCAAATTGCGGAGGTTGAGATGGTTATTACTCCAGACAGCCCCTCGGGAATTACCCCCACCCAGTTAAGTGATAAGAGATGATAACGTTGAGATAAGGCGGCGTTGGAGCAATGGCGGTCGCCATGGAGTCGTTCAATTTTATATTAATTATTACTTCAACATTTTATTTTTAACGCAAAATTTCCCTCCGGCCGAAAGTCTCAGCGAGTACAAATCGAACACGGTCCTCGTCGCTATTCTCGTCCGGAATAAAGCTCACACTTTGCCTTATTTCCTCAACTATTTGGAGAAACTCGAATATCCTAAAAATCGGATGATTTTATGGTAAATAATTTATTTTAGTCAGATATAATTGAGTAATTTATTGTAAAAAGGAAGAAGGAAATAATTATTGATAGATAGCATTTTTTTCCCCCTTCCGGCTTTGTTTTGTTTACTTCCAGGTTCAGAAACCTTCCTTTTCTTATCAGTTCCCGCCATTTTTCAAAATCTCCTTTTGATATGTTGGCAAGCCTTGCTGAGATATTTATGGTGATCCATGGTTTTCAAAAATGGTTTTTCCTTACCAATTCCTCCCATCTTAAACTCTTTTTTTTCTCCGAATAGCGGAAATAGCGCCTTGTTTTCTGGAGTAGGTTCTTTTGCTTTCCCGCCATTTTTGAAATTTTCCCCTAAGTTGGCAAGCCTGTACTTTTCTACTTGTCTTCATTTCCCAGATATGGTGTTTCTCTGCTGAAAAACTGAAGAAAACACCTTTAAACTTGGTATAAATGGTGTTTCTCTGCTGAAAAACTGAAGAAAACACCTTTTAACTTGGTATAAATGGCGTTTCTCTGCTGAAAAACTAAAGAAAACACCTTTAAACTTGGTATAAATGGTGTTTCTCTGCTGAAAAACTGAAGAAAACACCTTTAAACTTGGTATAAATGGTGTTTCTCTGCTAAAAAACTGAAGAAAAAACCTTCAAACTTGGTATAAATGGTGTTTCTCTGCTAAAAAACTGAAGAAAAAACCTTCAAACTTGGTATAAATGGTGTTTCTCTGCTGAAAAACTGAAGAAAACACCTTTAAACTTGGTATTAATGGTGTTTCTCTGCTGAAAAACTGAAGAAAACACGTTTAAACTTGGTATAAATGGTGTTTCTCTGCTGAAAAACTGAAGAAAACACCTTTAAACTTGGTATAAATGGTGTTTCTTTGCTGAAAAACTGAAGAAAACACCTTTAAACTCTTTTTTTCTCCGAATAGCGGAAATAGCGCCTTGTTTTCTGAAGTAGGTTCTTTTGCTTTCCCGCCATTTTTGAAATTTTCCCCTAAGTTGGCAAGCCTGTACTTTTCTACTTGTCTTCATTTCCCAGATAGTTTCTGAAATAGAGACATTTTTGAAACGGATTTCCAGATCCTTGGCGTCAAAAGTTCCTGTTGGGTGGTACGATCTTTTGGAATGATTTTTCTAAAAAAATCTTTTGTTTCAGGATAAGAAGTGACCATAACGAAGATAATAGTGTAGAAATTTTAAATCAATGGTTGTCTTACAATAAAGATTTTTACCATTCTGTCGATTTTGAATACGATAATAGCGCTGAAAGTATTGAAGGTGAACAAGGGCCCGCTCATTGGCCCAAAAGTCGCTACACGCACATAATTTCGTTAAGAGAAACAGCGCTGGCAGTCGCTCGCAGTAAATGGGCCGATTACCTTTGGGTAAATCAATATTCAAGTAATTTATTTTATAATTTAAATTTGTAGATGTTGGACTGCGATGTTTTTATGACGGATCCGCTAAGTTTGAGGAAACTGATCGACAGCGGATATACAATTGTGGCGCCGATGTTACGTTCGGATGGACTCTATTCGAATTTCTGGTGTGGAATGACCGAGGAGTTTTACTATCAAAGGACGAAAGAATATGGGAATATATTAAACGGAAAAGACAAAGGGTGCCATCCGGTGCCAATGGTGCATTCATCGGTTCTTGTCGACTTGAGAGTTTTATCGACGGATAATCTCACTTACGTACCTGAACGTCTACAAGGTCTTCAAGCGCCTCATGATGACATCATTGCATTCGCACTATCTGCAAATGTATCAGGTTTGTTGGAAACTTTCTTTAAATTCCCAAACTTTTCAGCAAGCTTTTACTGGTCCTAAATGTATTTTCCCCATTTTCCTCTTTTAGTTTGAACGCCTTTAGAATTTACAGGTTTGGCTCTTTTCAAACCAAAATTTTGACTAAAAATCTTTATCTCCAACCTCAATTTACTGAGATTTGTGTAAATGCATGAAAGGCCCCTGAATCTGTGGGGCGTTCTTCTTGCCTAAAAACATAGAAATTTATTCAAAACGCCCTGATTCTTCTAAAAATACTAAAATGTGGAAAATATCCTCGTTTTTGAACGTCTATAGAACCCCAGAAACACAAGAAATTTCTATGAACAGTACTTTGTTAGTTTGAAAAGCTTTCAACGAAAACTATAAAGAGAAGGGGTAATATGGGAGAGGGAAGTATAAAAGAGGGGGAGTTTAGGAAGGGGGAAGTATAACGGAGAGGAAGTTTTAAGGAGGGGAAGTCTAAAGGAAGAGAAGTTTAAGGAGAGGAAGTATAACAGAGAGGAAGTTTTAAGGAGGGGGAAGTATAAAGGAATATAAGTTTTAGGCCATATAGGAGAGGGAATTATTAAGGAAGGGGGATGTATAACGGAGAGGTAGTCTAAAGGAAGAGAGCTTTAAGGAGGGGGAAGTATAATGGAAGCAAAGTTTATGGAGGGGTAAGTATAAAGGAAGAGAAGTTTAAGGAATTGGAAGTTTAGGGAGGGGGAAGTATAAAGGAAGAGAAGTTTAATGAGGGGGAAGTATAAAAGAAGAGAAGTTTAATGAGGAGGAGGTATAAAGGAGGAGAAGTTTATGGAGGGGGAAGTATAAATGAAGATACGTTTAAGGAGGGGAAGTATAAAGGAAGAGAAGTTTTAGGAAATACAGGAGGGGGAAGTATTAAGGAGGGGCAAGTTATAAAAGAGGGGAAGTATAACGGAGAGAAAGTTTAAGGTGGGAAAGTCTTAAGGAAAAGAAGTTTAAGGAGGGGGAAGTATAAAGGAAGAGAAGTTTAAGGAGGGGGAAGTATAAAGGAAGAGAAGTTTAAGGGGGGGGGTATACAGGAAGAGAAGTTTAGGGGGGGGTACAAAGGAAGATAAGTTTAAGGGGGGGGGGGTATAAAGGAAGAGAAGTTTAAGGGGGGGGGTATAAAGGAAGAGAAGTTTAAGGGGGGGGGGGTATAAAGGAAGAGAAGTTTAAGGGGGGATAAAGGAAGAGAAGTTTTAGGAAATATAGGAGGGGAAGTATTAAGGAGGGGCGAGTTATAAAAGAGGGGAAGTATAACGGAGAGGAAGTTTAAGGTGGGAAAGTCTTAAGGAAGAGAAGTTTAAGGAGGGGGAAGTATAAAGGAAGAGAAGTTTAAGGGGGGGGAAGTATAAAGGAAGAGAAGTTTAAGGGGGGGGGATAAAGGAAGAGAAGTTTAGGGGGGGGGTAAAGGAAGAGAAGTTTGTAAGGGGGATAAAGGAAGAGAAGTTTAAGGGGGGGGGGTATAAAGGAAGAGAAGTTTTAGGAAATATAGGAGGGGGAAGTATTAAGGAGGGGCGAGTTATAAAAGAGGGGAAGTATAACGGAGAGGAAGTTTAAGGTGGGAAAGTCTTAAGGAAGAGAAGTTTAAGGAGGGGGAAGTATAAAGGAACAGAAGTTTAAGGGGGATAATGGAAGAGAAGTTAAGGGGAGGGGGGTAAAGGAAGAGAAGTTTGTAAGGGGGATAAAGTAAGAGAAGTTTAAGGGGGGGGGTATAAAGGAAGAGAAGTTTAAGGGGGGGGGGATAAAGGAAGAGAAGTTTAGGGGGGGGGTAAAGGAAGAGAAGTTTGTAAGGGGGATAAAGGAAGAGAAGTTTAAGGGGGGGGGGTATAAAGGAAGAGAAGTTTTAGGAAATATAGGAGGGGGAAGTATTAAGGAGGGGCGAGTTATAAAAGAGGGGAAGTATAACGGAGAGGAAGTTTAAGGTGGGAAAGTCTTAAGGAAGAGAAGTTTAAGGAGGGGGAAGTATAAAGGAACAGAAGTTTAAGGGGGGATAATGGAAGAGAAGTTTAAGGGGAGGGGGGTAAAGGAAGAGAAGTTTGTAAGGGGGATAAAGGAAGAGAAGTTTAAGGGGGGGGGTATAAAGGAAGAGAAGTTTTAGGAAATATAGGAGGGGGAAGTATTAAGGAGGGGCGAGTTATAAAAGAGGGGAAGTATGACGGAGAGGAAGTTTAAGGTGGGAAAGTCTTAAGGAAGAGAAGTTTAAGGAGGGGGAAGTATAAAGGAACAGAAGTTTAAGGGGGGATAATGGAAGAGAAGTTTAAGAGGGGGATAAAGGAAGAGAAGTTTAATGGGGGGGGGGGATAAAGGAAGAGAAGTTTAAGAGGGGGATAAAGGAAGAGAAGTTTAAGAGGGGGATAAAGGAAGAGAAGTTTAAGAGGGGGATAAAGGAAGAGAAGTTTAAGGAGGGGGATGTATAAAGGAAGAGAAGTTTAACCCTTTCGAGATCGCGTCTGATGCCGGATTCTCGGCGCTACTGGCGCAGCACTTTTCCCCTCTCTTTGCCCCTCACTTCTCCCCGATCGCTCCCGACGAGTGGTGCGATCATCAAGTATTTCATTTCTTCCCCAACAGATTGCCAGTTTTTGCATGTCGCTAGCGCCTCGGGAAGCGAAGGTATTAAATTTTTTGGAGAGACTTCCCGCTGGCGCCTCTGGGCAACTAAAGTCGCCTGCGGTTTCCAAACGAAAAGCGCAAATGGCAACTATAGTCGCCTGCGGTCTCGAAAGGGTTAAGAAGGGGGATGTATAAAGGAAGAGAAGTTTATAGAGGGGGAAGTATAAAGGAAGAGAAGTTTAAGGGGGGGGGGTATAAAGGAAGAGAAGTTTTAGGCAATATAGGAGGGGGAAGTATTAAGGAGGGGCGAGTTATAAAAGAGGGGAAGTATAACAGAGAGGAAGTTTCAGGTGGGAAAGTCTAAAGGAAGAGAAGTTTAAGGAGGGGGAAGTATAAAGGAAGAGAAGTTTAACCCTTTCTAGACCTCGTCTGACGCCGGATTCTTGGCGCTACTAGCCGAAGTTTATAGAGGGGAAGTTTAAGGAAGGGGAAGTATAAAAGACGGGAAGTTTAGGGAGGTGAGTATAAAGGAGGGGAAGTATAATTTTAAATATTACTTCTTTATGGAAGTTAAAACCTACAAAAAATCCAGTAATACTGTGGCTTCTACCAACCGAAATCCTGTAATCATGGGGCCTCAGTGTCAAAAAACAAAATTTGTAGAAATGTTGTTATTGTAACTTTTTTTTTTCAGGAGTAACAATGCATGTTTGCAATGATGAAATTTATGGATACGTCATGGTTCCTCTTGAGCCTGAAGACGGTGTGAGATATGACCTTCTTCAGTTGAAGAATTTAAAATTAGAAGTCTTAGGTATTGTCTTTTTATCCTAATTACTTTATTTACTAAAAATTTTACAGTCCATAATCCACCTTTGGAAGCGTCTGAGTTTCTCAAATCTTACGTACAAGAAGTTCACGATCCTCCTCTCGTTATCGATAAAGTATTTATGATTAATCTTGAAAGGAGACCTGATCGTCGGGAAAGGATGGTGAATTCGTTGAACGAACTGCAGATCAAAGCGGATGTTGTTGACGCTGTCGACGGACAGTAAGTTCGCATGTTTTTTATTATGTCGTTAAATCTCGGGATAACAAGCTCTTAACAGCTTTCTCAAAAAAATGACTGGCAACAATTTTAGCCGAGGGTTTCGTGGAGAAGGGTGGCAAAAAGCATTAGCAAATATTTTAAAAATTAAAAGGTTCAATCAGAAAGAAAAAATTATACTTTAGGCATGAATCATGAACTTGACAACCACTTTTTTTAGCGAGATATACACTAAACACAAAATTAATCTCTATACCATTTCCTGCATCATTATGAAAATGCCTTTTTTAACAGCTATTTTAAAAAAATTGATAGATTTTCAAGAAATCTCGTTTTGCCGCTCGTTAGGAGCGCCTCATATTTGGTAGAAATGGTGTTTCTCTGCTAAAAACTGAAGAAAACACCTTTAAACTTGGTAGAAATGGTGTTTCTCTGCTGAAAAACTGAAGAAAACACGTTTAAACTTGGTGTAAATGGTGTTTCTCTGCTGAAAAACTGAAGAAAACGCCTTTAAACTTGGTATAAATGGTGTTTCTCTGCTGAAAAACTGAAGAAAACACCTTTAAACTTGGTATGAATGGTGTTTCTGCTGAAAAACTGAAGAAAACACCTTTAAATTTGGTATAAATGGTGTTTCTGCTGAAAAACTGAAGAAAACACCTTTAAACTTGGTATGAATGGTGTTTCTGCTGAAAAACTGAAGAAAACACCTTTAAACTTGGTATAAATGATGTTTCTCTGCTGAAAAACTGAAGAAAACACCTTTAAATTTGGTATAAATGGTGTTTCTGCTGAAAAACTGAAGAAAACACCTATAAACTTGGTAGAAATGGTGTTTCTCTGCTGAAAAACTTAAGAAAACACCTTTAAACTTGGTAGAAATGGTGTTTCTCTGCTGAAAACTGAAGAAAACAGCTTTAAACTTGGTATAAATGGTGTTTCTCTGCTGAAAAACTGAAGAAAACACCTTTAAACTTGGTAGAAATGGTGTTTATCTGCTGAAAAACTGAAGAAAACACCTTTAAACTTGGTATAAATGGCGTTTCTCTGCTGAAAAACGGAAGAAAACACCTTTAAACTTGGTAAAAATGGTGTCTTTTGACTGAAAGATACCGGAAATCTTATGAAAAAGGTCTTTCTCAGTCTATAGACCAATAAAAACGATCATTTTGTTCATAAAACTGTGGAAAACTCCTGAAAAACTGATGAAACAGGCGTTTGAAGCGCCTTCAAAGTTAAGACTGCAAGGTGCCTCTTTCGTAAAGCAGCAATCACCTCAAAAATTGTTGTCATTTGACTGAAAGATGCAGAAAATCTTGGGGAAAGGGTCTTTTTCAGCCAATAGACACCGTCCATGCTAGGCTCATTTTAAAGGTGATAAACTGATAAGATAACTGATAAGTTGATAAGATTTTAAAACGTTTCCAAGTTGACTGGATCTGCTATCCTGTTGTCAAAAATTAATTTTTAAAACTACATCAAATTTTAATTTTTTGCCGGGAAATGTCACTTGATGTTTGAAAAAAAAATTAAAAGCCTTTTTTGACGGTTCATAACCTATTTAGGGTAACCTTGAACATTTAGCCGACCAATAAGAGCCCTCTTAGTTTGTAACCTAGATTTCACATTTTAGTGATAAGACTCTTTGAACTTTTTTTAGAAAATGAAAATCATCTTTCTCTGTAGCTTCATCCACATGTTGGTTTTGGAAATTTTTAAGTTCTTTTTTTTTTCAAATAATTTTTATTTACAATTCCATATAACAAAAGTGAATGGCTTTCAAGCCTCGCCTGATATTGGTCATAAAGTCTTTTAAAATGAATAAGGGGTTTTTAAATGAGGCGCTCCGGGTACGAAGGGCGAACTCGACAAAACGCAGTTTCGAGATATTCGCATTTTAAAGATTCGGTTTTTACGTATTTAAAGGGGAAAAATGGCGAACTCAACATAAAAATTATATGGGTGTATTCACCAAGAGGTCTAGAATCTGAAAATGAAAAAAAAAAATGGAGGACCCTTCCTCAAAAACCCGACGTCGAGGGTATCACAATAACTTCTTTAAGGAAGTTAAAAAAATTTGTCCGATGTCGAGTTCGCCCTTCGTACCCGGAGCGCCTCAAATTTTCGTTATTAAAAACATTAGTTGTACATCTATTTTAGGTTGATTTTGTTTTCCGGAAATAAGGACGAATTGAGGTCAAATTCATCCGCATTTTCTCTGATAAAACCTTCGTGCTTTGGGGAGCTCCTTGCTGACGTTTTTAATGGCGTCATTACTTTCATTATCTCTGTACTGAATTATTTATTCATCTTTTTAGTCTACCCTGAAGGCCAATCATGAACGTTTTTAGTATTTAGGTTTAAATAATGGAGAGAGAAAAAAAAAAGTTAGGTAAACATAGTCTATTGTGTTTTGAAATCGCCTTTTCTGACCCTTGGAGCTCAGCCAAGGATCATCAATTCACCATTGAATTGCTCCTTTGTAGCTGGAGGTGTGCTTTTAAAAATATTTCGTCATTCTTTTTCTCTCATAGAAATTCGAGACGTCGATTTTGATCGTGTCGAGTTGTTGTATGCCTGGTTTAGGCTGCCTGTAGGCCTAGAGATTCGTGCTGAAATTCTCATCTTTTTGGATTTCGTCTTTTGGAAGTGAATTGAGCCGGCAGAGGACCGTCCTTCTGCTCCTTCTCGTCGAAGTCCGGCTTAAGAAATGTCTGGAGCCTTCACAGTTAAAACGGTTCGCGTCGTGATTTCCAATTTTACAACAGGCGATTATTATCGCGTATCGCATCTTTCTCATCGCATCCTGAAAAAGAGGTACATGTGAGTTTACGTTACAATAACAACGCGCATGCGCGAGCATTCAAGTATTTTTAGTAAATAAAAGGGGTGATCCATTTACTTCTGAACCATCGTGTAGATCAGTGTTTCTCAACCTTTTTGAAGCCTGCGCCCCCCTGTAAACAAGCATTTAGCGACGCCGCCAAGGGGAGCTTGAAAACGGGAGCCGGATTATAGGTTATCGGTCCAAAGGGCCGGATTATTGGTTTTCCGACCTAAGGGCCGGTTATAGGTTTTCGGTCCAAAGGGCCGGATTATAGGTTTTCGGACCAAAGTTCCAGAATATAGGTTTTTTGGACCAAAGGGCCGGATTATAGGTTTTCGGACCAAAGGGCCGGTTATAGGTTTTCGGACCAAAGGGCCGGTTATAGGTTTTCCGACCAAAGTTCCAGAATATAGGTTTTCGGACCAAAGGGCCGGATTATAGGTTTTCCGACCAAAGTTCCGGAATATAGGTTTTCGGAACAAAGGGCCAGATTATAGGTTTTCCGACCAAAGTTCCGGAATATAGGTTTTTTAGGACCAAAGTTCCGGAATATAGGTTTTTTAGGACCAAAGTTCCGGAATATAGGTTTTTTAGGACCAAAGTTCCAGAATATAGGTTTTTTAGGACCAAAGGGCCGGATTATTGGTTTTCCGACCAAAGTTCCAGAATATAGGTTTTTTGAACCAAAGGGCCATAGTATAGGTTTTCGGGCTAAAGGGCCGGATTATAGGTTTTCCGACCAAAGGGCCGGTTATAGGTTTTCGGTCCAAAGGGCCGGATTATTGGTTTTCCGACCGAAGTTCCAGAATATAGGTTTTTTGAACCAAATGGCCATAGTATAGGTTTTCGGGCTAAAGGGCCGGATTATAGGTTTTCCGACCAAAGGGCCGGTTATAGGTTTTCGGTCCAAAGGGCCGGATTATTGGTTTTCCGACCAAAGTTCCAGAATATAGGTTTTCCGACCAAAGTTTCGGAATATAGGTTTTTTGAACCAAAGGGCCATAATATAGGTTTCCGGACCAAAGGGCCGGATTATAGGTTTTCCGACCAAAGGACCGGTTATAGGTTTTCGGTCCAAAGGGCCGGTTTATTGGTTTTCCGACCAAAGTTCCAGAATATAGGTTTTTTGAACCAAAGGGCCATAATATAGGTTTTCGGGCTAAAGGGCCGGATTATAGGTTTTCCGACCAAAGGGCCGGTTATAGGTTTTCCGACCAAAGTTCCGGAATATAGGTTTTTTGAACAAAAGGGCCATAATATAGGTTTTCGGACCAAAGGGCCGGTTATAGGTTTTCCGACCAAAGGGCCGGATTATTGGTTTTCCGACCAAAGTTCCAGAATATAGGTTTTTTGAACCAAAGGGCCATAGTATAGGTTTTCGGGCTAAAGGGCCGGATTATAGGTTTTCCGACCAAAGGGCCGGTTATAACTTATAGGTTTTCGGTCCAAAGGGCCGGATTATTGGTTTTCCGACCAAAGTTCCAGAATATAGGTTTTTTGAACCAAAGGGCCATAATATAGGTTTTCGGGCTAAAGGGCCGGATTATAGGTTTTCCGACCAAAGGGCCGGTTATAGGTTTTCGGTCCAAAGGGCCGGATTATTGGTTTTCCGACCAAAGTTTCAGAATATAGGTTTTTTGAACCAAAGGGCCATAGTATAGGTTTTCGGGCTAAAGGGCCGGTTATAGGTTTTCCGACCAAAGTTCCGGAATATAGGTTTTTTGAACCAAAGGGCCATAATATAGGTTTTCGGGCTAAAGGGCCGGATTATAGGTATTCCGACCAAAGGGCCGGTTATAGGTTTTCGGTCCAAAGGGCCGAATTATAGGTTTTCCGACCAAAGGGCCGGTTATAGGTTTTCGAACCAAAGAAAGGGCCGGTTACAGGTTTTCCGACCAAAGGGCCGGATTATAGGTTTTTTGGACAAATGGGCCGTATTATAGGTTTTCGGACCAAAGGGCCGGTTACAGGTTTTCCGACCAAAGGGCCGGATTATAGGTTTTCGGTCCAAAGGGCTGAATTATAGGTTTTCGGTCCAATGGCCGGATTATTGATTTTCGAACCAAAGAAAGGGCCGGTTACAGGTTTTCCGACCAAAGGGCCGGATTATAGGTTTTTTGGACAAATGGGCCGTATTATAGGTTTTCGGACCAAAGGGCCGGATTATAGGTTTTTTGGACAAATAGGCCGTATTATAGGTTTTCGGACCAAAGGGCCGGTTACAGGTTTTCCGACCAAAGGGCCGGATTATAGGTTTTCCGACCAAAGTTCCAGAATATAGGACTCACCCTAACGCCCCCAGCCACTTAGCCATTGCCCCTTTATCACCCAAATTTTGCATAACGCTCCCAGTACCTTCTCGGCGCCCCTAGGGCGCCTGTACCGCCCCCATTGAGAATCACTGGTGTAGATGGAAGACAGGTCGACATTGAGGTAGCCTGTATAACCTTCTGGATTAAACTCCAACCCCCCTTTTTACCCTCAGTAAATTAGTGACCAATAAAATTAACATCTTTAAAATAAAAGAATTTCCTTTTTCTCATTTAGATCTCGATTAAACCTAATTAGTGCCGGAATAATTTAACTGAAGAAAGGGTCTTAAGGGTAAAAGGATTAAATAATCTCAAGGACAAATGCCCTTTTTTTCTCTCCCCAGTGTTCAAAAACCCTCTAACTTGAAATTGAATATTCTGTATGTACACCTAGTAGTTCATTTTTTCAAAATTTTGAACATTTTAGGCGTTAAAGTCCATCAAAAGTTGACCTTCTCCGTATAAGAAGGTTATTGAAATATAACCATTAAGAAGGTTAATTTTTAAAGGCTTGTAAATCGTAAACCGTTACAGATATTGAAAAAATGCACTAAATAAAATCAGTTGGAAATTCAATTCTCTTTAATTTTTATTCTATTCATTTTTTCTCTAGGGCGCACTGTTTCAAGATAAATTTATTCCAAAAAAAAATTATTTTCCGAAAATGGTGAATCCTAGAAAAAAATAATTAAGTACAAATTTATAGAAAATTAAATTTCCTACAATTTTTATTGATTAGGTGTACAAAATGAAACTCAGCCACAGGGTAAATTTGAATTTTGTAGATTTTTGCCGAGTTTTATTTTGTACACCTAGTAGTTCATTTTTTCAAAATTTTGAACATTTTAGGCGTTAAAGTCCATCAAAAGTTGACCTTCTCCGTATAAGAAGGTTATTGAAGTATAACCATTAAGAAGGTTAATTTTTAAAGGCTTGTTAATCGTAAACCGTTACAGATATTGAAAAAATGCACTAAATAAAATCAGTTAGAAATTCAATTCTCTTTAAGTTTTATTCTATTCATTTTTTCTCTAGGACGCACTGTTTTCAAAATAAATTTATTTAAAAAAAAATTATTTTCCGAAAATTGTGCATCCTTGAAAAAAATAATTGAGTACAAATTTATAGAAAATTACATTTCCTACAATTTTTATTTATTAGGTGTACAAAATGAAACTGAGCCACAGGGTAAATTTGAATTTTGTAGTTTTTAGCCGAGTTTCATTTTGTACACCTAATAATTTAATAAAGTGAGTAAACTATTGATGAAAAGTTTAAATGCCCTACGGAAAGAGTGCAAATTTTTTTACATTTTCAGATTTAATAGATGGATTTTTGGTGATAAAAAGGTTCTAACCCAAAAAAGTTCGAGAGTTATGCCCGGGTTTCTCCATAGTTTTTATTGGCGATTCACTAAACGAAATTTATTCGTTGTTTGCGATAAGGGGTGAAAAACGGTTATTCTCTCTTACCTTTATTTCTTTCATCCTCGCCGCGTATATACAGGAATTGATAGCAAACTTGAGGATTAAAAGAAAGTTGAAAAATGCGTTGATTTGAACTCTGGTACTTTTCTGTTCGGGCCTTTTAATGAGGCAGTCTTCGCAGACGATTAAGAAGTAAATTGTCGCTGGTAGATAACCGAGGAGGATCGACCCTACGATTAGCATCGTCGTCCTAAGTGCTTTTTCGTTACGCTTTTCATTACTTTGGTTTTCAGCGATCTTAAACATAATATTGGAGTTTTTCTTTTTGAAAAAGATTAATTACCTGCGCCGTTCTCGAGTATGTCGATCCCGCTCTTCGAAATCTGTTTCTGTTCGCCTGATGCCTTCTCACGAGAAGATATATGTGAACGTAGATAGCAACCATCAATGCCAGACTCGCTAAAAATACGTAGGAGGTCGTACTTCGGAAGTTTTTTCCAAAAAAAAATCTAAAAAAAAATAAGCTATGTTAATATTTATTGGTCACCGATTCACCAGTGCTTCATTTTTTTTTAAATATTAAACCGAGTAGGATTATACTTAACGAGGCAATAATTAAGTAGTGAGTGATGTAAGATTGCTGGTTAAATAGGGGGCGTTAGGTTAAGTCAAGTACCTATGTTACAGGCTTCCTCAATGTCAACCTGTCTTCTTGGATTGCTTTATTATTGACGATTTAGGTCCATTTACAGATAGATGTTGACAATCCTAGATCATTTCTAGCTCGTTATTGACGATCGTAGACTATTTTCGGCTCGTTATTGACGATCCTAGACCATTTCTAGATCGTAAATGACGGCCCTAGACAATTTCTAGATCGTAATTGACGATCCTAGACCATTTATAGATTGTAATTGACGATCGTAAACTATTTTCGGCTCGTTATTGACGATCCTAAAAAAATTCTAGCTCGTTGTTGACAAACATAGACGATTTCTACCTCGTTATTGACGATCCTTGTCCATTTGTAGATAGTTATTGACGACCCTAGATCATTTCTAGCTCGTAATTGACGATCCTATACTATTTCTAGCTCATGATTGACAATCCTAGACCAATTCTAGCTCGTTGTTGACAAACAGACGATTTCTACTTCGTTATTGACGATCCTAGACCATTTCTAGCTCGTAATTGACGATCCTAGACCATTTCTAGCTCGTAATTGACGATCCTATACTATTTCTAGCTCATGATTGGCAATCCTAGACCAATTGTAGCTCGTCGTTGACAAACATAGACGACTTTTACCTCGTTATTGACGATCCTAGACCATTTCTAGCTCGTAATTGACGATCCTCGACTATTTCTAGCTCGTAATTGACGATCCTATACTATTTCTAGCTCATGATTGACAATCCTAGACCAGTTCTAGCTCGTCATTGACAAACATAGACGATTGCTGCCTCGTTGATGACGATCCTAGACCAATTCTAGCTCGTTGTTGACAAACATAAACGATTTCTACCCCGTTATCGACGATCCTAGACCAATTCTAGCTCGTTATTGACAAACATAGACGATTGCTACCTCGTTATTGACGATCCTAGACCAATTCTAGCTCGTTGTTAACAAACATAGACAATTTTTACCTCGTTATTGACGATCCTAGTCCATTTATAGGTCGTTATTGACGATAATGGTACATTTTTAGGTCGTTATGACGATCCTAGACCATTTCTAGCTCGTAATTGACGATCCTAGACCATTTCGAGCTCGTAATTGACGGCCCTAGACCATTTCTAGCTCGTAATTTACGGCCCTAGACCATTTTTAGCTCGTAATTGACGATCCTAGACCATTTCTAGCTCGTAATTGACGATCCTAGACCATTTCTAGCTCGTAATTGACGGCCCTAGACCATTTCTAGCTCGTAATTGACGGCCCTAGACCATTTCTAGCTCGTAATTGACGGCCCTAGACCATTTCTAGCTCGTAATTGACGATCCTAGACCATTTCTAGCTCGTAATTGACGATCTTATACTATTTCTAGCTCATGATTGACAATCCTAGACCAATTGTAGCTCGTCGTTGACAAACATAGACTATTTCTACCTCGTTATTGACGATCCTAGACCATTTCTAGCTCGTAATTGACGATCCTAGACCATTTCTAGCTCGTAATTGACGATCTTATTATTTCTAGCTCATGATTGACAATCCTAGACCAATTGTAGCTCGTCGTTGACAAACATAGACTATTTCTACCTCGTTATTGACGATCCTAGACCATTTCTAGCTCGTAATTGACGATCCTAGACCATTTCTAGCTCGTAATTGACGGCCCTAGACCATTTCTAGCTCGTAAATGACGATCCTAGACCATTTCTAGCTCGTAATTGACGGCCCTTGACCATTTCTAGCTCGTAATTGACGATCTTATACTATTTCTAGCTCATGATTGACAATCCTAGACCAATTGTAGCTCGTCGTTGACAAACATAGACGATTGCTACCTCGTTATTGACGATCCTAGACCAATTCTAGCTCGTTGTTGACAAACATAGACGATTTCTACCTCGTTATTGACAATCCTAGACCATTTCTAGATCGTAATTGACGATCCTAAACCATTGCTAGCTCATGATTGACAATCCTAGACCAATTCTAGCTCGTTGTTGACAAACATAGACGATTTCTACCTCGTTATTGACAATCCTAGACCATTTCTAGATCGTAATTGACGATCCTAGTCCATTTATAGGTCGTTATTGACGATAATGGTTCATTTTTAGGTCGTTATGACGATCCTAGACCATTTCTAGCTCGTAATTGACGATCCTAGACCATTTCTAGCTCGTAATTGACGGCCCTAGACCATTTCTAGCTCGTAATTTACGGCCCTAGACCATTTCTAGCTCGTAATTGACGATCCTAGACCATTTCTAGCTCGTAATTGACGATCCTAGACCATTTCAAGCTCGTAATTGACGGCCCTAGACCATTTCTAGCTCGTAATTGACGGCCCTAGACCATTTCTAGCTCGTAATTGACAATCCTAGACCAATTGTAGCTCGTCGTTGACAAACATAGACGATTTCTACCTCGTTATTGACAATCCTAGACCATTTCTAGATCGTAATTGACGATCCTAAACCATTGCTAGCTCATGATTGACAATCCTAGACCAATTCTAGCTCGTTGTTGACAAACATAGACGATTTCTACCTCGTTATTGACAATCCTAGACCATTTCTAGATCGTAATTGACGATCCTAGTCCATTTCTAGCTCGTAATTGACGATCTTATATTATTTCTAGCTCATGATTGACAATCCTAGACCAATTGTAGCCCGTCGTTGACAAACATAGACTATTTCTACCTCGTTATTGACGATCCTAGACCATTTCTAGCTCGTAATTGACGATCCTAGACCATTTCTAGCTCGTAATTGACGGCCCTAGACCATTTCTAGCTCGTAAATGACGATCCTAGACCATTTCTAGCTCGTAATTGACGGCCCTTGACCATTTCTAGCTCGTAATTGACGATCTTATACTATTTCTAGCTCATGATTGACAATCCTAGACCAATTGTAGCTCGTCGTTGACAAACATAGACGATTGCTACCTCGTTATTGACGATCCTAGACCAATTCTAGCTCGTTGTTGACAAACATAGACGATTTCTACCTCGTTATTGACAATCCTAGACCATTTCTAGATCGTAATTGACGATCCTAGTCCATTTATAGGTCGTTATTGACGATAATGGTTCATTTTTAGGTCGTTTTGACGATCCTAGACCATTTCTAGCTCGTAATTGACGATCCTAGACCATTTCTAGCTCGTAATTGACGGCCCTAGACCATTTCTAGCTCGTAATTTACGGCCCTAGACCATTTCTAGCTCGTAATTGACGATCCTAGACCATTTCTAGCTCGTAATTGACGATCCTAGACCATTTCAAGCTCGTAATTGACGGCCCTAGACCATTTCTAGCTCGTAATTGACGGCCCTAGACCATTTCTAGCTCGTAATTGACGATCCTAGACCATTTCTAGCTCGTAATTCACGATCTTATACTATTTCTAGCTCATGATTGACAATCCTAGACCAATTGTAGCTCGTCGTTGACAAACATAGACTATTTCTACCTCGTTATTGACGATCCTAGACCATTTCTAGCTCGTAAATGACGATCCTAGACCATTTCTAGCTCGTAATTGACGATCTTATACTATTTCTAGCTCATGATTGACAATCCTAGACCAATTGTAGCCCGTCGTTGACAAACATAGACTATTTCTACCTCGTTATTGACGATCCTAGACCATTTCTAGCTCGTAATTGACGATCCTAGACCATTTCTAGCTCGTAATTGACGGCCCTAGACCATTTCTAGCTCGTAAATGACGATCCTAGACCATTTCTAGCTCGTAATTGACGGCCCTTGACCATTTCTAGCTCGTAATTGACGATCTTATACTATTTCTAGCTCATGATTGACAATCCTAGACCAATTGTAGCTCGTTGTTGACAAACATAGACGATTTCTACCTCGTTATTGACAATCCTAGACCATTTCTAGCTCGTAATTGACGGCCCTAGACCATTGCTAGCTCATGATTGACAATCCTAGACCAATTCTAACTCGTTGTTGACAAACATAGACGATTTCTACCTCGTTATTGACAATCCTAGACCATTTCTAGATCGTAATTGACGATCCTAGTCCATTTATAGGTCGTTATTGACGATAATGGTTCATTTTTAGGTCGTTATGACGATCCTAGACCATTTCTAGCTCGTAATTGACGATCCTAGACCATTTCTAGCTCGTAATTGACGGCCCTAGACCATTTCTAGCTCGTAATTTACGGCCCTAGACCATTTCTAGCTCGTTATTGACGATCCTAGACCATTTCTAGCTCGTAATTGACGATCCTAGACCATTTCTTGCTCGTAATTGACGGCCCTAGACCATTTCTAGCTCGTAATTGACGATCCTAGACCATTTCTAGCTCGTAATTGACGATCTTATACTATTTCTAGCTCATGATTGACAATCCTAGACCAATTGTAGCTCGTCGTTGACAAACATAGACTATTTCTACCTCGTTATTGACGATCCTAGACCATTTCTAGCTCGTAATTGACGATCCTAGACCATTTCTAGCTCGTAATTGACGATCTTATACTATTTCTAGCTCATGATTGACAATCCTAGACCAATTGTAGCTCGTCGTTGACAAACATAGACTATTTCTACCTCGTTATTGACGATCCTAGACCATTTCTAGCTCGTAATTGACGATCCTAGATCATTTCTAGCTCGTAATTGACGATCTTATATTATTTCTAGCTCATGATTGACAATCCTAGACCAATTGTAGCTCGTCGTTGACAAACATAGACTATTTCTACCTCGTTATTGACGATCCTAGACCATTTCTAGCTCGTAATTGACGATCCTAGACCATTTCTAGCTCGTAATTGACGATCTTATACTATTTCTAGCTCATGATTGACAATCCTAGACCAATTGTAGCTCGTCGTTGACAAACATAGACTATTTCTACCTCGTTATTGACGATCCTAGACCATTTCTAGCTCGTAATTGACGATCCTAGACCATTTCTAGCTCGTAATTGACGATCCTAGACCATTTCTAGCTCGTAATTGACGGCCCTAGACCATTTCTAGCTCGTAAATGACGATCCTAGACCATTTCTAGCTCGTAATTGACGGCCCTTGACCATTTCTGGCTCGTAATTGACGATCTTATACTATTTCTAGCTCATGATTGACAATCCTAGACCAATTGTAGCTCGTCGTTGACAAACATAGACGATTGCTACCTCGTTATTGACGATCCTAGACCTATTCTAGCTCGTTGTTGACAAACATAGACGATTTCTACCTCGTTATTGACAATCCTAGACCATTTCTAGATCGTAATTGACGATCCTAGTCCATTTATAGGTCGTTATTGACGATAATGGTTCATTTTTAGGTCGTTATGACGATCCTAGACCATTTCTAGCTCGTAATTGACGATCCTAGACCATTTCTAGCTCGTAATTGACGGCCCTAGACCATTTCTAGCTCGTAATTGACGGCCCTAGACCATTTCTAGCTCGTAATTTACGGCCCTAGACCATTTCTAGCTCGTAATTGACGATCCTAGACCATTTCTAGCTCGTAATAAACGATCCTAGACCATTTCTAGCTCGTAATTGACGGCCCTAGACCATTTCTAGCTCGTAATTGACGGCCCTAGACCATTTCTAGCTCGTAATTGACGATCCTAGACCATTTCTAGCTCGTAATTGACGATCTTATACTATTTCTAGCTCTTGATTGACAATCCTAGACCAATTGTAGCTCGTCGTTGACAAACATAGACTATTTCTACCTCGTTATTGACGATCCTAGACCATTTCTAGCTCGTAATTGACGATCCTAGACCATTTCTAGCTCGTAATTGACGATCTTATATTATTTCTAGCTCATGATTGACAATCCTAGACCAATTGTAGCCCGTCGTTGACAAACATAGACTATTTCTACCTCGTTATTGACGATCCTAGACCATTTCTAGCTCGTAATTGACGATCCTAGACCATTTCTAGCTCGTAATTGACGGCCCTAGACCATTTCTAGCTCGTAAATGACGATCCTAGACCATTTCTAGCTCGTAATTGACGGCCCTTGACCATTTCTAGCTCGTAATTGACGATCTTATACTATTTCTAGCTCATGATTGACAATCCTAGACCAATTGTAGCTCGTTGTTGACAAACATAGACGATTTCTACCTCGTTATTGACAATCCTAGACCATTTCTAGATCGTAATTGACGATCCTAAACCATTGCTAGCTCATGATTGACAATCCTAGACCAATTCTAGCTCGTTGTTGACAAACATAGACGATTTCTACCTCGTTATTGACGATCCTAGACCATTTCTAGCTCGTAATTGACGATCCTAGACCATTTCTAGCTCGTAATTGACGATCCTAGACCATTTCTAGCTCGTAATTGACGATCTTATACTATTTCTAGCTCATGATTGACAATCCTAGACCAATTGTAGCCCGTCGTTGACAAACATAGACTATTTCTACCTCGTTATTGACGATCCTAGACCATTTCTAGCTCGTAATTGACGATCCTAGACCATTTCGAGCTCGTAATTGACGGCCCTAGACCATTTCTAGCTCGTAAATGACGATCCTAGACCATTTCTAGCTCGTAATTGACGGCCCTTGACCATTTCTAGCTCGTAATTGACGATCTTATACTATTTCTAGCTCATGATTGACAATCCTATACCAATTGTAGCTCGTCGTTGACAAACATAGACGATTGCTACCTCGTTATTGACGATCCTAGACCAATTCTAGCTCGTTGTTGACAAACATAGACGATTTCTACCTCGTTATTGACAATCCTAGACCATTTCTAGATCGTAATTGACGATCCTTGTCCATTTATAGATAGTTATTGACGATCCTAGATCATTTCTAGGTCGTAATTGACGATCCTAGACCATTTCTAGCTCGTTTTTGACGATCCTATACTATTTCTAGCTATTGATTGACAATCCTATACTATTTCTAGCACGTCGTTGACGATCCTATACTATTTCTAGCACGTCGTTGACGATCCTATACTATTTCTACCACGTTGTTGACAATCCTATACTATTTCTAGAACGTTGTTGACGATCCTATACTATTTCTAGAACGTTGTTGACGATTCTAGACTCTTTCTAGCTCATTATTGACGTTCCTAGACTATTTCTAGCACGTTGTTGACGATCCTATACTATTTCTTGCTCGATTTTGACGATCCTAGACTGTTTTGGCTCATTATTGACGTTCCTATACTATTTCTAGCACGTCGTTGACGATCCTATACTATTTCTAGCACGTCGTTGACGATCCTATACTATTTCTACCACGTTGTTGACAATCTTATACTATTTCTAGAACGTTGTTGACGATCCTATACTATTTCTAGAACGTTGTTGACGATTCTAGACTGTTTCTAGCTCATTATTGACGTTCCTAGACTATTTCACGCACGTTGTTGATGATCCTATACTATTTCTAGCTCGATTTTGACGATCCTAGACTGTTTCTAGCTCATTATTGACGTTCCTAGACTATTTCTAGCACGTTGTTGACGATCCTACACTATTTCTAGCTCGTTTTTGTCGATCCCATACTATTTCTAGCTCGTGATTGACAATCCTATACTATTTCTAGCACGTTGTTGACGATCCTATACTATTTCTAGAACGTTGTTGACAATCCTATACTATTTCTAGCTCGATTTTGACGATCCCAGACTTTTTCTAGCTCAATATTGACGTTCCTAGTCTATTTCTAGCACGTTGTTGACGATCCTATACTATTTCTAGAACGTTGTTGACGATCCTATACTATTTCTAGCTCGATTTTGACGATCCTATACTATTTCTAGCACGTTGTTGACGATCCTACACGTATACTATTTCTAGAACGTTGTTGACGATCCTATACTATTTCTAGCTCAATATTGACGTTCCTAGACTATTTCTAGCACGTTGTTGACAATCCTATACTATTTCTAGAACGTTGTTGACGATCCTATACTATTTCTAGCTCGATTTTGACGATCCTATACTATTTCTAGCACGTTGTTGACGATCCTACACGTATACTATTTCTAGAACGTTGTTGACGATCCTATACTATTTCTAGCTGAATATTGACGTTCCTAGACTATTTCTAGCACGTTGTTGACAATCCTATACTATTTCTAGAACGTTGTTGACGATCCTATACTATTTCCAGCTCGATTTTGACGATCATAGGCCTGGAAACATAGCTGGAAACATGAAGGTTTCGGAACCAACTGGTGGCCTAACTTTTTTTTATACTCACTCTTCCTAATTTACTCGGTTTAAACTTTAAAAAAAAGGCGGAAATATTTACTCTATGGTGCAGTGTGACGTCTGACTGAACCCGTCGTTTTCCACAAATGAAAAATAGGTGAAAAGCACCGCCGGCGGTAGTATCCAGAGAAGGACTTCAACGGCGATAATATAGCGGACGGTCATGAGTGCAGGATACTGCAGCGGCTTCCTTATTCCGAGATAGTGGTTACCCGCGAGCGCGACCAAATGTCCAATCGTCGTATACACCGATCCCATTCTGAACGCTTCAAATCCCAACATGAAGCAACTCCCGAATAACGTGATCTTGTAAACTATGGGAAGCAAACTGTTAATGAATAAGCCGATGCCGACAGTCGCGCAAGCCCATATGTCCGATCCGACCAACGAAAGGCTAATATGAAGTGTCGGACTTATAGGCCTACGCACCCAGCAGACCGACATCAAAATTAAAACGTTTACTGTCACCGAAATCGTACAAAACGCGATCATTGGAATAGTGACGTATGCGTACAGTCTTCTCAGAGATTCGTCGTTCTCTTGAGGAATCGTATCGTTGAAAAAATCCGTTTCGTTCTCCATTTTCTGAAACAACATCCAAACATCATTTCAACCAAACTTCACTAATGTAAATGTAGGAAGCGTGAATTTAATTTACATACTATCAAAGTCCAAGGTTTCACCCTTGCTTATTGTCATACCCCAGGTCAAACCTCAACACCTCATGAACAATTTTATTAACAATTTTTTTTAATCTTTTGTCCGATAATCTCCATTAAATGTTATTTTTAGGGAGAGAGTAAAAAACTGTCAAAAATGTCGTGTCTATAATCATTGTAAATTCGCTTTTAAGGTCAGATTTCTTAGGGGTTTTTGACACGCCAATTTTAATTGGATCCATTATATATTAACCAAAAAATTGTTCAGGCACGTTATAAAAAAGAATTAGTTGTATTACTCTCTATGAACGGTTTTTCGGAGATGATCTTCCAGATCCGTATTCCTAATTTTCTCAAAGAGAAGTTATTGTATTACCTAGTAAAATGGCGGAGATGTGTCTGTTTGAAATTTTAAAAAATTCGCTGCCGATTTTCACCAAATTTTCACCAATTACTCCTTATATTTTTAAGAATTTTTGGGGTAAAAAAATTGCCACTTTTTAATTATCATTTTTTTAGTAGCGAGAAATTTCATACTTCTACCCATTACGAGAGGCACATCCCTAGGCCAAAGAGCCCATTATTTCTACCTTGACACTTACAAAAATTTTCAAAAAAAAGAACTTAAAAAATTTTACTAAAAAAAAAGAAAAAGGAAAACCCGGAAAATTTTTCGAAAAACAAACTTGGAATCTTCTCCTTTATACTTTCCCTCCGTTATACTTTCGTTCCCTTATACTTCCCCCTCTGTTATACAACATCTCCCTTAAACTTCCCCCTCCCATATACTTCCCCTTCCATTTACTTCCCCTTCCATTTACTTCCCCCTCCGTTGTACTTCCCCTCCCATATACTTCCCACCCCGTTATACTTCCCCTCCCATATACTTCCCCTCCCATATACTTCCCACTCCGTTATACTTCCCCCTACGTTTTACGTCCCCTCCGTTATACTTCCCCCTCCTATGTTGTTACTTCTCTTTATGGAAGTTTTCGTTGGAAGCTCTTCAAACCAGTACTTTTTTCCAGTTTATTGGCACTTCACCTGATTCTCGGACGTTTTCCTTAGTTTTCCGACTAGGAAAAAAAAAATTTTTTTTCTCATTTTCTGATCTTTGTACCTACAACAGAAACCATATTTTATCGGATTTTAGAAAAGTCGCCCTTATGCTGATGATAACAAAATCCTTGATTTTCGAAGCCTTGCCTAAGGAAAAGGGATGCTCAAGTTATCCTTTAGATTAAGGAAAGGAGAGTTTGGGCGGCGTAAATGAGGCGCTCCGGGTGCGAAGGGCGAACTCAACATCGAACAATTTTTTTTTTTCATTTTCAGATTCTAGACCTCTTGGTAAATACTCCCATATAATTTTTATGTTGAGTTCGCCCTTTTTTCCCCTTTAAATACGTAAAAACCGATATGCGGCAAAGCTCTAACTGCGATATCCGAGCGGGTACGAAGGGCGAACTCCACATCCTAGTCCACAACCCCCACTCCTTTTCCCATTCCAGGGCATGACTTTTCTGTTGAGTTCGCCCGTAACATTAAAATGCGAATATCTCGAAACTACGTTTTGTTGAGTTCGCCCTTCGTACCCGGAGCGCCTCAAATATACTTTGAAGTTTTTTTTTTAAGTTAACTCAGAAACATCTTACAAAGTGTAGGAAATAATATTAATTCCGAACTAGATGTGCATAAATTGTTATTACGAGTTTCCTCGAGGCTTAATATCCGAACATAACAGCTGAAGACCTTGGAGAAATAATTAAATTGTACGATATCGCTTTTCGGGAGCAATAAAACGGGGGAACAATCGTTTAGGGCAAAAGAAAAATAAGCTTTGTTCTATATTGGAACCTTTTTTTTAAATTACGAAGGTTTTTTTAAGCTTTTACTGTTTTTTTGATAAAGGCGAAGGCTTCATCCTTCCACCTCTCGTAAAAGCTAGAATGTTGACTTACTCCTTTTTCCTTTAACGAACTCATCCTCTTTTCCCGCCGAGACTTTTTTTCCCCCACTTCAAAGTTATTGGACATAAAAAAAAAAGATTTTTTTTTGTAGTAAACATAGTAATTTAAGCCAACAAGTAAAACAGAAACGGGTGGCTTCATGTCAACATGTAGCTTTAAGATCGTAACAAAAAATTCCATCTCCTAAAAAACGTTCGTGGAGAGTAACACAAACTTGTGTTTGAGAAAGAAGTAGGGAAGAACATCTCCCATCAGGAAGAGGAAGAGAACAGGAAGTGGAAGAACATCTCCTAAGTACTTGTTTGAAGAGCTTCCAACGAAAACTTCCTTAAAGAGAAGTAACAATATAGGAGGGGGAAGTATATAGGAGGGGACGTACAACGGAGAGGAAAGTATATGGGAGGGGAAGTATATCGGATGGGGAAGTATATCGGAGGGAGATGTATAACGAACGGAGGGAAAGTATAAAGAAGGGGGAAGTATAAGGGAGGGGAAGTATAAGGAAAGGGAAGTATAAGAGAGAGGGAAGTTTTTTTTGTTTTTTGTTTTTTAAAAAATTTTCCGAGTTTTTTTTTTCGAAAAATTTTCCGGGTTTTCCTTTTTTTTAGTAAAATTTTTTAAGTTCTTTTTTTTGAAAATTTTTTTAAGTGTCAGGTAGAAATAATGGGCTCTTTGGCCTAGGGATGTGCCTCTCTTAATGGGTAGAAGTACAAAATTTCTCCCTACTAAAAAAAAATAATAATTAAATAGTGGCAATTTTGCACTTAATTATTTTTTTCTAGGATGCACCATTTTCGGAAAATAATTTTTTAAAAATAAATTTATCTTGAAAACAGTGCGTCCTAGAGAAAAAATGAATAGAATAAAAATTAAAGAGAATTAAATTTCCAACAGATTTTATTTAGTGCATTTTTTCAATATCTGTAACGGTTTACGATTTACAAGCCTTTAAAAATTAACCTTCTTAATGGTTATACTTCAATAACGGACTTCGGAGTGGGAGTTGAAACGTGCAGTACACCGCTCCGTTAAATTTTGTTTTTTCTTTGGCAATTTTTCGACTTTCGGCTTCAAATTTAGCCTATGTACTCTTTTTAAAGTGCTTTCGGTCTTACAGTCATTGGTTTTTTCGTTCGTGACTTTTTACGCGTGTTTTTTAAACGAAAAGTGAGTGATTTCTCGGACGAAAATTTTTAATCCTTCTCATTTACTCAAATGCGCATGACATCCGTCTCCCACCTGCGACCCATCATTACGTCGTGTTATCAGCTTCTTCGAAATTTACAGGTGGGAGTGTGGTCATTGAACATTCTCAGCGATCCTTTTGTTTACGTTTGGCGTTGTTTTGTCAACAAGGCCACTTTAAATTGGCTTTTTTAAAATTGCCGTTTTGATCGTTTATTTTTACTTTTATTTTATTTATTTCTTATTATCTTTTCCTTTTTTTTTCTCTTTTTTTTAAAGAAGAAGATATACGGAACTTATAAAAGCTTTGGAGTTGGGTTGAAGTATCTTTAAGGAAATTTTACGTTTTGCCAATTTATTTAATTCTACAATCATTGCCAAATCAGCGATGCCTCCAATGACGCGGTCACAGAAGATCAATGCACCCGGCTCGTCGGTTAATGGGACAGCCAGCAAACCTGGGACCAAAATTGTTCCACCCAAAGCTAAAAGTAAATCAGCTTCTACTTCAATATCCATTCCAACCTCCTCGAAGCAGCCTACCATCACAGACTTATTGAGGGCAAGGAAAACTTCGATTGGTACTCAAACCGACTCGTTTGATGTCCCCGAGGCAGGCAATGAACGAACTGTTGATATACAGCATTTAAAAGAGCAGTGCGAAGCCTTAGACATCAAGGTACGTTTATTGGAAGCTGAAAAAGCCTTGCTTGTACAGGAAACCATGGACTTAAAGGCTCAACTGAGTAGGCATAACCACCTGGGTGCCAGCACTCCGGTGCAAAAATATAATGGTGTGTCCAGCAGCAGGACAACAAGTGAGCTGCAAACTAGAAGGCTTGCTGAAAACGCTACTAGACCTCATAAACCTGCTGCCATGAAAAGAAAGGTCATCCTTTTTGCTGATGTCGCGCCGGAATTCAGGTGGTCTGCGTTGGTCAGAAGGCTGCCAAGCACCTACGCTACTGAATCCTACTTCTACCGAGGGCTAAGGGACTTCTCCACATGTTATGGACTTCTTCGGAATACTCTGGAGACTTTGAAGGAGGGCGACACAGTAATCCTGAAGCTGCTCTCGCTTGCAAACGACCCGCACAGCATCGAACGTTTGGAACATCTATTCAGGGATTTCGTAGGTATAAATTTTTTTGTTTTTAATTTTCGAAAAGGCCAAGCGGAGAAATATTTACATTTTAAGCTTAACTGCCAACTTGAGGACCTGAGCAGAAAGGCTCGCAATGTCTCTGTTTTGATATCTTTGACTTCCGTCGTCCATTCTATTATTTCCTCGATAAAATTAAATATGTATTAAACTCCCATTATCAATTACAGTCAGAAAGCATAATTACTATTGACGAGACAGTTGGCTCCAATTTTTTAGAACGGACCGCTATGAGCTTACCACAAACATGACGACCATAGGAACCCCGACTACAGATCATAGGCTTAGTATAAAGGAACTTTCTACCCCGGATTTTGAATCGCTAAATATTGTATTTTGGAATTCTCATGGTTACAACAATTTTAATCTTGCCTCTAGAAACCTGCTTCATCTCGATTTTGATTTTATATGTGTTCTGGAAACATGGAAAGAGAAGCTATCAACGCCACCGCCCCTCTTTAAAAATTTTAACTTTCTCAGTGTTAACGCAGTTAGGTGTGCTAAGTCAGGAAGAGCGAGCGGGGGCATCCTTGTCCTGTTTAAACGACGTTTTGATGTCAGAGTCCTGTATTCCTGCAAAGAGTTTATCATGCTCCGAGTCGAGGAGCCCGTGAAGCTAATTTTGTGTGTTGTATATTTTCCTAAATTTATCTTGGAATTGTTGGATGTAAAACTTCAGGAGATAACAAGTAGCTTTCCTAATCACATGATTCTCCTCGGTGGGGATTGGAACTGTAGAATAGGTAATCTGAATCAAGGGGAAAAAGAATTCTTCATGGGTAGTCACCTTTCGCACATTAGAACTTCGAATGACGAATCAGAAAATAGCGATGGTCTCAAATTAGTCAAACTTATGGAAAGCTATGGCTTCTTTGTTCTAAACGGACGTTCAATAAGTGACAGTACTGGGCAGCGTACTTTTATTGGTAAGCAGGGAAGTAGCTGCGTTGATTTAATCTGGTCTAATTTTAACTCGTTGCTATATATTTACGATTTTTATGTTAGTGACTCCATCATGCTCTCAGATCATTTACCGTGTTGCTTGCGTTTATCTCTACCGTCAGAACTAAAGACCTCTGCCCGAAAGCAAGCACTAAAAAAGACTTCGCATGAGTCCCAGGTAAAGCTTTGCTGGAGGGACTCTCAAGGAGAATTATGTTCAGGGAATGAATACATGTAAAGTCGATTTTGAAGGGATGAATATGAGGGCTAGTGAATTTTATTCGCTGCTGGTCGAATCTGTGAAGGAGCAAGCAATGGCTTCAGGCATGAGCAAGAAAGTGCTCGCCACTCATCGTGTATCCAAGGATCAACCGTGGTTCGACAATGATTGCCGATCTTCAAGATTTCTCTTGCGTAGCTCACTGAGAGTATGTAAGAGGAATAAATTCTCTGAGGCTTCGTTGACAAAGTATTTAGATCTCAAAAGGTGTATAAGGAAACTATCATTCAGAAAAAAATTGCTTATCAGGATAATATAACAACTAAACTTACTAAAGTAAACAATTCGGTAGAATTTTGGCGTACCGTCAAGTCCCTCAAAAACAGTTCATGTCCCGGTTAGTTTACGGGGAGGAGATTAAGGCTCACTTCTCGAAACTCTATCCTCCAGGGACGTCTATAACATTTAGTTTTTGCGGTCAATCGGTTCACAGTTTGGATAGGCCCGTGGATCTGCCGGAGCTTGAAAGGGTATTGAATCTTTGCAAAAATAACAAAGCTGCTGGTGTGGATGAGGTGTCTTATGAATTTAAAGAATCTTCCATTGCCATGGAAAAACAATATTCTTTGCTTAGTCAACAGAGTCATGGAAGAGGAGGGTACCCGGAGGCTTGGGGTAAGATATGCTATCATTTTTGTTCAAAAAAGGCGATAATCGGGATCAGGCATCGTCAATTACTCCATCGTTTAAGTAATAGAAAAGTATATGCAGCATTCATCGACTTTCAAAAAGCCTTGACACGGTTGCACACAATTTATTGTTTAGTAAATTACTGGAATTGGAATTAGTGGAAATTCATTCGTATTCTCCAGAAGCTGTATCAACACGCCAACATCAAAATTAAGTCAAGTGACGAAGGTGATGTGGATTTTGCGATGTCATGCGGGATTCTGCAAGGCGACGTGCTCTCCCCTCTGCTTTGCGTTATTTGTTTCGGACTTTGAAAAATTTTGAGAGGCAAAGGAATGAGAGGTTTGGATATTGATGGAAACACGGACATTATATGTCTATTTTTTGCGGACGATTTGACCCTTCTCGGTTACTCTCCGGTGGACCTGCAGAGAAAAATTGACCTTTTGAAGGAATATTGCGAAGAAAACTATATTGATGGAAACACGGACATTATATGTCTATTTTTTGCGGACGATTTGACCCTTCTCGGTTACTCTCCGGTGGACCTGCAGAGAAAAATTGACCTTTTGAAGGAATATTGCGAAGAAAACTATCTAAAGGTCAATTCTAAAAATCTAAAATAGTGGTGTTCAGGAGAAAGGGAGGCTCCCTAAGTCCCTCAAATTTGTTTATGGGAAGGAATCATTTGAAATAGTCAACCAACTCGGTGTTTATTCTCCAGTTCGGGTCTCTTCAGGGAGCACATGACATATGCAGTTAAAAAAGGTATTGCCGCGTCTAGCGCTATGCATCCTATTTGTCTCTACAACAGAAATCAGGCGAAAGCAACTTGGTCAACCATATTTGGCTCTGTAGTAGCTGCAACGGCGCTGTATAGTTCAGAGGTATGGGGTATAACTGATTGTGAACCGATAGAGCGGATACAGACCCATTTTTTCAAAAACCTTTTGTTCCTTCCGAGAAGTACTCCCAACAGTTTTGTGAGAAGGGAAATGGGGCTGGTGGAATTAAAATATTTCGTTTGTAGTCGTGCCTTAAGATGGTGGGAAAAGATTTTGGCAATGGACCGGGATAGGTTCCCGAAGATAGTTTACAATAGGCTTAGGGAAATCATGGATAGTCAGGACGTTCGTTACTGCTGGGTCAGTGGTGTTAGGCAGGCTCTGTTGAACGTGGGGATGGAATTCATCTGGGAGAGGCAATCCCCCAAGTTGGTTGACGTCTATTTTGACACTATTTTAAGGAAGTTGAGGTTGTCACTATGGCAGAAGGATTCCTCCTCCATTGCAACAGCCAGACAGAACCCCTACTTTGCGATCTGCTGCTCAAAATTTCCATTAGAAAATAATTTTCTCGATCTGGACCTCCCGCTGGACGGAAAAAGACTGTACTGCCAACTAAGGGTATGCAATTTTAAATACGGCTTCATCAGAATAGGGGATCAAAAAATAAATTTTGATCCTAGCAGCATATGCCCTGCGTGTGGCTGCGGTGACGATGACATGGACCATTTCTTGTTTAACTGCACGGCACTCTCGACCATTCGGGATAACCACCCCGTGCTGGATTTATTTTCCGTTCTCGATTCTTTAATCGGTCATATCAAAAAATGAGCTGAGGTCTCTTAATGCATTTTACTCACGGCCTCGAAAATTAGAAGCAAATAAAAAAAAAAAAAAAAAAAAAAAAAAAAAAAAAAAAAAATCTGTTAAATATTAAGAGTCAAACTTTTACTTTTTGTAAAATTTTTTATACTTTTTTATGCATGTGCAGCTTTTTTGTAATGCCGCCCCGGCTGTACAATTAAAATTAAAATAATAATAATAAATACTTCAATAACCTTCTTACACGGAGAAGGTCAACTTTTGATGGACTTTAACGCCTAAAATGTTTAAAATTTTGAAAAAATGAACTACTAGGTGTACAAAATGAAACTCGGCTAAAATCTACAAAATTCAAATTTACCCTGTGGCTGAGTTTCATTTTGTACTAGGATGTTTTTTGGCTGACAGATCTAAAAAACTGAGTTAATCCAAACAATTTTGAAAAAATAATTTTCTTAAATGTAAATAAAACAAACACACTCGCGACCTCATAAATGATTCAAAACGTCCCCCCAGACAAACTACCCGGTTTTAATTAATATTCATAATAAACTCCCACGTAGAAACAAAACTATCCTCGGAATAATTTTAGTAGACAGTTAGTAAAAAAAAGAATTTTTTTTCATTAAAAATTTACGCCCAAAAAGACAGTTAATGATGTAGGCGTTTGAAAGTTCAATAGCTCATTTTATGGCTTAAAAAAAAATGTTTTAATTAAAACTCCAAATTGAATCCTGTTTTTTCACATACGCCAGAAGTTAAATGTTGCAATTACGCCAGGTCCCGAAATATACCAGAAGATAAATTAGACATTCCCCAAGATTTACGATCATTCGCAATGAAGTAAACAAGCAAAAAAACCAATGTTCGATGAAATCTTTTAAACCCTGTTTTTGTCTCTTTTTACATTCCTATATCTGTACATTTTTATAAAGAGTGCAAAATTTGAAAGACTTTTTTTAACAAAAAACTTTTTACTACCTTCCCTACTTTCCATAATAAAACTTTGAACACACCATATAATGTATCCTTTGTTTCTCCATTTTGTATTTTTAGACATTTTTCCGAAGGCCCTTGGTAATTTTATTCGGATTCCATGTTAGAATTTACACATAAATCGAATATCACGTTATAAAGATCTTTTATTTAAAAAAATTCTGGTTTTAGCAATGCCTGAAATATGAAGAAAATGGGGGTTATTTCAACGCAAAGTTAATGATTAATAATCATAATCGTTGATATAGTGTGGTTACTGATTACTTTTAATCATTAATCACAAAATAACATTAATGATTAGTAATCACACCTTGATTAATGATTTAAAAAATTATTACTTAAATAAAATTAGTTAAAATCTTCGTATCTATATAGGAGGGGAAGTATATCGGAGGGGAAGTAAAACATAGGGGGAAGTATATGGGAGGGGAGTGCAACGGTTTATGATTTACAAGCCTTTAAAAATTAACCTTCTTAATGGTTATACTTCAATAACCTTCTTACACGGAGAAGGTCAACTTTTGATGGACTTTAACGCCTAAAATGTTTAAAATGTTGAAAAAATGAACTACTAGGTGTACAAAATGAAACTTGGCTAAAATCTACAAAATACAAATTTACCCTGTGGCTGAGTTTCATTTTGAACACCTAATAAATAAAACTTGTAGGAAATTTAATTCTCTATTTTGCACTTAATTATTTTTTTCTAGGATGCACCATTTTTGGAAAATAATTTTTTTAAAATAAAATCTTGAAAACAGTGCGTCCTAGAGAAAAAATGAATAGAATAAAAATTAAAGAGAATTATATTTCCAACAGATTTTATTTAGTGCATTTTTTCAATATCTGTAACGGTTTACGATTTACAAGCCTTTAAAAATTAACCTTCTTAATGGTTATACTTCAATAACCTTCTTACACGGAGAAGGTCAACTTTTGATGGACTTTAAAAGAGGCCGTAACTAAGCGGAGGTGGCAACTACCCGAGGAATAGACCTTAAGTACTTATAAGGGATAGACCTTAAATACTGTAGGTATAATGAATAATAGAAACTACTAATTTTGGGTGAAAAGTAGGCCTCGAGAGAATTCGTGTTTGCTGAAATCTCGTAAATTGAGGAAAAGCGGGATGTTAAATGGACTCCCGTGATAAAGGGGGTTATGGAAAATTATGAAAAACGTAAAAAAATTTAATAAAATAGGGAAATCTGGGTTAAAAACCGAAGAAAACTCCGACAGATCCCGGTGAAAAAGAGTATCTTTCGGCCTAAAAATGAGAAAAACTCCCTAAAAAACGGATATGATTGGTTTTTCATGGCCGAAATAAAGAAGGAAACATCAGAAAATCCTAAAAACTTCCAAAAATTTGGTTGAAATCGTTTTGAACGAAAGATCGAACCATAAAATGAATGGCCAAAAACCCGAGGAAATCGGAGTAATTCGGCTTATGGAATTTAGAAAAAGAGTTTTTTTTTTTATCTTTGACATTTCGTTGTTATTTAAAGTTGACTGGGCTTTAGAGAAACAAAAGGTCGAAAGAATAAGGCTAAAACTTCTCTTGACGTATGCATTAATTTTCCCCATTTTTTTCTCCCACGTTCTCCGTCATTATTCAAGATTTTTCTTGGTCGTCATGAGCATTCTTGGTTTTTATGTCGGATTGTGGGTTGGGTTCATTTCCCTATCAGAAAAAATTTTATACCGCCTCCTTTTTTATCTACCCTCGTTCAAATGGAAAGTACTTTTTTTTTTCCATCCTTGATTTTCACCTGTTGACATTTTATTTATCCACTTATAGAAAAAGAATTTTTTAAAAGGTGTTAAGTCTTTAATAAACGCTACCGTTAGGAAAAGACCGAGCGATAAAAATTGGAAAAACATCACTTTGTTCTAAAATTAAACGGGGGAGGAAAAAACCTTCTGGCTCCCTCTCTTTTCCTCCGTTGAAAAAAAAAATGTTTGGATAGGACAATAAATTTTGATTAAATATGGATCGGCGAGGCGGTTCTAGTCTATAAAGATTAGTTTCTATAATTTATTACCTTACTGGGGATTTTAACATTGATTGAAAAGGTTTAATGGCCCATCTTCGGCAGGAAAACCCACTTTTTCTGATATCTGGCCCTTTCCGCTCTATCCACAAAACTTCAAGACTTTTGGTAAAAAAAAAAGATGTTCTTGTTTTACCCTCCAAGTACTGTTTTTGGGGAAGGGTCGAGGAAAACGGTCAAAAATCAAGCGTTCAAACTAAGTTCGATTACTTTTTGTAACCGATTATACAGGGTGTCCGGAAACACATGGCAAGCGTCTGGGAGAGCGTTAAAAAGTGGTTTTACGAAAAAAAGTTAAATGTAAACCCCCCTTAATTTAAATCAAAGAATTTGATGGTGTAGTTTAAAATCTGCCTGGATATACAGGGTGTCCCAGACACAACCTAACTTCGTTATTTCAAATGAGAACCCCTATTTTTTTATTTCAGATTCGTAATCTACGCAAAATTTCAAGTAGATTTGAGTACTCATATGACGATTTTGGACAACTTTTAAAAAATGTCAAAATTTAGCGTTTTTTGCGCTAAAATCCGTTAAAATTGACCTAGGAGACTCGTTTTTTTTTTAATTCCACTTATTTTTTCCCGAAGAATCCAACTGTCTCAAATTTGAGCATCTTCGCATTCTGCATCACGAGATTTCGTCGCAATGGCCTTTTTTCAAGTTAGAACCCAAATTTTTAGTTCAGAAATGAAAATTAGCACTTGTTGAAAGGAATTTTTCTTTCGGACCACAAATTTTGAAAGAGCTACAGCGTCTTTTGTGTTTATGCATCAAAAATTAAAATTCCGTCAACAAATCGCTAATTTCCATTTTTGAAGTATGGAATTTGGAGTTAAACTTGAAAAAAGGCCATTAGCGACGAAATCTCGTGATGCAGAATGCGAAGATGCTCAAATTTGAGACAGTTGGATTCTTCGGGAAAAAATAAGTGGAATTAAAAAAAACGAGTCTCCTAGGTCAATTTTAACGGATTTTAGCGCAAAAACGCTAAATTTTGACATTTTTTAAAAGTTGTCCAAAATTGTCATATGAGTACTCAAATCTACTTGAAATTTTGCGTAGATTACGAATCTGAAATAAAAATAGGGGTTCTCATTTGAAATAACGAAGTTAGGTTGTGTCTGGGACACCCTGTATATCCAGGCGGATTTTAAACTACACCATCAAATTCTTTAATTTAAATTAAGGGGGGTTTACATTTAACTTTTTTCGTAAAACCACTTTTTAACGCTCTCCCAGACGCTTGCCATGTGTTTCCGGACACCCTGTATTTTGATTATTGTAATCTGACTGTTAAAAATTCTTGATTTTTTTTACATGATTATACGTAATTATGGTTAATTTATGGTTACAAAATGTAATCAACCCAGATGATTACAAAAAATAACCGATAACCTAAGTGTTCTGATTACTTCAAGATGATTTTTTTAATATTAAAAAGAGTACTTCTACGTTCAGCAATGCGTATTACAAAGTAAAATGTAATCATTGAGTAATACATGATTACTTTTTAACTTTCTTAAAGAAGTTATTGTGACACCCTCCACGTCGGGTTTTTGGGGAAGAGTCTGGAAGACTCTGTAGCGTCAAATTGATAGAGGATCTAAACCGATCTCAATTTTGTCTGTGAAGCCGGCCGGCCGTAGCATTTTTCCAGAACAATCACTCAATTTTTACACTTCCTAATTGAGGCGGTAGGTGGAAAAGGGGCACATACGGAAAAAGTAGGTTTTGAGATATAAGCGTTTAAAGTTTTTAATGAGTAAAAAACATAACTTTTTCACCCTCAATCTTCCTTCCGATTGTTTTATATGATCCCTGCACTTATCCTGAAGCCAAAACCAACAATGATAAAGAAATTGAGTTGATAGAAAATTAATTATAAGCGAAATAATGAGAGCACTTTATGTGCCCCTTTTCCGGAGAACGGGTTATGATAAATTATTTTTCTCTTAAATAAGGAAATAAATTATTAAATGACCAATATTGAACTGTATTAAACATAAATTTAATTTTTTTAAACAAAATACTTGATGAATTCTTAAACAAAAATACCTAAACGAAAAAATCTTCCAATACGTAAAAAAAAAAATCAGTCACTCGTACTATCTTCATCGAGGTCAAGGTCAGAATATTTGTCTTCATCTTCTACGTCATCTTCTCTTCCACTTTGAGAACCATCTGTTTCTGCTAAGATTCTTTCAATCCACGCGATGCTGGGTGCAGTGAGATATGGGTAGAGACCTCGAACATCTTTCTTCTTACTCTCATTTATCTTGGACGGTGAAACTTTAGTTAAATTGAGGGGTTGAATTGTCTGCAGCCTGTCTTTAAAGAAGTCGAAGTCAATGAATGACTGGGAGTGGGAGTAAACTGAAGAAGCAGAAAGCAAACCGAATGAAGATGCTCTGATTATGACGTATTTTCAAATTAAGAATTTTACTCCTTTTGAGATAGGCGCTGGATGACTTCTGAATAAATGAGATAGTCCCTTCTCCCAGTCGACAATCAGAGTTGGGTCCATTATGACTTCATAAGGTTTTTCTCCAATTTTTCTAGCCAAAACCATTGCCGAAAGGTACGTCTTGGCAGTGGATATCTTTTCTTTTCCTTTTAAAGCTTTCGCTATAGTGCCAAAGTTACGGTCACAAACAGAAAATGAGTGTCCTCTGACCGGAAATAACTGTGTGACAACAATATTTTTAGATTTCGCCAACCAGCAACAAACTGAGTCATGGTTTTATTTTTGTTTTGCCCACCACAGTTATCTGAAAGCAAGTAAATCTCAGTGCATTGCTTATACTTCGTTAACATCTTCTTAAGGACTTCAAACAAGAACGAAATCACTGAGTTGGCTCCTTTCTTTGAATAACCTTCCATAAAGCAGTAAAAAAATGATGAGTTGTCATTGTACACATGAATGTTTAATACATACAACCAGAGCAGCCGCTTATAAAACTGGTCGGTCACGTTCAGCTTCGGGATGGGGTAGTTTTGCCCATAGTCAAATTCGATTACAAGAATGGTTTCATCGGTTTTCGCTCGCTCGATCAGCTGGTCTTTTAAAGTCTTGTGGGCAGCAACTTTCCTCTCGTGAAGGGCAAAATCAAGCTTTATGCGGTCGTTCGGATTAACTGCCAAAATGGTTTTAGCTTTTGAGCAAAAATCACACACATCAGTTTTGGGGGCACGAAACGCAAAGTTGCAGTGTTGACTAAAGTATTTAAAGTATGTCTTATACTTCATACGTAGGTTCTGGTGGGTTTCTTCCTTGTAAAATTTAGAAAATAGGTCGTGCAGTTTTTTCACATTCAATTCTGGATTATCGAAATAGTTAAGATTCGTCTTGTGAGAACAGTAGTGACTTTTCTTATGAGGGATCGAGAGGAGGTGTCTTTCGAGAAGCGGGTAGACATTACATTCTAGCTTATGAGGCCTATTTTTATGGTGTCCCCTTTTGTCTTGAAGGGAAACATTGCTAATGGATTTATCTCTCACATTACGCAGTCGTTTCAAAGATATTTGGTATAGTCTTAAAACAAACTCCCTGCATACATCCACATTCGTAGAATTTATGTGGATTTTGTATGCCCAAATAAAGTTTCTTTTTAGTTTTGCGTCAACTTTCTTAGTCTGTGATGGCCTACAATTCATACAATTTGATAAAACTGTGTCTTGCACAAATTTGTTACCACTTTCCCAAAAGGTAGAAAAAAGTTCTTCTTGCTTTTCCTTACTTACTTTTTCTGAACACTTCTTCTGACAACACGATGAAACGAATTCAAATTTTTTTCCTGCGTGTTTGACGCCTTTGTAATCTTCAAACGCCTGTCCAGATTGACGCGCACTTTTATTCTTCTCTCTTCTCCATTCTTGTTTTCTAAGGGGCCTTTTCCTCCTCGAAACTACTGAAACACTGCTTGTCGCTATACCACTCATGATTGACTATAAGACGCAACTAACTTTGCTTATGAAATGAGATTTACGGATGACGATAAAATTCCAATATTGTATACTACATAGAAGTAGCTCGACCAATTATTTTTGTCGGATCGTTTTGACCTTTGTTCACTATTATTATTAAAAGTAAGGATGCGAAAAATGCAATCTCCCGAAAAAGGGCACATGAGCTCATGTGCCCCTTTTCCTCCTACCGCCTCAATTAATATTAGGTGTACAAAATGAAACTCAGCCACAGGGTAAATTTGAATTTTGTAGATTTTAGCCGAGTTTCATTTTGTACACCTAATACAATAACTTCTATTAGAGACGATTAAGAATACGGATCTGGAAGACCCTCTCTCAAAAACCATTCATGGAGAGTAATACAATAGCTTCTCTTTAAGAAAGTTAAGAATACGAATCTCGGAGACCTTAAGAAACCGTTCATGGACAGTAATACAATAACTTCGCTTTGAGAAATTTAAGAATACGGATATAGAAGACCCCAAAAACCGTATCCTTGAGAATGTTAAGAGCAAATATAATGCACAAAAAGTAAAAGGAAGACGGAGGCTGTGGAAGAGATCAGACGGAAAAATAACAGCCTTTTTGATTTAATTAAAAAAACATTTTAAATTTTATTAATTTAATTTAACAAGTTTAAAGTTTTTAAAACGTTTTTAGTAATTGAATTCCGATGTTAATGTAAGCAAATTTGCGTCTGTGAAATATTATGAATTTGGTTTCATATTGTTTAGAGCTTTGTGGAAGTTTCGTGTGTAAATTCCTAAGAGCCTTAGCGGAGCTTTATCTAGACCGCAATACGTGTCGGGGGGCCGTGGGGAGCGGGCGGGGCGAGGGGGGCCCGTGGGGTTGTTTGTTCCAAACATTTTAGCCAATTCGCCCACCTATAGAGTCACCGCCGTCTGGATAAGCCCTTAACGAGTGCTCTGAGCCCCATTTGGCGTCTTTTCACAGCAGTCTGTTTTTTTTTCTTCTTCTTTCTTCTCTTTTATCGCCTCACTTTCATCTCAACACCTCTGAGACGTATGAGACATTTTTTTTATTTCACAAAATATTCTTTTAACCAAAGAAAATGGCGAAAATTAGAGAGAATAAATTGAATCGGGGGAAAAAAAAATCAAAGGTGAACTTAATGATGATTGATTTTAAGTGGACCAAATGAAAAACCCACCCCACAAAACCCACTTCTATTCATTAGCTACAGTCAACATTTTCATTTATTTTATTTTCGCCGTCAATTATCATAAAAACATTTTACTTCTTCAAAGAAAAGTTATTGTGACACTTGGTGTCACTGTGTGGGTGACACGTGTATTTGAAAATAGATCTTCTACATTCCGAGGAGGAAAATTGATCAGGAAGAACCTCCCCAAAAAACGTTCGCGGAGAGTAATACAATAACATTTCTTTAAAAAAATTAATAATATGGATCAGAAAGACCGTTTCCTAAAAACCATTCATGGAGAGTAACATACTAACTTTACTTCACATTTTACTTCTTCAAAGGAAAGTTATTGTGACACCCTCCGTCTTTGGAAACGGATCATCTACATTCCGTGGATCAGGAAGAATATCTCCTAAAAACCGTTTGTGGAGGGTAATACAATAACTACAATTGTTTTTCACAGGTCGGTTGTCTCTGGTGCCAGCCGTCCGCCCACGTTTCGTCCAAACCACAGAATCTTCCTTTTTAATCATCGACAGATAGTGGAGAAAAGTTACTTAATCGCCCTACTTTGTAGATGTTTCAGTTGGGAACAAAGCAGTATTTTTAATGTATTAGGTGTACAAAATGAAACTCGGCTAAAATCTACAAAATTCAAATTTACCCTGTGGCTGAGTTTCATTTTGTACACCTAATAATTCCCTCCACAAAGAAAACTATTGAGATCTCTACCTATCATAAGGTTGTCTGTAGTGCCGGCTGTCTGTCTTCGGTTTTTTCTTCTTCTAGGCCGGAATTTTCATCCGGTTTTGACCAAATTTTCACTGAAAGTTTTCTTAAAAATGTCGCGTTTTCCGGCGGAGTTCTATCTGGCTATTTTTGTCTAATGATTTGTCTAATTTTGACCAAATTTTGGCCAAATTAAAAAGCAAAAAATTTCCCTCATCAGAAAAACCCCGAAATACACCGTATTTCACCGCAGTTTTTTCAGAATCGTTTTTCCTCCTCGATTGAGAAACCCCTATTTTACATAAATGATTTAGAATAATCAATTCAACCCTTGGATCTTATCCAAACCCCATTGAAAATTGCCAAAAAGTATGGTTTTAATTTAAAGTAGAGTAAACATTTTTTTTTTTTTTTAATTTTTATTGCTATACGCAAATTGATTTTATTATCAAACACTCCAGCTTCCCGCAGTCTCCACTAATTCTCTTGTAGATAGGTCCACAGAGAAAAGATAGAAATGATTGTGATAGAGGGAATAGCTCACCTGACGAGGCTTATTAAGCCGAAACGCGTCGTGAGATACCCGTTATCACAGTCATTTCTTCCTCTGTTGTTGGTTAAGTGTTTGATAGTAGAGTAAACAAAACCATTATTTTTCCCTTTTTTTTAAAATTCGTTTCTAATCCGCAAGTTAACTACATATTAGGTGCACAAAATGAAACTCAGCCACAGAGTAAATTTGAATTTTGTAGATTTTAGCCGAGTTTCATTTACACCTAGTAGTTCATTTTTTCAAAATTTTGAACATTTTAGGCGTTAAAGTCCATCAAAAGTTGACCTTCTCCGTGTAAGAAGGTTATGGAAGTATAACCATTAAGAAGGTTAATTTTGAAAGGCTTGTAAATCGTAAACCGTTACAGATATTGAAAAAATGCACTAAATAAAATCGGCTGGAAATTCAATTCTCTTTAATTTTTATTCTATTCATTTTTTCTCTAGGACGCACTGTTTTCATGATAAATTTATTTAAAAAAAAATTATTTTCCGAAAATGGTGCATCCTAGAAAAAAATAATTAAGTACAAATTTATAGAGAATTAAATTTCCTACAAGTTTTATTTATTAGGTGTACAAAATGAAACTCAGCCACAGGGTAAATTTGAATTTTGTAGATTTTAGCCGAGTTTCATTTTGTACACCTATATCAAGGAAGAAATGACGGAAGCTATAAAATTGAGGGGAGCTCATCTGACGACGCCTTTTAAGCCGAAACTAGTCGTCAGTCATTTTTTCCTCGATTATCGCTCTCGATAACGTTAAAAAAATTAGTTTCGCTCACCTGATTTTTACAAATCCCTTTTTCCGAATGCCATTAATCTGTAAAAAGAAAAATAGTTATGAAAAACAAGGGGTTTAAAAGATTAAATTCATGATATTCGACCGTGTGTAAAAATAACAATTCTGTTCCCTCATGCGGAAATGAAGGGGGAGACTATTATTATTCCGGTAATATCTTCAAGGAGACAAAAAGTAGTTTTTCAATTTCCTGAAGTGGGAAAGCTTTTAAATTTATTACTTTTCCTTTCTTTTTTTTTATTAGAATCGTTTTACGTGTGCGATTTCGTCTCGATAAACCCTTCACGTTTCTGTTATCTGATGAGAAGTTAATGTTTGGATTAAAGACTTCTTAAAGTTAGGAAGAACATGTTTTCCTCGTGGGAAGAACTAAGTTAATTCTAACTTCTGCTCTTCTTGACTTAACAAAACCCTGGAATTTCATTAGCTAAATCCCGATTTAAAAAAACATCTTTCTTTTTTTTTTACATGAATAATGGAAATTTTTTTTATTCATAATTTTAATTTATAACCTTGTATTCGTAAAAAAAAGTTTTTCCCCCTCAATAAAGTACTGGTTTGAAGAGCTTCCAACGAAAACTTCCTTAAAGAGAAGTATCAATATAGGAGAGGGAAGTATTATAGGAGGGGTAGTATAACGGAGGGGTAGTATAAAGGAGGGAAAGAATAAGGGAGGGGGAAGTTTTTTTTTTCGAAAATTTTTTTAAGTTTTTTGTTTTGAAAAATTTTCTAAGTTTTCTTTCCTAAAATTTTCCAAGTTTTCTTTTTTTCGAAAATTTTTCTAAGTGTCAAGGTAGAAATAATGGGCTTTTTGGCCTAGGGATGTGACTCTCTTAATGGGTAGAAATATGAAATTTCACCCTACTAAAAAAATTAATAATTAAAAAGAGGCAATTTTTTGCGCCAAAAATTCTTAAAAAAATTTAAGGAGTAATTGGTGAAAATTTGGTGGTTTTTACAAAAAAAACTTAGAAATTTTTTCGAAAAAAAAACCGGAAAAGTTTTCGGAAAAAAACTTGGCAAATTTTTTGAGAAAAAAAAACTCGCAAAATTTTTTGGGAAAAAACAAAATTCGGACAATTTTTCAAAAATAAACTTAGAAAATTTTTCGAAAAAACAAACTTGGAAAATTCTCCTTTATACTTTCCCTCCCTTATACATCCCCTCCCGTTATACTTTCGTTCCCTTATACTTCCCCCTCCGTTATACTTCACCCTCCCATATACTTACCACTCCGTTATACTTCCCCTCCCATAACTTCCCCCTACGTTTTACTTCGCTTCCGTTATACTTAAAATTAATATTTAACTTTAATTATTAAAAATTAATAATTAAAAAGTGGCAATTTTTTTACGCCAAAAATTCTTAAAAAAATATAAGGAGTAATTGGTGAAATTTTGGTGGTTTTTACAAAAAAAAACTTAGAAAATTTTTCGAAAAAAAATACCGGAAAAGTTTTCGGAAAAAAACTTGGCAAATTTTTTGAGAAAAAAAAAACTCACAAAATTTTTTGGGAAAAACAAAATTCGGACAATTTTTCAAAAATAAACTTAGAAAATTTTTCGAAAAAACAAACTTGGAAAATTCTCCTTTATACTTTCCCTCCCTTATACATCCCCTCCCATAACTTCCCCCTACGTTTTACTTCTCCTCCGTTATACTTCCCCCTCCTATATAGATACCTCTCTTTAAGTAAGTTTTCGTTGGAAGCTCTTCAAACCAGTACTTTTTTTTTGGTGAGTGTCTTTCAGATCCATAATTGATTCTTAATTTTAATCTTCGTTATTTTTTTTTTCTTTTAGTAAAAAGACGGGGATGAATGTCGAGAAAATAGAAAGACATAAAGAAGTTTTAAGTGGTGATAAAAATCCTAAATTTTGATGTATATCTTCCTTTAAACTTCTTTTGACATTTCACCCGAGAGAAAATAAAAGTTAAAATGTCGAGGAGTTTCTTTTTCTATCCTTTTTATACACTAACTTTGAAAAGTCCTAAAATTACTTTTATGAATAATCATCGTTATTGATTGAAAATTAATGATTGGAGTCGTTACGTCTATTAATCATTATGAGCTATTCAATCAAGTAATTTCAAACTCGCTTTTCCTATCTTACTAATTACCCTACAATAACGAGTCTGGTTGATAAAGTAAAAAAATAAAAACAATTTTATACTCTTTGAATTCCTTTTAGTTTTTAAATTATTGAAGATCGTGCTCTCTGTTGACGTTCTGTATTCTATTCTAATGGCTTCCACAGCCTAGAAACCCAGAGGTCGTTGGTTCAAACCCCACCGGGAGCCAAACTTTTTTCTCTCCCTCTCGAAAAAAAAACGAAATTTCTAGTTTTTATTAGGTGTACAAAATGAAACTCAGCCACAGGGTAAATTTGAATTTTGTCGATTTTAGCCGAGTTTCAGTACACCTAGTAGTTCATTTTTTCAAAATTTCGAACATTTTAGGCGTTAAAGTCCATCAAAAGTTGACCTTCTCCGTGTAAGAAGGTTATTGAAGTATAACCATTAAGAAGGTTAATTTTTAAAGGCTTGTAAATCGTAAACCGTTGCAGATATTGAAAAAATGCACTAAATAAAATCTGTTGGAAATTGAATTCTCTTTAATTTTTATTCTATTCATTTTTTCTCTAGGACGCACCGTTTTCAAGATAAATTTATTTAAAAAAAAAATTATTTTCCGAAAATGGTGCATCCTAGAAAAAAATAATAAAGTACAAATTTATAGACAATTAAATTTCCTACAATTTTTATTTAGTGCATTTTTTCAAAATTTTAAACATTTTAGGCGTTAAAGTCCATCAAAAGTTGACCTTCTCCGTGTAAGAAGGTTATTGAAGTATAACCATTAAGAAGGTTAATTTTTAAAGGCTTGTAAATCGTAAACCGTTACAGATATTGAAAAAATGCTCTAAATAAAATCAGTTGGAAATTTAATTCTCTTTAATTTTTATTCTATTCATTTTTTCTCTAGGACGCACTGTTTTCAAGATAAATTTATTTAAAAAAAATTATTTTCCGAAAATGGTGCATCCTAGAAAAAAATAATTAAGTACAAATTTATTGAGAATTAAATTTCCTACAATTTTTATTTATTAGGTGTACAAAATGAAACTCAGCCAAAGGGTAAATTTGAATTTTGTAGATTTTAGCCGAGTTTCATTTTGTACACCTAATAAATTATTGAAGATCGTGCTCTCTGTTGACGTTCTGTATTCTATTCAGAAGGCTTCCACAGCCTAGAAACCCAGAGGTCGTTGGTTCAAACGCCACCGGGAGCCAAACTTTTTTTTCTCTCCCTCTCGAAAAAAAGCGAAATTTCTAGTTTTTAAATCGAAAAATGACCTAATTTTGACCTCCTTTTACCTAAAATAAATACGTTTATAATTTTTACGGTTTTAAGTATTTAAAAACAAAAACTTTCGTCTTTATTACTGCATAAAAAAAGGAGTTTAAGTGAAAGCAATTAAAAGCCCATTTACAGTTTCAAGTTATTTAATTAAAAGAAATCCCATTATTACTTTTCCATGGCTGCGTCCAATCACCGGAGTTGGACGTTTAATTTATTAAGATAACTGACGTTTTATCAATTTCGATGCACCTATGATTTCCGTTTACAATATTTTAAGACGGATTTAAATGAATTCTATTTAATATAAAGAGTGGAGTATCCAAGAAAGTTTTTTTTCCCCCGATTCCGAGGTCCTTTTCTTTAAATCCTTCTTAAGCTCGCTGGAATTTTTCCTCCAAATCTTTGTAAAAGGATTACGACGAAACTCTTCATCGTATTTTCTTGTGTAATATGTTTTCGGAAAGAGCTCATCAAAAACTTCAAAATGGCTAGCGGTTTTTTTGAAAAAATGTTTTGGTAGAAAATTAAGTTTTCCATTTTCAAAAGGAAAACTTTCCCGGAAAAACTGCTCCCAAGACCGCCTAGACATTCCCAAATTATCGAGAACAGGCTTTTTTAAAAAATTTTCCGACGATTTTTAGTGCTTAAATGTAGGAATGTAATTTTAGGCATCTTCCCTCTCTGCCACGCAGATGAGTTAAGTGTGTGAAACCCGAATGAATTTTAAGTTTCTCAGAAAAAGTAGGGAGAAAGTGATGTTCTCGCCCGTTCCCTGTGGCTGGCGGAAGACTTTTTTTAGCTCAAAACTGGAAAAAAATTGTACGAATACTTTCAGTTCCCATCGGCTCCTTTACTTTTGTGACCCTTTAGAAAATGTTATGTTTTCAGTTTTGAAACTGTTCCACTATTGTAAACTGCTATTTTGCAAACCCCTTTTGTGGGTTTCCATTTGTCTTTTTGGATTTGTGTACTTGAATTTCAGCGCACGTCTCCAACCTTTGGTTCTCTCACACGTATTATATTGTTTAGACATAAAGTAGGATTAAATTATGACGGAAAAAGGAACATGCTTATGAAAAAAAAAACAAAAAAAATTCCACCATTTTTAAAATATTAGGTGTACAAAATGAAACTCGGCTAAAATCTACAAAATTGAAATTTACCCTGCGGCTGAGTTTCATTTTGTACACCTAATAAATAAAAATTGTAGGAAATTTAATTTTCTATAATTTGCACTTAATTATTTTTTTCTAGGATGCACCATTTTCGGAAAATAATTTTTTTTTAAATAAATTTAGCTTGAAAACAGTGCGTCCTAGAGAAAAAATGAATAGAATAAAAATTAAAGAGAATTGAATTTCCAACAGATTTTATTTAGTGCATTTTTTCAATATCTGTAACGGTTTACGATTTACAAGCCATTAAAAATCAACCTTCTTAATGGCTATACTTCAATAACCTTACACGGAGAAGATGCACCATTTTCGGAAAATAATTTTTTTTTAAATAAATTTATCTTGAAAACAGTGCGTCCTAGAGAAAAAATGAATACAATAAAAATTAAAGAGAATTATATTTCCAACAGAATTTATTTAGTGCATTTTTTCAATATCTGTAGCGGTTTACGATTTACAAGCCTTTAAAAATTAACCTTCTTAATGGTTATACTTCAATAACCTTCTTACACGGAGAAGGTCAACTTATGATGGACTTTAACGCCTAAAATGTTCAAAATTTTGAAAAAATGAACTACTTAAATAAGACTTGTAGGAAATTTAATTCTCTATAAATTTGCACTTAATTATCTTTTTCTAGGATGCACCATTTTCGGAAAATCATTTTTTTTAAAATAAATTTAACTTGAAAACAGTACGTTCTAGAGAAAAAATGAATAGAATAAAAATTAAAGAGAATTAAATTTCCAACAGATTTATTTAGTGCATTTTTTCAATATCTGTAACGGTTTACGATTTACAAGCCTTTAAAAATTAACCTTCTTAATGGTTATACTTCAATAACCTTCTTACTCGGAGAAGGTCAACTTTTGATGGAACGCCTAAAATGTTTAAATTTTTGAAAAAATGAACTACTTGGTGTACAAAATGAAACTCGGCTAAAATCTACAAAATTCAAATTTACCCTGTGGCTGAGTTTCATTTTGTACACCTAATTTAGGAAGTGTAAAAAATGTGTGACTGTTCTGGAAAAATGCTACGGCCGGCCGGCTTCACAGACAAAATTGAGATCGGTTTAGATCCTCTATCAATTTGACGCTACAGGGTCTTCCAGACTCTTCCCCCAAAAACCCTGCTAGAAGGGTAAAACAATGACTTTTTTAAAGAAGTTAAAGAAGGGCGAAAACAATATTTTACCTTCGACAATTCATTGTAATGGAGTGTGTAAGGGGGTCTGACAGGGTTTAACTTTCAAGGAAGTTCAGGAGTGTGAGGTAACGATAAAAAAAAAGCCACCCCACCTCTAATGAAGTAAAACACCTTTTTTTTCTCTCTTTTCCGAACTTTATTCGATAAAAAGCCTACCCCTCCTGGCTCCTAAAACAATTAATAACATGAATAAGACTAATGGCTTTTAAAAGTTAATATTGATAAATAATGAAGTGAGTTTAAATAAAAAGTTAGTTTAGCTTCCCAAACGCTTTTTTTGAAATTTTCAGCGGAAAGGGGTAACAATTTGCCCTCAGGCGTCTTTAAAAATGATTCTATCGGAAAATTATTTATATGTATTTTAAAACACTAAAAGCTAAAAAAAAAAAAAAAAATGGCTGAGTTTCATTTTGTACACCTAATAAATAAAACTTGTAGGAAATTTAATTCTCTATAAATTCGCACTTAATTATTTTTTTCTAGGATGCACCATTTTCGGAAAATAATTTTTTTAAAAATAAATTTATCTTGAAAACAGTGCGTCCTAGAGAAAAAATGAATAAAATAAAAATTAAAGAGAATTGAATTTCCAACTGATTTTATTTAGTGCATTTTTTCAATATCTGTAACGGTTTACGATTTACAAGCCTTTAAAAATTAACCTTCTTAATGTTTATACTTCAATAACCTTCTTACACGGAGAAGGTCAACTTTTGATGGACTTTAACGCCTAAAATGTTTAAAATTTTGAAAAAATGAACTACTAGGTGTACAAAATGAAACTCGGCTAAAATCTACAAAATTCAAATTTACCCTGTGGCTGAGTTTCATTTTGTACACCTAATAAATAAAAATTGTAGGAAATTTAATTCTCTATTTTGTACTTAATTATTTTTTTCTAGGATGCACCATTTTCGGAAATTAATTTTTTTAAATTAAATTTATCTTGAAAACAGTGCGTTCTAGAGAAAAAATGAATAGAATAAAAATTAAAGAGAATTGAATTTCCAACTGATTTTAATTAGTGCATTTTTTCAATATTTGTAACGGTTTACGATTTACAAGCCTTTAAAAATTAACCTTCTTAATGGTTATACTTCAATAACCTTCTTACACGGAGAAGGTCAACTTTTGATGGACTTTAACGCCTAAAATGTTCAAAATTTTGAAAAAATGAACTACTTTGTGTACAAAATGAAACTAGGCTAAAATCTACAAAATTCAAATTTACGCTGTGGCTGAGTTTCATTTTGTACACCTAATATTTTGGTCTCCGAACCTGCATATTAAAAACTTCTTGAGGCTAGTTTTGTTCAAACTCTAGTATTTTGATGGGTTTTGGTCTAGGATAAACTAACTGGTGGCCATGGCAACTGATTGCCCAAATGTGTTTAAACAGCATATGAGACAATCACCTTCTCAAACTTAAAATCGAATATAAAACCAATGTATTGTTGTTAAGAAATTAACAATATATTAGTTTAAAAAGGAATAAGTTGAACAAAGGACTTATTAATAAAGGAAATTAACGTTATTTTAAGGGGGGATGAAATTGATACGAAAATTATGACGTCACTAGGGCAAATAGGGTATTATGTACAAAATCGATGCGACAGTCCCTTTAATTTTGGCATCTTTTTGAAACTAATATTGCTAGGAAATAAAATAATCTTGAGAATGTTTCAAACAATGGCCCGTATTAACTTATCCTTCAGATTTTTCCCCAGCCTTTTCAAGCTAGCTACTGAGGTGTCTTAAGGATTCCTCGAACGGAGGACTCTCATTGGCTGATGATAACTCAATCGTTGAATTTTATTTCGTTAAGGAACGAAAAAGTGATGTAAATACGCCGTTCGAGGAAGCTTTAGAGCAAAGGATCCCTTCTTTAAAGAATCCTTTCTGATAAGGAATGGAAATTTCCAAGGAACGTATACAAATACCAAAATTTTTAATCATAAGATTCATTAAGAATACATTAGGGAAGATCCCTAAAATTACTTTCCTATATTTAAGCACTAAAAATCGTCGGAAAATTTTTGAAAAAAGCTTTTTCTCCTTATTTTTGGATTGTCTAGGCGGTCTTGGGAGCAGTTTTTCCGAGAAAGTTTTCCTTTTGAAAATAGAAAACTTAATTTTCTACCAAAAAACTTTTTCCTAAAAAACCGCTAGCCATTTTGAAGGTTTTGACGAGCTCTTTCCGAAAATATATTACAAATGAAAATCCGATGAAGGGTTTCGTCGTAATTCTTTTACAAAGATTTGAAGGAAAAATGCCCGCGCGCTTATGAAGGATTTTAATAAAAAGTACCTAGGAAGATGAATAAAAAAAAAAGGCTTTTTTCGAAATTCCTTAAAATGGCGCTACGGCCTTACTATTTAAACTAAATTCACCAAATACTCCTTATATTAGGTGTACAAAATGAAACTCAGCCACAGGGTAAATTTGAATTTTGTAGATTTTAGCCGAGTTTCATTTTGTACACCTAATAGTTCATTTTTTCAAAATTTTAAACATTTTAGGCTTTAAAGTCCATCAAAAGTTGACCTTCTCCGTCTAAGAAGGTTATTGAAGTATAACCATTAAGAAGGTTAATTTTTAAAGGCTTGTAAATCGTAAACCGTTACAGATATTGAAAAAATGCACTAAATAAAATCTATTATAAATTTAATTCTCTTTAATTTTTATTCTATTCATTTTTTCTCTAGGACGCACTGTTTTCAAGATAAATTTATTTAAAAAAATATTATTTTCCGAAAATGGTGCACCTTAGAAAAAAATAATTAAGTATAAAATAGAGAATTAAATTTCCTACAATTTTTATTTATTAGGTGTCCAAAATGAAACTTGAATTTTGTAGATTTTAGCCGAGTTTCATTTTGTACACCTAATGTTTATCCTAAATTCACCAAATTTTCACCAAATACTCCTTATAGAGTTTATTGAGATTTTTTTCGTTTTTTTATAGCAAGGATTAACTTTAGGATCAACAAGCAACTTAAACTCTTGGCGCCGTGAAAATGTTATCCTTATTTTCCTTTTAACTTGATTTTGCCATAATCAATATATTGATATTTATTATTTTATATAGTACTTGAGAATATAATCCCCTTCTACTTCAGCGTATAAGTTATAAACTAGTATATTAATATTTCTGGGAATTTTCCTCGTTAAAAAGCTCAACTTTGTGTAGGCACTTTTATATGAGGCACTCCGGGTACGAAGGGCGAACTCAACATCGGACAATTTTATTTTTTAATTTTCAGATTCTAGACCTTTTGATGAATACACCCATGTAATTTTTATATTGAGTTTGCCCTTTTTTCCCCTTTAAAATTCGTAAAAACCGATATGAGGCAAAGCTCTAACTGCGATATCCGAGCGGGTACGAAGGGCGAACTCCACATCCTAGTCCACAGCCCCCACTCCTTTTCCCATTCCAGGGCATGACTTTTCTGTTGAGTTCGCCCGTAACATAAAACTTTAAAATGCGAATATCTCGAAACTACATTTTGTTCAGTTCGCCCTTCGTACCCGGAGCGCCTCATATGTCCTAATTGTTTAAAAAAAAGATTGTATGTTATGAAAGATTATAAATTTGTTCTAAAAAGAAAATTTACGGAGCGAAAAATTGGTTTTGAAATACGGAAAAAAAAGATGGTTTATTTTAACATTCTCGTTCCTTATTTGTCATCGCCGGAAGGCTGAAATGATTTTTATTCCCCTTCACCTTTTGTCGTTTGAAAGATGCATGATGTCCTACGATAAATCTTTTATTTTTAACCCTCGACGGCTTTCCGGACGCGGCGTTTCCATCCGATTAGAACTCCGGTTCCTCTATTCCAATCAGCTCTCGTGACTTATTCACAGACGGAAAAAACCCCTCGTTTTTCAAATGAAATATTTTCCCCGAAAGGGGGTCATTACTAGGAAAGTCTAGATAAACTACAACTTGGAAAAAATAAACATCCTTCTTTCCAAGATAAGGGCTAGTAAATGCGGTGAATATCGGACCATCCAGAACGTACAAAACTACTTTTAAATTTTTTTTTTAATTTACACCGGTTTTTCGACCTTGTCTCCTAAACTTTTCTTCAGAAAATCGCATAAAGATCTATTTTGGACTTTGTCTTTACCTCGCCAGGACCAGTGGTTTTTGATTTATTTGAAACTTTGTTCAAACCGCAGTTTGAAACTGGCTTGGAACTCCCGGAGCATGCGCAGAAGGATTTGCACGTCAATTTTTGACGTCAGATGACGTCTGCTTTGACGTACAAACGATTTGAACGACGTCAAACCAGGTTGAACAGTCTAAAACAGTGATTCTCAACGGGGGCGGTACCGCCCCCCTGGGGGCGCTGAGAAGTTGCTGGGGGGCGTTATGCAAAATTTGGGTGATAGGGGGGCAATGGCTAAATGGCTGGGGGTGTTAGGTGGTCGGACAACCTATAATCCGGCCCTTTAGTCCGAAACATATAATCCGGCCTTTTGGTCGGAAAACCTATAACCGGCCCTTTGGTTGGAAAACCTATAATCCGGCCCTTTGGTCCGAAAAATCTATATTCAGGAACTTTGGTCCGAAAACCGATAATCCGGCCCTTTAGTCCGAAACCTATAATCCGGCCCTTTGGTCCGTCAACCTATAATCCGGCCCTTTGGTCCGAAAACCTATATTCCGGCCCTTTGGTTCAAAAAACCTATATTCTGGAACTTTAATCGGAAAACCTATAATCCGGCCCTTTGGTCCGAAACCTATAATCCGGCCCTTTGGTCCGAAAACCTATATTCCGGCCCTTTGGTTAAAAAAAACCTATATTCTGGAACTTTGGTCCGAAAACCTACAATCCTGCCCTTTGGTCCGAAAACCTATAATCCGGCCCTTTAGTCCGAAACCTATAATCCGGCCCTTTAGTCCGAAACCTATAATCCGGCCCTTTGGTCCGAAAACCTATATTCCTGCCCTTTGGTCCGAAAACCTATATTCCTGCCCTTTAGTCCGAAAAAACCTATATTCTGGAACTTTGGTCGGAAAACCTATAATCCGGCCCTTTGGTCCGTCAACCTATATCCGGCCCTTTAGTCCGAAACCTATAATCCGGCCCTTTAGTCCGAAACGTATAATCCGGCCCTTTGGTCCGTCAACCTATAATCCGGCCCTTTGGTCCGTCAACCTATAATCCGGCCCTTTGGTCCGAAAACCTATATTCCTGCCCTTTAGTCCGAAAAAACCTATATTCTGGAACTTTGGTCGGAAAACCTATAATCCGGTCCTTTGGTCGGAAAACCTATAATCCGGCCCTTTGGTCCGAAAACCTTCCGGCCCTTTGGTTCAAAAAACCTATATTCTAGAACTTTGGTCGGAAAACCTATTATCCGGCCCTTTAGTCCGAAACCTATAATCCGGCCCTTTAGTCCGAAACCTATAATCCGGCCCTTTGGTCCGTCAACCTATAATCCGGCCCTTTGGTCCGAAAACCTATATTCCTGCCCTTTGGTCCGAAAACCTATATTCCTGCCCTTTAGTCCGAAAAAACCTATATTCTGGAACTTTGGTCGGAAAACCTATAATCCGGCCCATTGGTCCGAAAACCTATAATCCGGCCCTTTGGTCCAAAAAACCTATATTCTGGAACTTTGGTCGGAAAACCAATAATCCGGCCCTTTGGACCGACAACCTATAATCCGGCTCCCGTTTTCAAGCTCCCCTTGTCGGCGTCGCTAAATGCTTGTTTACAGGGGCGCGTAGGCTTCAAAAAGGTTGAGAAACACTGGTCTAAAATGTCAACAGAATCTTTTTTTTTTTTTTTTTTTTTTTTTTTTTTTTTTTTTTTTTTTTTTTTTTTTTTTTTTTTTTTTTTTTTTTTTGATGGCCCGTAACTCCGAAACCGTTCACTTTAGGCAGGTTATGTATTTAACACTTTATGTCGAGAATTTGATGCAGATTATTTTTGTACTTAATATTTTTTGCGCTAAACCCCATAGTTTTCGAGAAAACTAATAAAAACAGCCTTCTTCTGAAAACTCTGATCCAAATGTACTCCCACAAAAAACCTAGGGTGTGAATAGCTTAAAATATTAATTTTTGATGGCCCGTAACTCCGAAACCGTTCACTTTAGGCAGGTTATGTGTTTAACACTTTATGTCGAGAATTTGATGCAGATTATTTTTGTACTTAATATTTTTTGCGCTAAACCCCATAGTTTTCGAGAAAACTAATAAAAATAGCCTTCTTCTGGAAACTCCAATCCAAATGTACTCCCACAAAAAACCGAGGGTGTGAATAGCTTAAAATATTAATTTTTGATGGCCCGTAACTCCGAAACCGTTCACTTTAGGCAGGTTATGTGTTTAACACTTTATGTCGAGAATTTGATGCAGATTATTTTTGTACTTAATATTTTTTGCGCTAAACCCCATAGTTTTCGAGAAAACTAATAAAAACAGCCTTCTTCTAAAAACTCTGATCCAAATGTACTCCCACAAAAAACCGAGGGTGTGAATAGCTTAAAATATTAATTTTTGATGGCCCGTAACTCCGAAACCGTTCACTTTAGGCAGGTTATGTGGTTAACACTTTATGTCGAGAATTTGATGTAGATTATTTTGTACTTAATATTTTCTGCGCTAAACCCCATAGTTTTCGAGATATTTGAGAAAACTAATAAAAACAGCCTTCTTCTGGAAACTCTGATCCAAATGTACTCCCACAAAAAACCAATGTGAATAGCTTAAAAATGCAGTTTTTGGATAAATTGAGATGTAGTGGAGATTAAAAGCATTTTAGTGCAAACAATCCCACGTCGTACGCAGAGGATTATCGATGACATATTGAACAACTTCGTCTTCCATGACATGAATGGACCTAAATTAATATTTACTCCGTTCAAATGAAAATCTTTATTGACCATTTATAAAGGGACCTTTAAAATTGCCCCTATTTAAACAAGTTATAAACGTTTATATGTTCTTATCGGGTCGACAGGGAAGAAATTTTATACGGAAACCCGTCTTTCTCACTAGGAAAATGTTAGTCAAACCTTATCAGTGGTCTTTTGTTATACATAAAAACCTGACGGGTAAAATATATTTACTTTGTTGGCTATGGCGGTTTTATAAGTTCATAAATAAATAAAAAAACTGGTTTATTTTTAAACTGATGTCATTGAGGAAATAAAATTTTATAATTAGGCAGAATCGAAGCTAAAACTCATTCAATTCGAGCCAAACAAGGAAAATGGGGCTCAAAATTTGGCAGGAAATGGCTAAAGTTTAATAGAATGTATTAGGTGTACAAAATTAAACTCGGCTAAAATCTACAAAATTCAAATTTTCTCTGCGGCTGAGTTTCATTTTGTACACCTAATAAATAAAAATTGTAGGAAATTTAATTCTCTATAAATTTGCCCTAAATTATTTTTTTCTAGGATGCACCATTTTCGGAAAATAATTTTTTTTAAAAATAAATTTATCTTGAAAATAGTGCGTCCTAGAGAAAAATGAATAGAATAAAAATTAAAGAGAATTGAATTTCCAACAGATTTTATTTAGTGCATTTTTTCAATATCTGTAACGCTTTACGATTTATAAGCCTTTAAAAATTAACCTTCTTAATGGTTATACTTCAATATCCTTCTTTCACGGAGATGGTCAACTTTTGATGGACTTCATCGCCTAAAATGTTTAAAATTTTGAAAAAATGAACTACTAGGTGTACAAAATGAAACTCGGCTAAAATCTACAAATTCAAATTTACCCTGCGACTGAGTTTCATTTTGTACACCTAATAAATAAAAATTGTAGGAAATTTAATTCTCTATAAATTTGTACTTAATTATTTTTTTCTAGGATGCACCATTTTGGGAAAATAATTTTTTTTTTAAATAAATTTATCCTGAAAACAGTGCGTCTAGAGAAAAAATGAATAGAATAAAAATTAAAGAGAATTAAATTTCCAACAGATTTTATTTAGTGCATTTTTTCAATATCTGTAACGGTTTACGATGTACAAGCCTTTAAAAATTAACCTTCTTAATGGTTATACTTCAATAACCTTCTTACACGGAAAAGGTCAACTTTTGATGGACTTTAACGCCTAAAATGTTTAAAATTTTGAAAAAATGAACTACTAGGAGTACAAAATGAAACTCGGCTAAAATCTACAAAATTCAAATTTACCCTGTGGCTGAGTTTCATTTTGTACACCTAATAAATAAAAATTGTAGGAAATTTAATTCTCTATAAAGCACTTAATTATTTTTTTCTAGAATGCACCATTTTCGGCAAATAATTTTTTTTAAAAATTTTATCTTGAAAACAGTGCGTCCTAGAGAAAAAATGAATAGAATAAAAATTAAAGAGAATTCAATTTCCAACAGATTTTATTTTGTGCTTTTTTTCAATATCTGTAACGGTTTACGATTTACAAGCCTTTAAAAATTAACCTTCTTAATGGTTATTCTTCAATAACCTTCCTACACGGAGAAGGTCAACTTTTGATGGACTTTAACGCCTAAAATGTTTAAAATTTTGAAAAAATGAACTACTTGTACAAAATGAAACTCGGCTAAAATCTACAAAATTCAAAACCCTGTGACTGAGTTTCATTTTGTACACCTAATAGTAGGCAGAAGTTTGATACTTCTACTCTTTACGAGAGATGTATCCCTTGGGCAGAAAGGCCGTTATTTCTACCTTGATTGCAAGTCAAAAAGAAGGTTAAATTACCCTAAAAAGAGTGGAAGCTGAAACTACACATTCTACGCCATTGTTTGCGCTAATGATTTCGAATAACCGATTGTCGAGAAACTCGAGCGCTTTTCCCTCGTCTAAAGCGTCATCGTTGTAAAGACTGCGCGGTTAATACGTTCCGGGGATCGTCTCGGATGGATCGATCCGCCGTTCCGTTCGGGATGAAATCCGATGGAATTCTCAAAGGTCCGTCGAGTAGAAAAGCGTGCAGAATTCGGAATTCCGTTAATAGATCTTGTCTTGAAAAAACGGAACGAGGGAATTCCTGTTTTATAACTAGAGAAATATTTTGTATCTTTTCTATTTGACGAGTTCAAAGGCGTTTTGAGTAGATAAAGTTTATTTTTCATCTCAATTCTCTCTTTATAAAGAAATTCCAACATGAAATATAGCCCAGAGTTCCCATTGATCGACCACTTGAAAACCAATGGCTTTTTCAGACTTGACACACTGGACAATAAAGACAGATATGACAGGGGTCTAGCATATTTTTAGAAAGATTTATGGAAATCATATTAGCTTTTAACAGTTTGAAACTTTTTTAACCCCACAAAAATTAAACGCCCCAAAACCTGCTGAAAGAGGGCTTTTTTACGCCGAAAAAATTGAGGAAAACACCGAAAACTCTGTCGAAAAGAGGGCTTTTTTTTACCCCACAAAACCGATGAAAACGCTCAAAATTCTGTTGAAAATGGGGCTTATTTAACCCTACAAAAATGGAGGTAAAGCCCCAAAACCTTTTGAAAGAGGGCTTTTTTACGCCAAAAAATGGAGAAAAACCCCGAAAAATCTGTCGAAAAGAGGGCTTTTTTTTACACCACAAAACCGATGAAAACGCTCAAAATTCTGTTGAAAATGGGGCTTATTTAACCCTACAAAAATGGAGGTAAAGCCCCAAAACCTTTTAAAAGAGGGCTTTTTTTACCCCAAAAAACCGATGAAAACGCTCAAAATTCTGTTGAAAATGGGGCTTATTTAACCCTACAAAAATGGAGGTAAAGCCCCAAAACCTTTTAAAAGAGGGCTTTTTTTACCCCAAAAACCGATGAAAACGCTCAAAATTCTGTTGAAAATGGGGCTTATTTAACCCTACAAAAATGGAGGTAAAGCCCCAAAACCTTTTAAAAGAGGGCTTTTTTTACCCCAAAAAACCGATGAAAACGCTCAAAATTCTGTTGAAAATGGGGCTTATTTAACCCTACAAAAATGGAGGTAAAGCCCCAAAACCTTTTGAAAGAGGGCTTTTTTACGCCAAAAAAATGGAGAAAAACCCCGAAAAATCTGTCGAAAAGAGGGCTTTTTTTTTACACCACAAAACCGATGAAAACGCTCAAAATTCTGTTGAAATAGGGGCTTATTTAACCCTACAAAAATGGAGGTAAAGCCCCAAAACCTGTTGAAAGAAGGCTTTTTTACGCCGAAAAAATTGAGGAAAACACCGAAAAATCTGTCGAAAAGAGGGCTTTTTTTTACCCCACAAAACCGAAGAAAACGCCCAAAAATCTGTTGAAAATGGGGCTTATTTAACCCTACAAAAATGGAGGTAAAGCCCCAAAACCTTTTGAAAGAGGGCTTTTTTACGCCGAAAAAATTGAGGAAAACACCGAAAAATCTGTCGAAAAGTGGACTTTTTTTACCACACAAAACCGATGAAAACGCCCAAAAATCTGTTGAAAATGGGGCTTATTTAACCCTACAAAAATGGAGGTAAAGCCCCAAAACCTGTTGAAAGAGGGCTTTTTTACGCCGAAAAAATGGAGAAAAACCCCGAAAAATCTGTCGAAAAGAGGGCTTTTTTTACCCCACAAAACCGATGAAAACGCTCAAAATTCTGTTGAAAATGGGGCTTATTTAACCCTACAAAAATGGAGGTAAAGCCCCAAAACCTGCTGAAAGAGGGCTTTTTTACGCCGAAAAAATTGAGGAAAACACCGAAAAATCTGTCGAAAAGAGGACTTTTTTTACCACACAAAACCGATGAAAACGCCCAAAATCTGTTGAAAATGGGGCTTATTTAACCCTACAAAAATGGAGGTAAAGCCCCAAAACCTGTTGAAAGAGGGCTTTTTTACGCCGAAAAAATGGAGAAAAACCCCGAAAAATCTGTCGAAAAGAGGGCTTTTCTTTACCCCACAAAACCGATGAAAACGCTCAAAATTCTGTTGAAAATGGGGCTTATTTAACCCTACAAAAATGGAGGTAAAGCCCCAAAACCTTTTGAAAGAGGGCTTTTTTACGCCGAAAAAATTGAGGAAAACACCGAAAAATCTGTCGAAAAGAGGACTTTTTTTACCACACAAAACCGATGAAAACGCCCAAAAATCTGTTGAAAATGGGGCTTATTTAACCCTACAAAAATGGAGGTAAAGCCCCAAAACCTGTTGAAAGAGGGCTTTTTTACGCCGAAAAAATGGAGGAAAACACCGAAAATCTGTCGAAATGAGGGCTTTTTTTTACCCCACAAAACCGAAGAAAACGCCCAAAAATCTGTTGAAAATGGGGCTTATTTAACCCTACAAAATTGGAGGTAAAGCCCCAAAACCTGTTGAAAGAGGGCTTTTTTACGCCGAAAAAATGGAGAAAAACCCCGAAAAATCTATCGAAAAGAGGGCTTTTTTTAGCCCACAAAACCGATGAAAACGCTCAAAATTCTGTTGAAAATGGGGCTTATTTAACCCTACAAAAATGGAGGTAAAGCCCCAAAACCTTTTGAAAGAGGGCTTTTTTACGCCGAAAAAATGGAGAAAAACCCCGAAAAATCTATCGAAAAGAGGGCTTTTTTACCCCACAAAAGCGAAGGAAACGCCCAAAAATCTGTTGAAAATGGGGCTTATTTAACCCTACAAAAATGGAGGTAAAGCCCCAAAACCTGCTGAAAGAGGGTTTTTTTAAGCAGAAAAAATGGTTTTAAACGTCAAATTTGACGTCGTTCAAATCGTTTGTCCGTCAAATCTGAAGTCATCTGACGTCGAATTAGACGTGCAAATCCTTCTGCGCATGCTTCAGAAGTTTCAAACTGCTAACATAATATTATCTGAATTTTTCAACATGTCTCGTTTGGAGGTTGTCAAACGTCAATTTTTTTTTCTGGATTTTATTCCGACATTATACACAGAGGAGTAGAAAATATCAAGGGAAAACTACTTACAAAATATTGACATGTCCCGATTAAATTGACTTCATATATTTGTTTAATTCCGAGATGAAGAAAAATTTTTAGTTTTCACGAAAAGCCTTTTTTCCAAGTGGGCCATAAACTTTCATTTTTTCCATTAGTCTTCTTTTTTAATGAGATTTCGTGCCCCTTTTATGAAGTACGCCATAAATTTTGAACTTTTAAAACCTAATTTCGCCACACTAGAGATAATTGACGTCGACGTCTCCGCTTGTGCGAAACAAACGTTTGGATATGGTTAAAATTAAAATGAAAAAGAAAAAGAAAAAGAAAAAAAATGTGGAAACAAATTGAAAAAGCCGTTTCTCTAGCATTAAATGGAGAGAAGCCAATAAACTGAATTTCTTTTCCCTTTTGTGTGGCTGGGAAAGAGATTTTCAGAAATGAAATCTTTTAAAGAAAAAAAAATTTTACTTACAACACATGTAATAACCTTCTTCCCTCCCCCCGTCCAAGTCATTAGGCACCGTGATTGTTATTTTACGTGCCTGGTTTTTAAAATCTACCTTAATGTGAGTTATGAAACCATTAGTCTTATATGGTAAACTTCATTCCTCAAATCGATTTCCCTCCCACAGTCTTCAGAAGTGGCATGACCGACATATGAAGTTTGATAAGCTATATCACAAGTGGGATGACCGATATCAGAAGTGGGATAACCGGCATCTGAAGTTTGATAGGCTATACCTGAAGTAGGATGACCGATATCAGAAGTGGGATGACCAACATCTGAAGTTTGATTTGCTATATCTGAAGTTGGATGACCGACATCAGATGTGGGATAACCGACTCCCGAAGACTGATATGCAAAATTAGAAGGGAAATGACCGACATCTGAAGTGTGATAGGCTATACCAGGAGTAGGATGACCGATATCAGATGTGGGATGACCGATATCAGAAGTGGGATGACCGATATCAGAAGTGGGATAACCGATATCAGAAGTGGGATAACCGACATCTGAAGTTTAATAAGCTATATCAAAAGTTGGATGACCGACATCAGAAGTGGGATAACCGGCATCTGAAGTTTGATAGGCTATACCTGAAGTAGGATGACCGATATCAGAAGTGGGATGAGCAACATCTGAAGTTTGATTTGCTATATCTGAAGTTGGATGACCGACATCAGTTGTGGGATAACCGACTCCCGAAGACTGATATGCAAAATTAGAAGGGAAATGACCGACATCAGAAGTGGGATAACCGGCATCTGAAGTTTGATAGGCTATACCAGAAGTAGGATGACCGATATCAGATGTGGGATGACCGACATCTGAAGTTTGATAAGCTATATCTGAAGTTGGATGACCGACATCAGATGTGGGATAACCGACTCCCGAAGACTGATATGCGAAATTTGAAGGGAAATGACCGACATCAGAAGTGGGATAACCGGCATCTGAAGTTTGATAGGCTATACCAGAAGTAGGATGACCGATAACAGATGTGGGATGACCGATATCAGAAGTGGGATAACCGGCATCTGAAGTTTAATAGGCTATATCAGAAGTTGGATGACCGACATCAGAAGTGGGATAACCGGCATCTAATGTTTGATAGGCTATACCAGAAGTAGGATGACCGATATCAGAAGTGGGATGAGCAACATCTGAAGTTTGATTTGCTATATCTGAAGTTGGATGACCGACATCAGATGTGGGATAACCGACTCCCGAAGACTGATATGCAAAATTCGAAGGGAAATGACAGTCTTCAGAAGTGGCATGACCGACATATGAAGTTTGATAAGCTATATCACAAGTGGGATGACCGATATCAGAAGTGGGATGACCGATATCAGAAGTGGGATAACCGACATCTGAAGTTTAATAAGCTATATCAGAAGTTGGATGACCGACATCAGAAGTGGGATAACCGGCATCTGAAGTTTGATAGGCTATACCAGAAGTAGGATGACCGATATCAGAAGTGGGATGACCAACATCTGAAGTTTGATTTGCTATATATGAAGTTGGATGACCGACATCAGATGTGGGATAACCGACTCCCGAAGACTGATATGCAAAATTAGAAGGGAAATGACCGACATCAGAAGTGGGATAACCGGCATCTGAAGTTTGATAGGCTATACCAGAAGTAGGATGACCGATATCAGATGTGGGATGACCGACATCTGAAGTTTGATAAGCTATATCTGAAGTTGGATGACCGACATCAGATGTGGGATAACCTACTCCCGAAGACTGATATGCGAAATTTGAAGGGAAATGACCGACATCAGAAGTGGGATAACCGGCATCTGAAGTTTGATAGGCTATACCAGAAGTAGGATGACCGATAACAGATGTGGGATGACCGATATCAGAAGTGGGATAACCGGCATCTGAAGTTTAATAGGCTATATCAGAAGTTGGATGACCGACATCAGAAGTGGGATAACCGGCATCTAATGTTTGATAGGCTATACCAGAAGTTGGATGACCGATATCAGAAGTGGGATGAGCAACATCTGAAGTTTGATTTGCTATATCTGAAGTTGGATGACCGACATCAGATGTGGGATAACCGACTCCCGAAGACTGATATGCAAAATTCGAAGGGAAATGACAGTCTTCAGAAGTGGCATGACCGACATATGAAGTTTGATAAGCTATATCACAAGTGGGATGACCGATATCAGAAGTGGGATGACCGATATCAGAAGTGGGATAACCGACATCTGAAGTTTAATAAGCTATATCAGAAGTTGGATGACCGACATCAGAAGTGGGATAACCGGCATCTGAAGTTTGATAGGCTATACCAGAAGTAGGATGACCGATATCAGAAGTGGGATGACCAACATCTGAAGTTTGATTTGCTATATATGAAGTTGGATGACCGACATCAGATGTGGGATAACCGACTCCCGAAGACTGATATGCAAAATTAGAAGGGAAATGACCGACATCAGAAGTGGGATAACCGGCATCTGAAGTTTGATAGGCTATACCAGAAGTAGGATGACCGATATCAGATGTGGGATGACCGACATCTGAAGTTTGATAAGCTATATCTGAAGTTGGATGACCGACATCAGAAGTGGGATAACCGACTTCCGAAGACTGATATGCAATATTAGAAGTGGAATGACCGACATCAGAAGTGGGATAACCGGCATCTGAAGTTTGATAGGCTATACCAGAAGTAGGATGACCGATATCAGAAGTGGGATGACCAACATCTGAAGTTTGATTTGCTATATATGAAGTTGGATGACCGACATCAGATGTGGGATAACCGACTCCCGAAGACTGATATGCAAAATTAGAAGGGAAATGACCGACATCAGAAGTGGGATAACCGGCATCTGAAGTTTGATAGGCTATACCAGAAGTAGGATGACCGATATCAGATGTGGGATGACCGACATCTGAAGTTTGATAAGCTATATCTGAAGTTGGATGACCGACATCAGAAGTGGGATAACCGACTTCCGAAGACTGATATGCAATATTAGAAGTGGAATGACCGACATCAGAAGTGGGATAACCGGCATCTGAAGTTTGATAGGCTTCACCAGAAGTAGGATGACCGATATCAGAAGTGTTATCTAGGAACGCGGTAGCGTTCCGCCCCGCCAAGCAACACCCAGTCCGAAGACGTCAGAAAACGGTACCTACCAAGTGTATGTTTACTGGACGTCACGATTTGCGTTTTTCAGGTATCTGGATCTCGGCTCCCTGTGGACCGATCGACTTGAAATTTGCTACAGATTTACTTTGATATGATATGAGTAAACGCTGAAAATTTCAAGTCGATCGGTCCACAGGGAGCCGAGATATAAAAGTCTGAAAACCCGGTTTTTCGCCTTTACCGTGTTCTTCTTCTTATTCAGCTAGACAAGGCAAAAGGCTGTACCTCTCCTAGCGCACCGATTGACTTGAAATTTTGCACAGAGCTTCCTTTCAACTTGAGCCAGTGCCTTTTGAAAGATTTACCCCGAAATCTTAACTTAAAAAAAGTTAGGAACAAAAAACTGAAATTTTAGGGTAATTTTAGCCACTTTAACGGGTACACAGCCTGGAGACAAGACCAATCGACTTGAAATTGTGCACAGAGCTTCCTTCTGAGTTTAGCAATGAGGACGAGTATAGTAATGAGGACGGATTTCGGAAATGGGTCATCCAGACCCCTCAGGGACAATTTGACCAGTGATCATTGTCTGTGGCGCCGGCTGTACACCCGATTTACACCATAAGGTCGAATTTCGGAAATGGGTCTTCCAGACCCCTTGGGGTCAATTTGACCAGTGATCATTTTTCGATCGTCAGTTAGTCTGAGGCGCCTTCTGTACATCCGATTTACACCAGAGGTCGGATTTCGGAAATGGGTCTTCCTGACCCCTTAAGGTAAATTCGACCCTAAAAAGAACGAAAGAACTGACGAAAAAAGAACGAAACATAAAACATAAATTGGGTAATTTTTGCCAGTGTAATGGGTCAACAGCTAACCTGACCTATTTGGCCTTGAACTATTAATTATTAGTGTAGCCCATTAAAAAAATTTAGGGACGAAAACTGAAAATTTCTTTGACGGGCCTGAACAAAAGGACCATTCGAATTAACATAATGTTGACGTTGAACTTAACGTTTAACTTTGAATTTAAACTACAAAAAGATATGATATCCCCACAAAAAACACCCCGTGTAAAAAACACCCCGCCTCGCAAAAATCCTTTTACATCAGCCGGAAAAAGTTGTGATATCAACTTCCCCGCCCTCAAATGAGCGAGAAGAGTCGATACGCCCGAGTGGTAGGTACGATGATGTGAGAAGCATGATGCCCGTGCTCCCGTTTTCAATGCTCCCCTTGGCGGCATCGCGAAATGCTTTGTATCAGTGATTGCCGTTATTTATCAAGCCCTGGAACGTCCTGGAACGCTTAAGAATTACAGTGTTATCACTGAGTTCCTAACTAATCACTAGTATACACCCCATACACATACATACACATCCCCCCCCCCGTACTCACACATGACACTACGCCTTCATCTACGTATGTCTGAGTGTTTGAATCATAACGATTTTTCCCGAAGAACGCACAGCACGTCTTAACTACGTCCCTGTAAACAAACATTTCGCGATGCCGCCAAGGGGAGCATTGAAAACGGGAGCACGGGCATCATGCTTCTCACATCATCGTACCTACCACTCGGGCGTATCGACTCTTCTCGCTCATTTGAGGGCGGGGAAGTTGATATCACAACTTTTTCCGGCTGATGTAAAAGGATTTTTGCGAGGCGGGGTGTTTTTTACACGAGGTGTTTTTTGTGGGGATAACACTTATAACGTATCCTAGGAAGTATGATAGTGTGTATCAGAAGTGTGATAACACTGATAACCGATATCTAAAGTTTAATAAGCTATATCTGAAGTGGGATAACCGACATCCGAAGTCTGATAGGTTATACCAGAAGTAGGATGACCGATATCAGAAGTGGGATAACCGACATCTTAAGTTTGATTGGCTATTCCAGAAGTGGAATGACCGATATCAGAAGTAGGATGACCGATATCAGAAATGGGATAACCGTCATCTGAAGTTTGATTTGCTATATCAGAAGTGGGATGACCGATATCAGAAGTGGGATAACGACATCAGAAGTGGGATAACGACATCTGGAGTTTGATAAGCTATATCAAAAGTGTTACAACACTTATAACCGATATCTGAAGTATGATAAGGTATATCAGAAGTGTGATAATCGATTTCTGAAGTTTAATATGCTATATCAGAAGTGGGATAACCGACATCTGAAGTTTGATAAGCCAATCAACAGTGGGATGACCGATATCAGAAGTAGGATAAAATATATTTAATTTGTACACTTATAATATTTTATTCTCATACGTTTTATGAAAATGCCATTTTCCAGAAACATTTTCCCGGAAAAAGGAAGCTTTGTGTATAATAAATTACAACGAATTTTTTAGGCTTTTTTTTAGGGCTTAGACGTTTTCACTATGGTGGGGAACATGCGATTATTTTTTCAGGAAGCGAATAAGGGGGCACAGATGTCCCTTTTGAGACCTTTATCAAAAGGGACATCTGGGGACAAAAGGGACATCTTTATGAAAAGGATTACTTTAAGTGGGGTTCAGAACGAAGAGGAAATTCAGTTTCGTATCGAACATTTTGCGGCTTCGAGGTCAAATGAACTTAAATGCTTCATTTTTGGGCATTTCTTTATTAGGTGTACAAAATGAAACTCGTCTAAAATCTACAAAATTCAAATTTACCCTGAGTTTCATTTTGTACACCTAATAAATAAAAATTGTAGGAAATTTAATTCTCTATAAATTTGTACATAATTATTTTTTCTAGGATGCACCATTTTCGGAAAATAATTTTTTTTAAATAAATTTCTCTTGAAAACAGTGCGTCCTAGAGAAAAAATGAATAGAATAAAAATTAAAGAGAATTGAATTTCCAACAGATTTTATTTAGTGCATTTTTTCAATATCTGTAACGGTTTACGATTTACAAGCCTTTAAAAATTAACCGTCTTAATGGTTATACTTCAATAACCTTCTTACACGGAGAAGGTCAACTTTTGATGGACTTTAACGCCTAAAATGTTTAAAATTTTGAAAAAATGAACTACTAGGTGTACAAAAAATGAAACTCGGCTAAAATCTAAAAAATTCAAATTTACCCTGTGGCTGAGTTTCATTTTGTACACCTAATAAATAAAAATTGTAGGAAATTTAATTTTCTATAAATTTGTACTTAATTATTTTTTTCTAGGATGCACCATTTTCGGAAAATAATTTTTTTAAAAATAAATTTATCTTGAAAACAGTGCGTCCTAGAGAAAAAATGAATAGAATAAAAATTAAAGAGAATCGAATTTCCAACAGATTTTATTTAGTGCATTTTTTCAATATCTGTAACGGTTTACGATTTACAAGCCTTTAAAAATTAACCTTCTTAACGGTTATACTTCAATAACCTTCTTACACGTAGAAGGTCAACTTTTGATGGACTTTAACGCCTAAAATGTTCAAAATTTTGAAAAAATTAACTACTAGGTGTACAAAATGAAACTCGTCTAAAATCTACAAAATTCAAATTTACCCTGTGGCTGAGTTTCATTTTGTACACCTAATAAATGAAAAAAGTCTACCTAAAATATGGGGCATTTTTTGTTTACCTACTCAGGAGTCCCTGATTTTCATTCGTTTTTCGACTCTCTTTTTATTAGATTTGTTCCAACCGCAGTTGGAAACTGATTTAGAACTCCTGAAGCATGCGCAGAAGGATCTGCACGTCATATTTGACATCAGATGACTTCTGATTTCACGGACAAACGATTTTAACGACGTCAAGTATAACATCCAAATCTTTCTGCGCATGCTCCAGGAGTTTCAAACTAAGTAACGAAGATTTCCAAGCGGTCAAAAAACACATGTGGAGGGTTTCATTGTAATTTCTTTAAGACTTCAAGGAAGTTTGAATATTCATCAAGAGGAATTTAAATACATTTTTATCACTGAACCCCGCATTAATTTTTCAAGAGTGCGAATACGAAAGGGGAAAAAAAGAACATAAATCAAACCTTCAACTTAATTAAACTTGTTTTATTTTTAAAGTTATTTAGCTACTTTCTTGAATTAAAAAAGTTTTTTTAAATAACTTTTTTTCCTGTTTATGTAAAGTTCAACTTCGCTAAGTTTGGAATATTTTGGCTATCGGAGTTCCCTTTTTTTTTCTTCCCGAATCCCTGGGCGATAATTTTAATAAAATCGGAGGACGATGTTTCGAGTTGAAATGTCTGAAACATTTAAATGAACGTGTTAAATATTCATTGGGGGGCAGTTTGATTAACATATTTTATCTAGTTTTGTTCTAATCCTTGTTTTTCTCACAGATTTTGATTTAAATTTAGAATTACAACTATTAATCCTTAATCTATTAGTTGTACAAAACTCAGCCACAGGGTAAATTTGAATTTTGTAGATTTTAGCCGAGTTTCATTTTGTACACCTAGTAGTTCATTTTTTCAAAATTTTAAACATTTTAGGCGTTAAAGTCCATCAAAAGTTGACCTTCTCCGGAGGTTATTGAAGTATAACCATTAAGAAGGTTAATTTTTAAAGGCTTGTAAATCGTAAACCGTTACAGATATTGAAAAAATGCACTAAATAAAACCTGTTGGAAATTCAATTCTCTTTAATTTTTATTCTATTCATTTTTTCTCTAGGACGCACTGTTTTCAAGATAAATTTATTTTAAAAAAATTATTTTCCGAAAATGGTGCATCCTAGAAAAAAATAATTAAGTACAAAATTATAGAGAATTAAATTTCCTACAATTTTTATTTATTAGGTGTACAAAATGAAACTCAGCCACAGGGTAATTTTGAATTTTGTAGATTTTAGCCGAGTTTCATTTGTACACCTAATACTTCCAGGTGGAAAGAAATGAGTCTTATTCCCTTAATCTTTTCCTTCAGTCGCAATTTTCCGGAATTTTCATCCGTTTTTCACAAAAATTTTACAGAATTTTCCTTTCATAGTTATCTTGAGGATGTCGAAAGACTTTTTCGACATTCGTTAAAATGGCGGAGATCTGTATGTCTAAAGTTTTGCTGGTACATGTGAGTTTACGATTCTATAACAACGCGCCTGCGCGAGCTTTCAAGTGTTTTTAGTTCCCGCTTTTTTTCAAAATTCGTGTTTGAGATTTGCCAAAATTCAAACTATTAGGTGTACAAAATGAAACTCGGCTAAAATCTACAAAATTCTAATTTACCCTGTGGCTGAGTTTCATTTTGTACACCTAATAAATAAAAATTGTAGGAAATTTAATTCTCTATAAATTTGCACTTAATTATTTTTTTCTAGGATGCACATTTTCGGGAAATAATTTTTTTTAAATAAATTTATCTTGAAAACAGTACGTCCTAGAGAAAAAATGAATAGAATAAAAATTAAAGAGAATTAAATTTCCAACAGATTTTATTTAGTGCATTTTTTCAATATCTGTAACGGTTTACGATGTACAAGCCTTTAAAAATTAACCTTCTTAATGGTTATACTTCAATAACCTTCTTACACGGAGAAGGTCAACTTTTGATGGACTTTAACGCCTAAAACGTTTAAAATTTTGAAAAAATGAACTACTAGGTGTACAAAATGAAACTCGGCTAAAATCTACAAAATTCAAATTTACCCTGATGCTGAGTTTCATTTTGTACACCTAATAGTTTGATAGCACGAGGGTTTAATTTTTTCCCTCTCCTAAATGAATAGGTTATTATAAGAGGCTATAGGATTTTGGGTGGGACATTAGCAGGCATAATTGTTAGGAATACGCGGTCAAAATGGAAAGCAGTAAAGTTTCCATCTCATTATCCTTTAATCCTGGATTCCTATACGCCAAAAGGCCCCCGTCCACTTATTCCATAATAATTCGAATATAATAGAACCGGAATACGGAAAGCTCCGGGAAAACAATGGCTCCGCTCTTCTATAAATTTACATGATTTACGTTGTGAAAATAATTGAAAACTATGTATCATCCGATGTAAAGTCGTGAAGAAAACTTATGATGGCTCAAGTAAATCATGGAGGCTGTGCCGATGATTGAAGGAATGAAAATCCTTAACTTTGCCCTACTTTAAGGAAGTTACAGACTACTATTAATTTTACCTATTTAATAGGATCATTTTATGAAAAATATTAGGTGTACAAAATGAAACTCAGCCACAGGGTAAATTTGAATTTTGTAGATATTAGCCGAGTTTCATTTTGTACACCTAGTAGTTTATTTTTCAAAATTTTAAACATTTTAGGCGTTAAAGTCCATCAGAAGTTGACCTTCTCCGTGTAAGAAGGTTATTGAAGTATAACCATTAAGAAGGTTAATTTTTAAAGGCTTGTACATCGTAAACCGTTACAGATATTGAAAAATGCAATAAATAAAATATGTTGGAAATTCAATTCTCTTTAATTTTTATTCTATTCATTTTTTCTCTAGGACGCACTGTTTTCAAGATAAATTTATTTAAAAAAAAAATTATTTTCCGAAAATGGTGCATCCTAGAAAAAAAAATTAAGTGCAAATTTATAGAGAATTAAATTTCCTACAATTTTTATTTATTAGGTGTACAAAATGAAACTCAGTCACAGGGTAAATTTGAATTTTGTAGATTTTAGCCGAGTTTCATTTTGTACACCTAGTAGTTTATTTTTTCAAAATTTTAAACATTTTCGGCGTTAAAGTCCATCAAAAGTTGACCTTCTCCGTGTAAGGTTATTGAAGTGTAACCATTAAGAAGGTTAATTTTTAAAGGCTTGTAAATCGTAAACCGTTACAGATATTGAAAAAATGCACTAAATAAAATCTGTTGGAAATTTAATTCTCTTTAATCTTTATTCTATTCATTTTTTCTCTAGGACGCACTGTTTTCAAGATAAATTTATTTAAAAAAAAAATTATTTTCCGAAAATGGTGCATCCTAGAAAAAAATAATTAAGTACAAATTTATAGAAAATTAAATTTCCTACAATTTTTATTTATTAGGTGTACAAAATGAAACTCAGCCACAGGGTAAATTTGAATTTTGAAGATTTTAGCCGAGTTTCATTTTTACACCTAATATTTACGGAAGACCCTCTTTTCCAATTTCTATCTTTCGAGGGTATCACAGAAAAAATAAAATGATCATCTGTAGATTCTCAAAAGCTGAATATGTTGAGAATTTTCTAGAGTAGCTACGTGACTCCTTTAAGTGCCATTGAGAAAAGCTCTAAAAACCTTAGAAAAAAAAATTGAGGATTTTCAGAAAACTAGTTTTGAAATGGAACGGATAAAATAAATTTCTTTGTAAAAAGCGATGTTTTGAAAAGTTTAATATAATTTTGAATTCAGAGTTCGAAAAACGTCATCAAAAATGCAAAAGCGGAACGTTGAGTTTTTGAAAAATTCATCAAATTAATCTTCAATGGAAGATTAATTGCGAAAATACTCGTTTTTGTGAAGGCAAAAAGGAAAGTTTATCAGGAAAGATTTTCAATTTATAAATCCGAGCATTTTGAAATTATTGGTGGCCCTTTATTATTTCATGAAAAGCTTTTCTTGATTTCTTTCAAGTGGCGCACATTAATAAGCGTTTTAAAATATTAAAAGTTAAAAAAATTACTCTTATTCTAAATTTTTAACTCCAAAAAGGATGTTATTTTTCTTCTGAAACGTTATGAATTTTGTATAAAGAGTGGTTGATGTCTTTAATAAAAAAAGGGCGTTAGAATGATATTTTTGTGTGGCAGGTGTTCTTAATTTTCAAGAACTCCACGGAGTAATCCAAACTAATGAGTTGGGTGGAAGGATTCTCTTTTAGTATTTCGCCGTCGGGCTTTTTAGGATTCTAAAATCGTTTTGATTTACTCCTCAGGCTCACGGATTATGGATATTGCCTTCAACTACCCCGTAATAAACCGAATTGGGAAAGAGTATCGGGATTTTTTTAATCAAAAACTTCTCGAATTTCTGGAAAGCTTATATTTTAAAAGAAGGTAGAAGCTAATGAAATTTTTGGACCTTTTCCTTGTTTTGCCTTTTTTCACGACTCCTTTTGTTTTTATAGTTTTTAAGAATTGATTTTATTATTTTTTTTTGTTGGCTTCACTGAAGGTCGTAATAAAAGGCTATCAAGTCTATTCCATTTGGATTATGATTTCTCAAAAAATACGACCTATAGACTCAATAACATTTTTTTATTTTCTTCTATAAAAAAGGCGTTTTTACTTAAATATAGATAAAGATATTTTCAGTGATCCCTACTCTTAATTTTACCTCAGACCCTAAAATCAATTTTGAAATTAAATTTCTCAAAGAAAAGTTGTTGTATTACCCTCCATGAGCGGTTTGTAGACCCCAGTTTTTCCCGAACACCTCGCGGCCTAAATTCTAGTTCAAATACCCTTTTTTTTCCGAAATTAGCGAAATATTAGGTGTAAAAAATGAAACTCGGCTAAAATCTACAAAATTCAAATTTACTGAGTTATATTTTGTACACCTAATAAATGAAAATTGTAGGAAATTTAATTTTCTATTTTTTACTTAATTATTTTTTTCTAGGATGCACCATTTTCGGAAAATAATTTTTTTTAAAATAAATTTATCTTGAAAACAGTGCGTCCTAGAGAAAAAATGAATAGAACAAAAATTAAAGAGAATTAAATTTCCAACAGATTTTATTTAGTGCATTTTTTCAATATCTGTAACGGTTTACGATTTACAAGCCTTTAAAAAACTAACCTTCTTAATGGTTATACTTCAATAACCTTCTTACACGGAGAAGGTCAACTTTTGATGGACTTCAACGCCTAAAATGTTTAAAATTTTGAAAAAATGAACTACTAGGTGTACAAAATGAAACTCGGCTAAAATCTACAAAATTCAAAATTACCCTGTGGCTGAGTTTCATTTTGTACACAATAAATAAAAATTGTAGGAAATTTAATTCTCTATAAATTTGTACTTACGCGTAATTATTTTTTCTAGGATGCACCATTTTTGGAAAATAATTTTTTTTAAAATAAATTTATCTTGAAAACAGTGCGTCCTAGAGAAGAAATGAATAGAATAAAAATTAAAGAGAATTAAATTTCCAACAGATTTTATTTAGTGCATTTTTTCAATATCTGTAACGGCTTACGATTTACAAGCCTTTAAAAATTAACCTTCTTAATGGTTATACTTCAATAACCTTCTTACACGGAGAAGGTCAACTTTTGATGGACTTTAACGCCTAAAATGTTTAAAATTTTGAAAAAATGAACTACTAGGTGTACAAAATGAAACTCGGCTAAAATCTACAAAATTCAAAATTACCCTGTGGCTGAGTTTCATTTTGTACACAATAAATAAAAATTGTAGGAAATTTAATTCTCTATAAAATTGCACTTAATTATTTTTTTCTAGGATCCACCATTTTTGGAAAATAATTTATTTTTTAAATAAATTTATCTTGAAAACAGTGCGTCCTAGAGAAAAAATGAATAGAATAAAAATTAAAGAGAATTAAATTTCCAACAGATTTTATTTAGTGCATTTTTTCAATATCTGCAACGGTTTACGATTTACAAGCCTTTAAAAATTAACCGTCTTAATGGTTATACTTCAATAACCTTCTTACACGGAGAAGGTTAACTTTTGATGCACTTTTACGCCTAAAATGTTTAAAATTTTGAAAAAATGCACTAAATAAAATCTGTTGGAAATTTAATTCTCTATAAATTTGTGCTTAATTATTTTTTTCTAGGATGCACCATTTTCGGAAAATAATATTTTTTTTTTTAAATAAATTTATCTTGAAAACAGTGCGTCCTAGAGAAAAAATGAATAGAATAAAAATTAAAGAGAATTAAAATCCAACAGATTTTATTTAGTGCATTTTTCAATATCTGTAACGGTTTACGATTTACAAGCCTTTAAAATTAACCTTCTAAATGGTTATACTTCAATAACCTTCTTACACGGAGAAGGTCAACTTTTGATGGACTTTAACGCCTAAAATGTTTAAAATTTTGAAAAAATGAACTACTAGTTTTTTTACTACTAATTTTTTATTTTAGGGAGAAATTTGCGTTTTTTAGGCCCTTCTGTGGGCTTTCTGGGTGAAGACGTTCATTTTCTTTTCTACCTGGTTCTATAAAATTTTTGTTTCACACGAAAAAATTGAATGAACGCAGAAAATACTAGAGTATCGGGGAGAAAAGACTTCCTGCCTGAATGACTCGGAATTTAATTAAAATTCACAGAGGAGATCAAATGAACGGTGAAAAACTTCGTTCAATTTGTTCTAGAAAGTTGAAGATGATCCTAAAATTGGATTTGAACCTTTGTGTATAAAAAGAAGGTAAAAACCGCCCCATTGAGGAGTGTCCTAACAATCAATTAACCCTAACGAACTAAATAGAGGTAAACTTCACCAGATTAGAGGCCAAAACGTCCTTTGAATAATTAAAAAAAGTCACTTTAAGATTTACCCGGATTTGAAATGGCGACAAGTAGAAACTTTAGTTTCAATTAAAGGAAACAAAAACTATTTAAGCTTCGACGGGTTTAAAATTATAGAAAAGACAGGGTTTCTAAGTAGTAAAGAAGACGTAATCAAAAGTTGGTCAAAAGAAACTTTTAAGATTGATCGCCGATGGGGGTTTTGTGTTTGGGTTTTCTCGAAGGTGAGATGAAATAGGTTCCCCGATTTATCATTCAGTGGTGGGATGAATCTTGTCATTAAAAAGGCTCTAGCTATTTCTAAAAGAAGAAAAAATAGTTCCCCTGACCCGAAATGCCGATAAATTTGTAGCTCCTGGGTCTTAAGAGCGAGAAAAACATCAATACCCGAAATGCCGATAAATTTGTAGCTCCTGGGACTTAAGAGCGAAAAAAACATCAGCAAACCGATAAAAATGATGTTTTTTGGCCGGAATAGAAAGAAAAACACCCGAAATACCATAAAATGGTAGCTTCTTAGTCAGAACAGCCAGAAAAACATCAGCAAATCCGATAAAAATGACCATTTTTGGCCGGAATAGAAAGAAAACACCCGAAATACTATAAAAAGGGATCTTCTTGATCAGAAGAGCCAGAAAAACATCAGCAATTCCGATAAAAATGACGTTTTTTTGGCCGAAATAGAAAGAAAAACACCCGAAATACCATAAAAAGTGATCTTCTTGGTCTGAAGAGCCAGAAAAACATCAGCAAATCCGATAAAAATGAAGTTTTTTGGCCGGAATAGAAAGAAAAACACCCGAAATACCATAAAAAGGGATCTTCTTGGTCAGAACAGCCAGAAAAACATCATAAAATCCGATATAATTGATGTTTCTTGGCCAGAAAAGAAAGAAAAACACCCGAAATACCATAAAATGGTAGCTTCTTAGTCAAAACAGCCAGAAAAACATCAGCAAATCCGATAGAAATGACGTTTTTTTGGCCTCAATATAAAGAAAAACACCCGAAATACCAGAAAATGGGGTCTTCTTGGTAAGAAGAGCCAGAAAAACATCAGCAGATCCGATAAAAATGATGTTTTTTGGCCGGAATAATATTCAGTGGTGGGATAAAAAAAGAATGAATCTTGTCATTAAAAAGGCTCTAGCTATTTCTAAAAGAAGAAAAAATAGTTCCCCTGACCCGAAATGCCGATAAATTGGTAGCTCCTTGGTCTTAAGAGCGAGAAAAACATCAGCAAATCCGATAAAAATGACGTTTTTTGGCCGAATAGAAAGAAAAACACCCGAAATGCCGATAAATTTGTAGCTCCTGGGTCTTAAGAGCGAGAAAAACATCAGCAAATCCGATAAAAATGACGTTTTTTGGCCGAATAGAAAGAAAAACACCCGAAATGCCGATAAATTTGTAGCTCCTGGGTCTTAAGAGCGAGAAAAACATCTGCAAATCCGATAAAAATGACGTTTTTTGGCCGGAATAGAAAGAAAAACACCCGAAATACCATAAAATGGGATCTCCTTGGTCGGAAGAGCCAGAAAAACATCAGCAAACCGATAAAAATGATGTTTTTTGGCCGGAATAGAAAGAAAAACACCCGAAATACCATAAAATGGGATCTTCTTGGTCGGAAGAGCCAGAAAAACATCAGCAAACCGATAAAAATGATGTTTTTTGTCCGGAATAGAAAGAAAAACACCCGAAATACCATAAAATGTGATCTTCTTGGTCGGAAGAGCCAGAAAAACATCAGCAAACCGATAAAAATGATGTTTTTTGGCCGGAATAGAAAGAAAAACACCCGAAATACCATAAAAAGGGATCTTCTTGGTCAGAAGAGCCAGAAAAACATCAGCAATTCCGATAAAAATGACGTTTTTTTTGGCCGAAATAGAAAGAAAAACACCCGAAATACCATAAAAAGGGATCTTCTTGGTCAGAAGAGCCAGAAAAACATTAGAAAATCCGATATAATTGATGTTTCTTGGCCGGAATAGAAAGAAAAACACCCAAAATACAATAAAATGGGGTCTTCTTGGTAAGAAAAGCCAGAAAAATCAGCAAATTTCTATAAAAATTACGTTTTTTTGGCCGCAATAGAAAGAAAAACACCCGAAATGCCATAAAATGGTAGCTTCTTAGTCAGAACAGCCAGAAAAACATCAGAAAATCCGATGCAATTGATGTTTCTTGGCCAGAAAAGCCAGAAAAACTCCCGAAAATCCCTTAAAATTAAACTTTCTCGCCAAAAAGAACCAAGAAATCACCGGAAAATTCAATACAATTGATGTTTCTTGTACAAAAGAGCCCGAAAAACATCAGCAAATCCGATAAAAAATAACGTTTTTTGGCCGGAATAGAAAGAAAAATACCCGAAATACCATAAAAAGGGATCTTCTTGGCCAGAAGAGCCAGAAAAACTCCCGAAAATCCCGTAAAATGAAACTTCCTCGCCAAAAAGAATCAAGAAATCACCGGAAAATCCGATACAGTTGATGTTTCTTGTACAAAAGAGCCAGAAAAACACCAGAAAAAAAACGATAAAATGGACGTTTAAAAAGAAAACTCTTGGGCTCTGTAGAACTTTGGTGAAAATCAGAAAAATCTTGCGACAGCCACCACCACAAACACATCTTCTCCAAAGAATCTTCATTGGATGGTATCACAATAACATCTTTTTGAGGACGTTAAAATTCTGACTTTCCCACGGTTTTTTTTTTCTCTCTTTTCTTCATGAAGCCTTTTGACCCCGAAAATCGCATTTTTGTCTGTTTTCTGGCATTGAATTGGCCCGTTTTCTTGTTAAAATTTTTTGTTCTAACGTGAGATTGAAAAGGTTCGTTGATTTATCGTCCGGTGGTCAAGAAGTGATTAAAGATCTTGTCCTGAACTTGAGAAAGAAAAATTTATAGGATCTTGGCATTAAAAATGGCCCTCTCTCCTTAAAAGAAGTAAAACCCCCTTTTTACATGATTCCCTTGTGGGGTTCTCTAAGGTAGAATCGATATGCTTTGTCTTATTCTCTTTCTCTTTATTCAACCGTACAATTTAGATGTGTCGCAGACTTCTTCCCATTTCCCTTTTTTTAAAAAAGGGTAAAAAGGGAGATTTAAAAGTCTAATAGTGTCCTCGTCAAGATTTCTTTCTAGAGGAAAAAACCGACCTCTTTGGCCCTCACGCCTTTGTTTAAAATACTCTTTTAAAATTGGTCCTTAGAGACGAGAAAACCCCCCGAAAAAATGGAAGTTTTTCGGCAAAAAAGAGCCAGGAAAGACTAAAAATGAAATCTTTTGCCTGAAAAAGTACTGGTTTGAAGAGCTTCCAACGAAAATTTCGGGGGCACACAACTCATCCGAAAGTATTCTCATCCGAATGTCGACTCATCCGAAAAATAATAAAAATAGAAAAAATATAAACAGACCGAAAGTATTCTCATCCGAAAAAGGGGCGTAGCCCTTTCGGATGAGTTGACAGTCGGACGAGAATACTTTCGGATGAGTTGTCTGTTTATATTTTTTTTAAATATTATACTTTAATAAAATAGAAAACAGTGAATACAACTCATCCGAAAGTATTCTCATCCGAATGTCAACTCATCCGAAAATTAACGCACAAAAATTGCTGCGTCGTAGAAATGAGGCAGCGTTCGACCCCCGCAAGTCACGGTCGGTTTGTTTGTTTATTTTTGCGAGGATCAGCTCGTTTGTGACACAAGGGGGTTAATTTTTTTTCCTCTCGCGAGGATCAGCTCGTTTTATGACACAAGGGGGTTGATTTTTTTCCTCTCGCCAGGATGTGTTCGTTTTATGACAAAAGGGGGTTAATTTTTTCCTCTCGCGAGGATGTGCTCGTTTTATGACAAAAGGGGTTAATTTTTTTTTCTCGCGAGGATCAGCTCGTTTTATGACACAAGGGGGTTGATTTTTTTCCTCTCGCGAGGATTTGCTCACCCTGTAGGCTGCCCTGGGATGGATAATGAGCTCGGTACGCCCAAAAAGGAGTTTAAACCTTGCTGGGGTGGAACGCTGCCTCATTTCTACGACGCAGCAATTTTTGTACGTTAGTTTTCGGATGAGTTGACATTCGGATGAGAATACTTTCGGATGAGTTGTATTCACTGTTTATATTTTATTAAAGTATTATATTTTTTTAAAATATAAACAAACAACTCATCCGAAAGTATTCTCATCCGAATGTCAACTCATCCGAAACAGCCACGCCCCTTTTTCGGATGAGAATACTTTCGGATGAGTTGTCTGTTTATATTTTTTCTATTTCTATTATTTTTCGGATGAGTTGACATTCGGATGAGAATACTTTCGGATGAGTTGTAGGCACCCAAAATTTCCTTAAAAGAAGTAACAATATAGGAGGGGGAAGTATAACGGTGGGGACATAAAATGGAGGGGGAAGTATAAGGAAGGGGAAGTATAACGGAGGGGACGTAAAACGGAGGGGGAAGTATATGGGAGGGTAAGTATAACAGGGGGGGGAAGTATAACGAGGGGAGGGAAAGTTAAAGGAGGGGAAGAATAAGGAAGAGGGAAGTTTTAATTTTTTTTTCGAAAAATTTTCCTAGTTTTTTTTTTTTATTTTTTAATTTTTTGCAAGTGTCAAGGTAGAAATAATGGGCTCTTTGGCCTACGGATGTGCCTCTCGTAATGGGTAGAAGTATAAAATTTCTCCCTACTAAAAAAATGATAATAATTAAAAGTGGCAATTTTTTTACACCGAAAATTCTTAAAAAATATAAGGAGTAATTGGTGAAAATTTGGTGAAAATCGGACCAACGGTTCGGCCGCAGCGAATTTTTTACAATTTCAAAAAGACATATCTCCGCCATTTTTTCGAAATTCAAAAATCGCCCTCGTTACATTCTTCTTCACCGGCTAAAGAAATTTGTGTGAAAATTTGGTGAAAATCGGAAAACTGTGGCCGTAAAGTGTTCTGGAAAATAAAACGCTACGGCCGGCCGGCACCACAGACAAAGTTGAGATCGGTGTAGATCCATATTAGAATTTACCCTCCGGGGTCTGGATGACCCCCCCCAAAAACCCAACGTGGAGGGTATCGCAATAACTTCTTTAAGGAAGTAAAACCGATAAAGTTGAAATGTCTTGGCCAAAAGCGCCAGGAAAACACAAAAGATCTTGGAAAACACCCAAAGTTTCGGTGTAAAGAATTTGAAAAACTTCCAAAAATCGCTCTTACCCCCCCTCATTTTGGTCCATTTCCGACGGTTTTTTTCGCTCTTTGGCCTTCGATATTGCCCATTTATTGATGATAAAATTTTCTTTTGAAAGTTAAAGCCTACTGTCCTAATCTCCTACTGTCTCAAATGAATTGAGTAATCCTCTCTAAGAAAAGTTCCCCTTTTTTTATAATATTATTTTCATCATAAATAATATCTAGCTTTAGATTAATATTTAAACGAACAAAAAAAAAAAAAAAATTATTAATCGCCAAGTTATTAACATTGATAAACATTAAGCAGTGTTGACCATCCCATTAGACGCTTGTTTATTTTTGCATTAATAGGAATTTAATTTTAAACATTTTTTTTAAATTTTTTGTATGAAATAAATTTAGTCATATTAAAATGTCAATTTAGGGGACGGCGCTTCAGGAGAGTGAGAAAAACCATCGGCAAATCCGATAAAATTGATGTTTTTTGGCCGGAATAGATAGAAAAACAACCGAAATACCATAAAGTGGGAGCTTCTTGGTCAGCAAAGCCAGAAAAACATCAGCAAATCCGATAAAAATGACGTTTTTTGGCCGGAATAGAACGGAAAACACCCGAAATACCATAAAATGGTAGCTTCTTAATCAGAACAGCCAGAAAACATCAGCAAATCCGATAAAAATGACGTTTTTTGGCCGGAATAGAAAGAAAAACACCCGAAATACCATAAAATGGTAGCTTCTTAGTCAGAACAGCCAGAAAAACCTCAGTAAATCCGATAAAAATGACGTTTTTTGGCCGGAATAGAAAGAAAAACACCCGAAATACCATAAAATGGTAGCTTCTTAGTCAGAACAGCCAGAAAAACATCAGCAAATCCGATAAAAATGACGTTTTTTGGCCGGAATAGAAAGAAAAACACCAGAAATACCATAAAATCCGATAGAATGCAACTTTTTCGCAAAAAAGAGCCAGGAAAACACCGGAAAATCCGATACAATTGATGTTTCGTGGACAAAACAGCCAGAAAAACACCAGAAAATCCGATACAACTGATGTTTCGTGGACAAAAGAGCCAGAAAAACACCAGAAAATGCGATACAGTTGATGTTTCGTGGACAACAGAGCCAGGAAAACACCGGAAAATCCGATACAATTGATGTTTTGTGGAAAAAAGAGTCAGAAAAACACCAGAAAATCTGATAAAATGGACGTTACGAAAAAAGAATGTTTAAGATAAGGTAGAATCCGATAAAATTGACGTTTCTTGGTCGGAATGGAAAGAAAAACGCCCGAAATACAATAAAATGGTAGTCTCTTTGTCTTAAGAGCCAGAAAAACACTCCCCAAAATCCGATATAATGCAACTTTTCGCCAAAAAGAGCCAGGAAAACGCCGGAAAATCCGATACAATTGATATTTCGTGGAAAAAAGAGCCAGAAAAACACCAGAAAATCCGATAAAATGGACGTTTCGAAAAAAGAATTTCAAGATAAGGGAGAATCCGATAAAATTGATGTTTCTTGGCCGGAATGGAAAGAAAAACGCCCGAAAATCCGATAAAATGGAACTTTCTCCAAAGAGCTTGTCTTCCCTCCTTTTCTAGGTCGTCAAGAAAAAGCCCCCTTTTTGGAAGAAAAAATTATCCTCTTTTAAATTCTCCAACCATACCTTTCGATTCCATTAGCATCGTTGAACGCCATATTTGTAAATCGCAAACTTGGAATAAATCTGGGAAAAAACATGCCTAACAGTCTTTCCTAAAGAAATTTATTCCGGGAAAACATGGTCGGTTTAACCCATGACCCCTTAAGTTACAAAAGCCCGATTCGTCTGTGAATGATGGTAGTGGATGAGGCCATTTCGCAAAACGAGATTTACTCCCCAAATGTTTAGAACTTAATTACTTTCCTCCTAAGTTAATTAAGACATATTTTAAATAAGTTTTCAACTTTTTAGATAGGATTAAATCTAAATTAGAATAGACGATCCGCCAGACTTGTATGAAAGCGCCCACAGTTCAAATTATCGGAAAAAAAATTTTTTCCACTTTTTTATCTGAAATAAAAAATATGGTTCTCATTTGAAATAACGCAGTTAGGTTTTATTGGGATTACCCTCCATATCCAAACGCATTTTATAACACAATCAAATCCTTCGATATGGGGGGTTATCGGATTTTAGCGCAAAAACGCTAAAATTTGACATTATTGAAAGTTGTCAAAAATGATCATATGAACAGTCAAATCAACTTGAAATTTTGCGTAGATTACGGATCTGAAATAAAAAATTGGGGTTTTCATTCGAAATAACGAAGCTAGGTTCTGTTGTGGCCACCCTGTATATCCAAACATTTTAAACTCTACTCAAATTCTTTGATTTAAATTAAGGGGGGTTTAACGGATTTTAGCGCGAAAAACGCTAAAATTTGACATTTTTAAAGTTGTCAAAAATGATCATATGAACAATCAACTTGTGTGTAGTATACGAATCTGAAATTTAAAAAAAAAAAATTCAAAAATCCCCCTCGTTACATTCTTCTTCACCGGCTAAAGAAATTTGTGTAAAAATTTGGTGAAAATCGGATGAAAACTGTGGCCGTAAAGTGTTCCGGAAAAAAATGCTACGGACGGCCGGACGGCCGGACGGCCGGACGGCCGGACGGCCGGCACCACAGACAAAGTTGAGATCGGTAAAGATCAATATTCGATTTGACCCTCCGGGGTCTGGAAGACCCTTCCCCAAAAACCCGACGTCGAGGGTATCGCAATAACTTCTTTAAGGAAGTTAATAGGGGTTCTCGTTTAAAATAACGAAGTTGGGTTCTGTTGGGTTCACCCGGTATATCCAAACGCATTTTAAACTCCACCATCAAATTCTTTGATTTAAATTAAGGGGGTTTTAACAGATTTTAGCGCGAAAAACGCTAAAATTTGACATTTTTTAAAGTTGTCAAAAATGGTTGCATGAATTGTCAAATCAACGTGAAATTTTGCGTAGATTACGAATCTGAAATAAAAATTTGAGGTTTTCATTCGAAATAACGAAGTTAGGTTCTGTTGGGGGCACCCTGTATATCCAAACGCATTTTAAACTCTACCATCAAATTCTTTGATTTAAATTAAGGGGGGTTTAACAGATTTTAGCGCAAAAAACGCTAAAATTTGACATTTTTTAAAGTTGTCAAAAATGGTTGCATGAATTGTCAAATCAACGTGAAATTTTGCGTAGATTTCGAGTCTGAAATTAATAATTGGGATTTTCATTCGAAATCTCGAAGTTAGGTTCAGTTGTGGGCACCCTGTATATCCAAACGCATTTTAAACTCCACCATCAAATTCTTTGATTTAAATTGGGGGGGGGGGGGGGTTAACAGATTTTAGCGCAAAAACGCTAAAATTTGACATTTTTAAAGTTGTCAAAATGGTTGCATGAATTCTCAAATCAACGTGAAATTTTACGTAGATTACGAATCTGAAATAAAAAATTGAGGTTTTCATTCGAAATAACGAAGTTAGGTTCTGTTGGGGGCACCCTGTATATCGCAAACGCATTTTACCATCTCTTCAAACTCTTTGATTTAAATTATGGGGGGGGGTTAACAGATTTTAGCGCGAAAAACGCTAAAATTTAACTTTTTTCATAAAACCATTTTTTAACGCTCTCCCAGACGTGTTTCCGGACACCCCGTATATAATAAACTTTTGAGAAGTATCAAAAGGTTAGACTAAACCTTCAATAAGGTCTAGTCTATGAGATTGGGGGCCAACTGACCCTCCAGAACGAGACGAACTGAACATAATTGCCTTGATTTCTCTCCTTATTCATGGCTGGACATCCGCGGGCATGAAATTTTCGTTATTCATACTCCAAAAGTTCCCTTTTAATTTGAAAACATTCAAAAATAACTAAATTAAATTTTAATCGATAACAATTTTTTTATAACATATTTTTCATCGAGGGAGAAAAATGAAAATCCACGATGATTTAGTTTAGAATAATAAACAACGTGGAAAATTGAGAGGAGAAAAATGTCATTCTCAAGTTGATTAAATTGTTTTTATACCCTCGAGGATAAAAGTTTCCTAAAAAATTCTTTGATAACTTTTCATTAGTGTAATTCGAATTTTTGCCATTTTTGAATATTTAAGACCACGGAAAAAGGGGGAAAACAAAAGAAAAAAGGGCCTGCGAAAGATTATCTTTTCTTCGTAAGACGAAATGCACAAACCGTCTGATTTATTTCCTGTAAATTCAAATCACTTTTAAAATGATAAAATTCCTGACTTTTCACGCTCAAATGACGCCCAATTCTGTTGCACCCAGCTGTTCCAAATCCGTCCACAATATCGAATTCGATTATTTTGGGACAATAAATCCACCTAAAAAAGAGGGGACAAAAAAGAAAAATCTGGGACTATATTTTACCACATTCAGTTTTTCAGAGATGAAAACTAACGTTATTCACCCGATTTTTTTTAAACTTAAAAATGGCGTTTTTAACCCAGTTTTGAGATCGTAAATTTAATTTTTATCCTGCATCCGGTATTTTAGACTATTAATTTTCTCGAAGAGAAGTTATTGTACTCTACGTTTGGTTCTTTAAAAGTTTTTCAGAGTTTCGTTCTATTAGGTGTACAAAATGAAACTCGGCTAAAATATACAAAATTCAAATTTACCCTGCGGCTGAGTTTTATTTTGTACACCTAATAAATAAAAATTGTAGGAAATTTAATTCTCTATAAATTTGTACTTAATTATTTTTTTCTAGGATGCACCATTTTCGGAAAATAATTTTTTTAAAAATAAATTTATCTTGAAAACAGTGCGTCCTAGAGAAAAATGA